>QEPC01014492.1:2571141-2589307 GCA_003113815.1 Sphenodon punctatus | reverse complement strand
GACCCCATGTGGGTATTGAGCGTGATGAACATCTGGCGCGCGCCGTTCAGACGTTCAGGGCCCTTTGGCCCCACGGGGGGGTTGAGCGTGGTTCAGTGTGGTTGAGCGTGATCTCGTAACGTCTGAAATCACCCTTAATAGCATGCTAGGCACAGTAAAGGGTCGCAGAATATCCAGCCACCCCCATATAAAACGTTTTCTCAAGGCAGCTAGAATTATTTCTCCCCCGATGGTTCATTGCTTCCCCTCGTGGAGCTTGAATCTCCTCCTTAGGGCTCTCACCAAAATCCCCTTTGAACCTTTGAATGAAGTTTCTCTCTACTTTTTATCCATAAAAGTAGCGTTCCTCATAGGGATTGCCTCCGCCAGAAGAGTATCAGAATTGGGAGCTCTGTCTATAGATCCAGGGCTAAGCTCCTTCAAAGAGTCCTCGGTTGTCCTCAGGTTGGACCCGGCTTTTAGCCCTAAGGTAGATTCCCATTTCCATAGGGAACAGGAAGTGAGTCTCCCGTCGTTCTGTCCCAATCTAGGGCATCCATTAGAACAGTCCTGGCATGCCTTAGACGTTAGGAGAGCCCTAAAAATCTACCTATTCAGAACTAAATCGTTTAGGAAAATTTTGGCCCTTTTCATTTCATACAACCCTCAAAGAAGGGGATTGAAAGCATCCAAGGCATTAATAGCAAAATGGATGACCCTTTGTATCTCAGAGGCCTATAGGGTGACAGGAAAAATCCCTCCGCAAGGGATTTTCGCACATTCCTCGGTGCATTCCTTCGCTAAACACCATGGGATTCCATTGCAGGACTCTATGGACGCAGCCTTTGGGAGAAGAGTCCTCCAGGCAGTCCTCTGAACAGAGGGACTGCCGAGAGGATTACACACTGTTCTGCTGGTTGATCTCTCTCCTTCATTTACCCTCCCATAATGCTGAACTGGGGTACTGCTTTGGTACGTCCCTGCTGTCCAGACTGGATGGCCAGGAGATTGCCCCAGGAAAAAGGAAAATTGGGCACTTAGCTCTGAATTTTCCTTCTGCAGGGGATCCTTCTGGCCAGCCAGTCCCCACCTGGAGTGATTATAGCTCTGTGGTGTCTGATAGCGGCTTTGCTGCTATGACTCCTAATTCTTAAACCAATCCAGTTAGTTAGTTGATATTTAGGAAGGGGAGAGAGAGTTAAAATAATTTTACCTTCAGTTCTCTAGTTAAGAGCGTTAGAAAATTAGTTAGCACAAAAGGAATATATCTTAACAGATAAGCAGGTTGATAAGGCTTGGAGAAACTGGAGGGCTAAGGATCGATCCCTGGGAATAGGGTCTAGAAAAGTTGATGATCTGCCTCCTAGTGGTAGCTGGCGGGATCTACCCTACTGTCCTGACTGGCTAGCCAGGAGGATCCCCCGCAGAAGGAAATTTCAGAGGTAAGTGCCCAATTTTCCTTTTTCTGGATTGGTGCAGAAATTATTCTATCCAATGGCACAGAAGTTGGAATTGTTGCTGAATAGCAATAACCCCCGGATTATGTTTTTGGTTGCTATTTTTACAAAATTAGCTGCTAAAGAGAGGAGGAAGACTGGAGATGTTTTGTAATTATAATGATCATTTGCCTTCCCATTAAGGCAAATTAATTTTGCCTTAAAATTGATATAATTTATACAAAATTATAATTTGAATTTTGTATGTAGTTTTGTTCTTGATTTGGTGATTTTATTGGTATATGAAATTGGTTTTATATTGTGTTTTCTATATCTTCCTTCAGACCAGGTGTTGTCCACCATGGGGTGATCTCCCTCATGGCCACTAGGAGGTAGAAAACTTTCAACTGGGCATATTCAAGGGTGATCACGCCCTCCATCTCCAGTTGAAAGTCTGCCTCGAGCTAGATAGGAGGTAGCAGGGGTGTCTCCATACGCCAGACAGATCTTTAGACTCCAGCCACCTGGCAAATAGTTGGGCTGGAGCGAGATAGTTTCTTTTGTTAACCACGGACAGCCCCGCAGTCAGAAATCAACAGGCAGCACCACTGGCTCCTACAGGATCCCTGCCTGGGGCTTTGAAGTGGCATACTCTTTCCCCTGCCTATCCGTCCCTGTGGGCACGCCTAGAGGGAAGGACGGGCATGAAAGGAGTTCCAGACATACACCCCCTATTGCACTATGTAAGCCCGCCATGGCACCGGTACCATTAGGACCCGCTGGCAAAAACTAGGCCTCAACCGTGGCCACAGCAGCGGCCCCGGATCAGCCAACATTGAAAGCTCACCAAACGTGCACAGGCACAACACAGAGGAGCCAGCCTGCGTCGCAGAGAAGGAGAGACAGAGTAGTCCCATCTTTAAAAACCATAAAGTGGATGCTGGGGCTGTTTCCTTGACACGCCACTCAGTGTTCCTGGTGGAAGGGGACCTCTACCCCAAGGAACAAACTGATAAAGGTGTAGAAGCGGGCCTGTGGAAATCTTACGAGGCCCTTTCCCACGTATTGCGCATCTCCATGGCAGCTTCCTACTGCTCCTGAGCTATCCTCAAGTGGTTTAAATTGGCTAAAACCCTGGGACTCCCAGAGGGTACCCCTAACAAGCTAGCACGAAATATCACGTTGGCCCAGCTATTGCTCACCAACGCATCCATGGATGGAGTCACCTGGGCAGCTAGGGGTATGACAGCCAACACCACTGCCCGCTGTTGCCGCCTCCGGCTGAGATCGTGGAAGGCTGACTCCCATGCAAAAAAACCTGTTAGTAAACGGACCATTTAAGGGAGATAGGCTGTTTTTTGCCTCACTAGACCAGATCCTGGCGGATGCCTCAAGTAAAGAAAAGAAACATTGCAACAGTTTAATTCCTACAAATTGTTTTTTTCATCCCTTCCAGAGAGCCTTTCACTCACACAACATGAACAGGAGAGGTCCTCCCAGAAAGATCTCTGAATACAACTCCTCACGCTATGGAGGAGGAAGAGGACGAGGCAACTGCGGCAGAACGCCCTACGTGCCACGACCTAAGCTCGGACAGGGAAACCAGACTGGAAAACAGGACGCGTGACGACTCCAGTTCCTGTCCTCAGCTCGACCCACCCCTTGGAGGATGTCTGACACTTTTCGCAAAAAGGCGGGAAAGCGTTACATCGGACACATGGTTACTAGAGACCGTGTCCTGGGGATACGTGATTGAATTCAAGCATTCTCCCAGGAGCTTCTTTCGCTTAACTTCGACGTCACGAAACCCAAACAAACACAAGGCGATAAACCTGGAGATTCACAGGCTAGCCGAGACAGGGGCAATAGAACCAGTCCCCACTCCGGAACACAGGAAGAGACTTTACTCAATTCTCTTTCTCGTAAAGAAGAAATCAGGTTCCTGGAGAGCAGTCCTGGACCTGAAAAGATTAAACAAAGCAGTGAAAGTGCAGAAATTCAAAATGGAAACCCTGAATTCCATCTGCGTGTCCCTTGCCCCAGGAAACTGGATGGTCTCTCTGGACTTACGGGAGGCCTACCTACATTCACCCATATGCCCAAAGCACAGACAGTGGCTCTGCTTCCAGTATCATTCCAGGCACTGGCAATACAAAGCACTGCCATTCGGCCTTGGGACGGCCCCAGAACCTTCACGAAAATCCTCATTCCCCTGATTGCGAACCTCAGAAGCAGGGGGATCGCAATATACCGTTCTTGAACAACATCCTCATCTGCGAACCACGTCGGGAAACAGCTCTTTATCACCTGAAGATTTCCATTCACCACCTAGAAAGTCATGGCTTTCTAATCAACCACAAAAAGAGCCACCTCGAACCCACACAACGACTTGAACACATAGGAGTCATTCTCGATACAGGCAGAGACAGGATATTCATCCCTCCTCAGCGCCAACAGAAAATCAGAACCCTTATAAGGGAGATCAACCTCAAGAGAGTAGTCCTGTTGACCACCTTGGCATCCCTGCAAGGTCTCATGGTATCATGCATTCGCCACGTATGCTGGGCCTACTTACACCTGCGCCTGTTCCAACGCTTCCTCAGGCCTTGGCAGCACCAGATAATGGAGAAATCCAAGATGTCCCTCAAGAGCTCTCCATGCACCCCAAAATCTGTAGATTGGTGGATGGAACCCCTCAGGTTCGATCAGGGAGTTCAACTTTTCAGAACCACAGAGGGTGTCAGTAACCACAGATGCAAGTCTTCTCGAATAGGGGGCTCATCTCAACCAAGAATACACACAAGGCATCTGGAGAGCAGAGAACTTGTTTCACAGCTTGAACTGACTGGAACTCAGGGCCGTCCACCTGGCACTATGGCATTTCCTACCGGAGATCCAGGGTAAGCATGTACTAGTTCACACGGACAATACAACAGCCCTAGCATATGTAAAGAACCAGGGGGGATCCCGGCCCAGGGATCTAGACAAGGAAGCCAACTCCTTCCTTCTGTGGGCGGAAGAACATGTCCTCTCCATTGCAGCTGTACACATTTGGGGAATGAACAATGAGAAAGTGGACTGACTGAGCCAGCGAAATGTAGATCTGTTCGCATCACAGAACAACACCAAAGCTCCAAGATTCATGTCCCGCAACTTTCACCCCAAGGCAGTAGCTCAGGACACATTGAACCAGCTGTGGCCAAGGGAACTGCTTTATGCCTTTCCCCCATTCCTGCTCTTGACCAGGACGCTGAATAAATGCAGGAAGGAACAAACCAACCTGATCCTCGTAGCCCCATGCTGGCCCTTGAAACCTTGGTACGCAGACATAATGATCCTGCACTAAGGGGATCCGCTGAACTGAATCCAGCTCCAGACCTGCTGATACATGGACCGATTGCCTACGAACACCCAGAATTCCTGAGGCTGACAGCCTGGCTCTTGAAGCCCTAGCTCTACAGAGCTTGGGGTATTCCGAGCCGGTGCTGCATACATTAATGACCTCCAAACGAAAATCAACTGGTAGGATATACCAATGTACGTGGAGAATCTTTGTTAAATGGTCCTCCAAAGCTAAGATAGACCAGAAGAACCCTAAGATCTCTCTCATTCTACAGTTTTTTTGCAAGAGGGACTTGATAAAGGGTTAAGACCCAACACCCTCTCCCAACAGGTGGCAGTCCTAGATAGCACCCTAGGGGTATTAAGAGACTTTAGGGTTGCCCCTCATCCTCAAAATTCTTGAAAGCAGCTAGGCAGATCTCTCTTCTGGTGGTGCACAGGTACCCATCATGGAATCTTAATATAGTCCTTAAATCTCTCCCCAGGGCCCCCTTTGAAGTCCTTAGGAAGGTATCCAATTATTTCCTTTCCAATAAGTTAGCCTTTCTAATTGCTATTACTTCGGCATGTCGAGTATCTGAGCTAGGGGCCCTATCCATTGACCCGTCTCTGTGCACGTTCAAGAAGGAATCAATGGTCCTACACTTTGATCCCTCTTTAATACCCAAAGTAAATTTACAATTCCATAGAGAACAGGAGGTCATCTTGCCCTCCTTTTGCCCTAGGCCCAGCCATAGATTAGAAAGGTTATGGCACACCTTAGATGTGCGGAGGACCCTCAAAAACAAGACTTGAGTTGTTTTGTCGAAGGGGAAGGAAGGCTTCTAAGGTGGCTTTAGCTAAATTGATACCTGCCTGCATCATGGAAACCTACAGGGTGGCCGACCTTCCTCCCCCTCAGAGAGTGCTGCCGCACTCCAGTACCTGAGCCTTCCATTTGAGGGCTCCCTATGGTGAGATATGTAGGGCGGCTACCTGGAACAATGTACATACCTTCACCAGGCATTACAAAATTGATGTTTTGGATTTAGCTGAGGCTGCCTTTGGCAGGAGGACCCTCCAGGGGGTCCTGGAATGAGCCCTTCTCCAACTTACAAAATTTTGATTCCCACCCTGTTTAATAAGGGAACTAATGTTTTGTTACTTCCCCATGGTGGACAACACCGGGCCTGAAGGAAGATATAGAATGAGCAATTGGTTCACTTACCTTGTGAATTGCTCTTCTGTATCTTCCAAAGGCCAGGTGTTGGTCCCACCCGTTCTAAATGTGTACAGGAGGACACTGTTTTCCCGTCCTGTACACTACTGGGGATATTAACTGAGCTGTTTCATCCGGATTAATTTGGGTAGGAGTTCCCAATTGGTACACCTAATCTTCAGTATTTATTTAGATTGGTTTCATTTACCCAGTTAGATAAATCCAGTTATGTAACCAGTTACAAGTAGTATAGTGGTAGGGTTGTTTTATTCCTACTCTCAGACTCATCTTCTCGAGGGCTTTGTTAAAACTGGAGATGGAGGGCGTGATTACCCTTGAGTATGCCCAGTTGAAAGTTTGCTGCCTCCTAGTGGCCATAAGGGAGGTCACCTCATGGTGGACGACACCCGGCCTTCGGAAGATATAGAAGAACACTTCACAAGGTAAGTGAACCAATTGCTCGTTTTGTATGTTTTGACTTTTTGTTTTTATCATGAAGTTAACACGTTAATAAATTCATTTAAATTCATTGATTCATAATAGATAATTAAGCTTGCATACTAGAAACTTAGTAGAGGCTGGAGGTAAGGGGGAGCTTGACATTATATGCAACTAGCTAACAAATATACATTTAGAGGATGCTAACAAATCAACAAACAAATCAATTTACAAACAAATCAACGCTGATACAAACAAATCAACTTAACAGAGGATTCATATAACAGCATATTTAATCATACTGAGCCTAGTTATGTCTCTATCCATGTAAGCTTTTCCATGAAAGCAACATGCAGAAGTTATTTTAACTATTACGAGAATGAAGGCACACTGTTTGTTTGTTTTAAGGAAATGGAAAACTTGCAGCTTAGGAACCAAAAGTATTATAGCTATCAATTTTTTCATGGGAGCAGGCAATGCTAGAGACCATAATCCCCAACACTGCTTTAAATAATCTATCCAGGGTTCAATAAAACCTATTTAAGATCTTGCTCTGAAAAAATCTTAGATGCAGTGAATTAGATGTTTTACAAAGTGATTTCCAGAGATTTTTCTAATGCTCATCTACTAAAAATATATACAAATCATTTCTCCATTTACCTTTAATGTTAACATCTGCTGAATATAATAGCTTTTTAAACTATTTGTATGAATTACCTAAAAAGTGAGATTTATCCTTGGAATACAACACTGTTTTCCAGATTTGCATATGATAAATTATTTCATATGTTCCCATATGTCTTATTCAACTGAGCACAAAGTTTTTTTGGTAAAATATCTAATGGTCATTGCATAACTGAAAGTTATTGCATATTAAATCACCTCAAGACTTGGCTATTGTAACGCGCTTTATGTGGGGCTACCCGTGGTGACGGTTCGGCGGCTGTAGCCGGTGCAGAATGTGGTAGTCTGTCTCCTTATGGGGACGGACTGCCGGAAGCATATTACATCGGTGCTCCGTTCTCTGCACTGGCTGCCTATAGTCTTCCGGGCTGGATTCAAGGTGTTGGTGCTTAGCTTTTTAAAGCCCTATACGGCCTGGGCCCTACTTACCTGTGGGACCACCTCACTCCCCGGGCTCTAGATTGGCCACTGCGGTTGGTCGGGGGTGCCTTTCTCGAAGTCCCCTGGGTTTCCCAGGGGGGTACTATGGAGAGGGCGTTCTCGGTGGCCTCACCAAGGCTGTTGAACTCCCTCCCAGTGGAGGCCAGGCTAGCCCTGGACGTCTCCTCTTTTAGACAACTCTGTAAGACCCGGCTGTGCGAGGGAGATGGGTAGGGTGGGTGGGTTGAGGGGTAGGGTGGGAGGGTTCTTGTTTTTATGACATTTCCCTATGTAGAGTTTTTATACACTTTTAAATATTTTTACGTGTGTGTTTAAAATTGTGAGCCGCCCCAAGCTACATGGCAGGAGGGATGGGATATAAGACTTCTATGGATGTATAAATAAATTAATATAAGCCAAAGGTGCAAGTTTACCAGGGTGCGAAATTTGCAGCTACCTGGGAGCCATTGTTGCCCAGAAAACTGAGGCTGGTGACTGGTTCAGGGGTGTAGTGGGGCAAAAACGGTTTAATATCAGGATAAAGTCTGGTGATTCAGTTTTTTTATTTTGTTTTTGGCTTCCGGAGTGTGATCTGAAATTCTGTGCCCTGAAGATTACCGTCCTTAATGATGGAATTTATTGTAGCTATAGCCTTTCTTTTCTAGATATCTGAAATGTCTGTATTATCTCTAAACTTCAATTGAGGGTGTCCCCATAAGGAATAAAGAGAGACCTTGTTAAGTCAGAAGATGTTAAAGCTTTAATTTTCTGCAATACACTCCAAGAAGAGTTAAATGCAGTATTTAATTTCAAAGGTCTAGATAAACTAGAAATGGAAATGAGTGTAATGATCCAAATTTAGAGGCTAAATTCCATTCTCAACCACATAGGGTTGTCCCCTGAACTAGTTTGATACAGTCCCTGTTTACGCACCCTCATAGGAAAAGCCAAATAATATAAATAAAAGTCTGGGACGCCTCTGCCACAGCACCGTGCCTTTTGGAGGGTTTTGGCCCATCATTCTTGGTTTTTTAGATTGCTATATAAAGTTGATTATCATACTATTTATATGCTTAAAAACAGATGCAGGTGCTTTCAAAGGCAAGAAACTGAGTATATAGTTAATTCTGGGACAAACATTCATGTTGATTATTTCTGTTTTTCCTATTAGTGTTTTCCATCTTTCCATGTGCTTCTTAATATTTGTTAAGATTGTATCAATATTTATTTTTACCATATTGTAAAGATTAGTGCATATCTGTATGCCTAAACAGTCTATTGCCTTGCAGTTCCTTGGCTAAGAATGGAAACATTTGGATGAATCTGGTCTCTTTGACATATTCATGTAAGAGGATTTATCTCAGTTAATTTAAAGGCCTGATAATTGGCCAAATGACTCAGAGCTAACAGATGAGGTAATGAACTACCTGGGGTTTTCAACAGAAGTAGGATATCATTTTGCATATAAATTGATTTTATAAGTTTTTGATCAAGAATCTTAATCCCCCTCAATGTGAGTTGATTGCCTAATAGCTGCTGCCCGAGGTTCCAATGCTAAATTGAATACGAATGGAGATAGAGAACATCCCTGATGCGTGCCTCTTTCCAAACTTAATGAAGGTGACAACATACCATTAGCAGATACTGCTGCGAGAGGAGACCTATATAAAATTGATATCCAGTTTATGAATTTCTCACCAAAACCAAATTTTTGTAAAATTAAGAGCAGTTATTTCTTGAATTCAATCCTGTCAAATGCTTTTCCAGCATCGAGTGACAAAAGAGCTGCTGGAGAGTCAGACGGCTGGCGTTGCTGAAGCATATGCCGCAACTTGTGCATCCCATCCAAGGCCAGCCTAACCTGTATGTTGAGAGAGAGGGCGATAGTCCCCACATGACAATTCTTCCTTTTCCTTTTTTAATAGTAAAATAATTGAAACTGTTCTTGCCTCTCTGGATAAATTTCCCTTTTGATATATTTCATTATACAATATCTAATAATAATGGTACTGTACTTTTTAGAAAAGTTTTATAAAATTCAAACCAACAGGCTGTGGAGTCTTCCCTTTATTTAAGGAATGCACCACATCCATAACTTCCTATACTGTGATTTCCTTTTCCAGCTCCACTGCTTGTGTAGGTGTTAGTAGTTTTGGAAGTTTAATTTTGTCTATGAACATATATTCTCTCTTTAATTTTTAACTTCATCCTATTCTGAGTTTTGGGGTTATCACTGTCTGGTCGATACTACACAGTCTCTTCTCTATATCAGTCAGCCGAGCAAAGTTAAATGTTTCTGAAAACATTGGAGGATTGAATATTACCCCCCTTTTTAAAAAATAATAATTATTTGTTGAATATGTCTACTTTGAACCAATAATGTATAGTTCTCAGTTGTGTCACTATACTAACACTTATAATTCCTATTTCTGCCCTTAATTAGACCACAATACGTTGTAGTTTGTAATAAATTTTAAAATAAATAAATTTATTTATAAAATCATTTAATACCATGCCCCTCCTGCTCCAAGGAGCCTGGGGTGGCTTACAATGTTAAAACGTATAAAATCAATAAAAGCATAAAATACAATAAAAAGGAAGGCACAAAACCACCCCCCATCCCACCCTACACCGCATCTCCCTCACCAAAAGCCAGGCGGAACAGCCAGGTTTTACACATATGACGGAAGGAGGGGAGATCCGGGGCCACCTGGGCCTCCACCGGGAGGGAGTTCCACAACCTACGTGCAGCAGACACCGAGAACGCCCTCTCCATAGTGGCCACATGGGGGACCTCGAGAAGGGCGCCCCCAGCAGACTGCAGAGGCTGCTCCAGAGCGCCGAGAATGGCGTAGTCCTGCAGGTAAGTCAGGGCAAGCCCGTATAGGGCTTTATAAGTCAAAACCAATACCTTGAATCGGGCCTGGAACACTATAGGTAGCCAGTGCAGAGCCCGGAGCACCGGTGTAATGTGCTCACGGCGACCCGTCCTCGTAAGGAGACGGGCCGCAGCATTCTGCACTAGCTGCAGTCTCCGGACTGTCACCATAGGTAGCCCCATGTAAAGTGCGTTGCAATAGATCTCGAGGTAATGAAAGCATGGATGATGGTGGCCAGGTCACTCTGAAACATACAGCTGAAGCCATTGCACCAGATGTAATTGGCAAAAAGCACTCCTTGCCAAACCCCCCACCTGGAAATCCAGGCGGAGCTGCGGATCGAGGAACATGCCCAGACTATGAATCTGGGATACCAGCGCCGGGCGGATCCCATCAATGATGAGAACCGCCACATCCACTGCCCTTCCCACCACTTTCACCTCCGTCTTGTCGGGATTCAGCTTCAGTCAGCTCACCCTCATCCAATCCCCAACAGCCACCAGACATCGGATAAGCACCAAGACTGCCAGATCTGGGTCAGATAAAAACTAGAGGTAGAGTTGGGTGTCGTCAGCATATTGATGACACCGCACCACATACCATCTCACAGCCTCGCCAAGTGGCTGCATATACATGTTGAACAAGAGCGGGGACAGGATAGAACCTTGTTGGACACCACATGCGAGGTTCCGTGGAGATGAAGAACAATCCCCAAGCAACACACGCTGAGTTCTCCCAGCCAGCAAGAAGCGGAACCAGTCAAGGAATGATCCCGCCCACTCCAGCTCGATCCTGCAAGCGAGTCACCAACATCTCATGGTCAACGGTATCAAAAGCAGTCGACAGATCTAACAAAATTAGCAGGGTCGAAGGACCCTGATCTAATTCACGGTGAAGGCTGTCGACCAAGACCACAAGCGCAGTCTCCATGCCATAACTTGGACAAAAACTGGACTGAAAGGGATCCAGATTGTCAAATCGGAATTTACCTGGTCTCCCTCCCAAGCACAATTCCCAATTGGGATCTTAGTCACCCCCGCACCACAAATTAGACATTTTAATTGGGTACAACACTATTTTATTTTCTGCTCATACAATCAGTACAGCATGAACCCAACACTACAGTTCTTGGATAGATATTAGCCTGGCCTGCCTAACACATAAAATACATGTATCTTTCGTGTCCTGCAGATCACAGTAGCGAGCGTTGGTCGGGAGAAGTAGGTACAGGTTGGGGCCCGGGGGTCCATACCCGGGAAAGGTGCTCCTTGTATCTGGATCTTTTGAGAGTGATGATATGGATCAAGAGCCCAGTGGCTCACTGCAAAGCTGGTGGCCAGTAGCGCTGGAGACAATTTGCCATGGTTCGGGCTTCTGCTTATATAGTCCTCTGGGCTGGAGGGCATTATGCTGGTATGCTTGGCCTCACGTCACTATCTCGTGGGTTTCTGCTGACCACATTCTTATGCACATCTCAATCTTTATCTCTTCAGAACTTCCAGGCCCCATCTCTGGGCAAGGCCGAACCTTCTGTGCTTCAAGGTGAGACTAGAGTTTTCTTCCTGCCCTGGCGCCCTCAAGGCTGTTAGCTAGCCAATACCCATTACTCTGCATTATAAAAGGCCATTTGTTGTGTTAAGTGTCCCAAGCTATCTCCTGTTTTGCTGTTGAGATGCTTTGTTTTTATCAACATTCCCTTCCTCCCTTCCAAACAGTCTCTGTCTTGCATGGTTCAGCAGTTTCCCCACCACTGTGATCTGAGACCCCTCTGTTAGGCTTAGGTCAAGTCTTGTTCTTGACTTGTACCCGTCAGCTTTTCATCATAAACCAACATATTTCTACTTAGGCTAATATAAGCACATATATTCAACACTACCCATATTCAATCTAATACTGTTACAAACAGGTGTACACAGGTGTACAAACAGGTGTACACAGTCATCTAAAAAGCAAGTTTACAATCATTTTGTCAGGTGAAAATACAATCATAATGCAACAAGATAACCAGTGCAGTCTAGATGCAGCTGCTGGGTCACCACCCCACTCAATAACCTGGAAGCTGCAGCTGGTGTAGAATGCGGCGGCCCATCTCTTAACTGGGACGGGCCGACGCAAGCATATTACACCAGTGTTTTGCTCTCTGCACTGGCTGCTGATAGGTTTCCAGGCCCAATTCAAGGTGTTGATGTTGACCTTTAAAGCCCTAAACGGCTTGGGCCCCGCCTATCTGCAGGACCACCTCACCCTACAGGTCCTGGATCGACCCCTGTGGTCAGCTGGGGGCGCTTTCCTCTGGGTTTCCCGGGTATCTACTATGAGGAGGGCGTTCTCTGTGACTGCGCTGCGGCTGTGGAACTCCCTCCCGTTGGAGATCCGCTTGGCTGCCGACCTCCCCTCTTTTCGCAGACAATGTAAGACCTGGCTGTTCCTCCAGGCCTTTCCCGAGGGAGATGGGGTGGGTAGGGTAGGGTAGGGTAGGGTCGGGGGGATGGGGTTTTATATTGTTTTTAATTGTAATTATTGTTGTTTGTTTTTAATGTTTAAAATGTTTTTTAAAATGTTGTGAGCCGCCCCGAGATGCCTGAGGCAGAAGGGGGAGGCATATACATTTTATTATAAATAAATAAATAAACCTTCCCTTTTTAGAGACCGACCGATAACTGGTGAAGGAATCAACGTTAAGTGATGTTTTTTAAGCAGAGGCCGCACCACTGCCTCTTTGAGGCAGCCTGGCACTCTGTCCTCCCGAAGGGAGTCATTGATCACCCCTGCCAGGATAGGCATTGGTCAAGTTCACAAAAGATGACCCTAACAGCCCCAAGAACATCCCCTGCCCCAGTGGACAACACCAACTGAAATTGATCCCATGAAATTGGACATGGCGGGGCTTCCACAACCTCTGCTTCACCCACTGCAATAAGTGTGACGTTGAAGTTGTGGTGAATCCGAGAAATCTTCTCTGCAAAATGATCACCAAACATGTCACAGCGGGCATTAGATATCTCTGTTTCCAGGTGGAGGGAGGGAGGACCGACCAACCCCTCACCACCCGGAAAAGCTCAACTGAACGAGATTTTGCAGAGCCTATATGGGCAGCAAAAAACTTCTTTTTTGCTGCCCGTACAGCTACAGCATAGGCATGTAAACTGGCTCTATGTTGCAATCTGTCAGCTTTACACGTGAATGCTGCCACCGTCGCTCCAACTGCCGCCCCTCCCGCTTCAGCAACCTCAGGTCCTTTGTGAACCATGGAGACCTGAGGAGCTGTCGCTGAGGGAGCAGATGCCTTGGAGCTGTCCGGTCGATGGCCTCTAAGAGCCAGGTATTCCATAAAGCCACGAGGTTATCGAGCTGGCAGTTGTCAAGATCAGAGGATAACTCCGCAAGAGCTTTCCGAAACAACTTGGGTTCCATTAGGGTGAACCATCCGAATAGGTTCTACGCACACACACTCCCCGGGGCGGACATGCACAAGGAGACATGCTCACAGGAGGTAATGATCCGTCCATGACAAGGGTTCTACTGACACCTCCCCCATCAACGAATCCCCCACCTCAAGGCTGGTGCAAAAAATCAGGTCCAGGGTATGCCCCCCATGATGCGTTGGGCTGTTGACAATTTAGGACAGGCGCATGGTTGCCATGGAGGTTATGAACTCACGCTCTGCACCACCAAGACTGGCATCAACATGTATGTTGAAATCCCCCAAGATTGGTTGAGATTAATACTGTCATCCACACAAATAAGAAATGTTATCTTCTGTAATTGTTGGACCATGAAACCTTTCATCCTTCAGTTCTGCGTCAAATTATTTATTTATTTATTTTTAATTTTGATACATTTCTACCCTGCTCTTCCTGCCACAGGCAGCCCAGAGTGGCAAACAGTAAAAATATAAACTACAAATATAATATAAAACAATTTTAAAAACATTAAAACAAAACAGGGGAAAAAAACAAAACCCACCCTCCCCACCCACCCTTTACCCCTCTCCCTCGCCGAATGCCTGGCGGAACAGCCAGGTCTTACAGCTCCTACGGAATGCCGGGAGGTCAGGGGCGAGGCGGGCCCTCACCGGGAGGGAATTCCAAAGGCGCAACGCGGCCACTGAGAACGCCCTGCTCTGTGTGGCCCCCCAGGAAACCCCGGGGGACCTCTAACACGGCGCCCCCAGATGACCGCAGGCTCCGGTCCAGAACCCGGGGAGTGAGCAGATCTCGCAGATAAAACAAATTTAAAAGAGTCCTCTCCAAACTGCAGCCTCCACCAACTCTGGAAGTTATGTTAAATGCTGGTGGTGGTGGTGAAGTATTTATATAGTGCCAGCAATTTGCCATGCACTTTGCAATAATCTCTTATAGACAGAGCCCTGCCCCAGTGGGCTTACATTCTAGAAGAGACAAGGGAGAGGAGATGAAAGAGGCGAACAGGAGGGGAGACAGGGAGACATTCACAAAGTTGGGAAGTTGCAGGTGGACATGCTTAACTTAGTTGCAGGGGAGAAGGGGACCCCATACTATAGAAGGGAGGAGACTAAAGAGCTAGGGAAGGCCTGACAGAAGAGGTTAAGTTTTCAGGAGGGATTTGAAGGTTGAAAGGGAGGGAGCAGAATGAACGTATCCAGGGAGGGAGTTTCAGACGTGGGGGGCAGCTAGGGAAAAGGGGTGGATACATTTCAAGGAGCAAGGGAGTCATGAGCTGGCAACAGAGGAGGAGTGGAATTCCCAGATGGGAATGTAGCAGGAAACACGCTTTTATTGAATAATTGAATATACCTATCATACCTTCATGCCTGTATCTGTATGATGCTTAATAATTAAATCTAATAGTGGGTGATTTAACATAGTCTTTTGTTAATTTCTTCTATAACATTTCTCTGCTTTAACAAATCAAAGGCAGATTTAAGATCAATAAAAGCAACCTATAAGAACATAAGTAGTGCTATACTGGGTCAGACTAACAGTCCATCAAGCCCAGCACCTGTCTCCAACAGCCTCTCTTGGGAGAGGTAATCAACCGGTTACAATGAAAAATCCATTCCCTGTCGTTCCAGCCCTCAACAATAAGAGGTAACATTCCCCAAACCTACTTGACTAATAGCCATTAATGGATCTATTCTCCAAGAATGTATCCAATCGCTTTTTAAAACTAGCTACATGACCTGCCGTGACCACTTCCTCTGGCAGTAAATTCCCCAAGTTAATTGTCTTCTAAGTGAAAAAATGCTTTCTCCTATACATAACTGTTCTTGCTCAGATGCATACCTTAAAATTAATAGAACACGAGAATATAAACCATACCATGCATATCCGTCTCTAGATCCTGCTTGTTCTTCTCAAAATATTATTTTCTACTGTCCAAATTTGTAAATGCATTAACAAATGCTTTTCATAATCTTTGCCAGGAGACTCATTAAATTAATTAGTCAGTATAAGGCAGGATTTAATCTTTCCCTCTTTTAATACACAGAGAATATTACTTTCTGTTTTCCTTCCAGCCACTGGGATAATTGTATTCTATATACAGCTTCCCTGAGCGTCAAAAGGAAAAATGTGGTACAAATGTGACTAAATAGACAAAAAGAAATATATATTACAAAGTATTCTTCATAAAGTATGCCTCCGCCACCACCACCTTTGGCAGTTGGCAAAGGGACATTGAGAGGTTTGGCAGGGGAGAAGAGGAGGTTAGAGAGCTGTGAACTGGAGGTCAGATTCTAAGTTCAGCCCTGACTGTTCTATGCTGGCAAAGCTGGATGTTTGGCGGTTGGGTGCTTAAATTGTGTCTCTCTCATTTCGTCCTAACTGGAAATATTTTTAGATCAGAGGAACAGTTGACTTCCTAGCTGCTGTTCCTAGACGTCACTTGACTAACTTCAGAGCCATTTCCTTGCTTGGATGAAACACTGGTCAGGTTGATGTGGATGGACCTTTTCCCTTGAAGGCTGATAGTGAATTAGATGTAGTGTTCTTTGCCCACCTTTGTCCTGTTTGTTTTTAATTGGAGCTGATTTCTTTTTTAAACATTTTTTTTGGACTTTCACGAGCATGTGAGGTGATACCTGGTGCCCGATGTGGCTGCTATAATTTGTAGCTGCCTGGCCTTTTCCATTTGTTCCTCTTACAGCAACTCTCTGAAGAGAGTGTGGTTGCCATGTTGGTCCCGAGCGACAGAGGTTGGAGACAAAGTCGTTTGAATGATTTTACTGGACCAACTATGGTGGGTGGAACAGTTTCTCTGGGCTGTTTAGTTGCAAGTAGATACCTCCTCGCCCAACCAGTTCACTTCCACTCTTGCTTAGGAAGCAACTGCCGCACGGGCCCTTTCCTGCCTTTTAAGCTTCAAATTGTAGGAAGTGGAAGCAGAAAAGTGCTGCAAATGCCAAAACCAAATGTGTCTACAATCAAGGGGGAGATGGAATGGAAGACAGTCTGCCTTGCATTCGGAAGAAGGGGACTCGTGTGTGTGTGTGTGTGTATACACACATACATATACATACACACAGTCCCCTTCTTCCTAATGCAGAAATATACAGTCTCCTTCCTAATGCAGGAATACGTATATATTCCTGCATTAGGAATCTATATTATATCTTGCCCACCCTGAATCTTCAGGGGAGGACTGATTAGAAATCTAAGAGATGGTTGTGCATGCTCTTCAACCCCACCCACACCCCCTTTCCTAGGAGACTGTGGCTAGAGTCCTTCGAAGCCTCAGCATTTGACCAGAATGCTGCTATTGCCAATGTTGCCCCAGGCACGGTATCTGATGTTTATTTTGCCATGTAGCTGGGAATTTGACACGACTGTGGAACGCTTAATTTATCTTTCTTGTTGGGCTGTTCCTAGAAATAGGAATCAATACAGAGAGTGAAACTGCTAGTTCTCCCACCAGGAGTGACTCACTGGGAATTTGCAAGAAGGGTTACGTTTGTCCCATGTTGTTTATAGTTATTTTTCGTGAGAAAATAAACTAGCCGTGTGTTGCAGAACAGGCAGCTAACCCCAGGATACACCACCCCCCACACACCCCCAGGGCCTCACCTTGCTGCTGCCTCCGCCGTTGCTGCAGCTGCTGCTGAGAAGAAGCTTTGGCCCCTGACAGGGCCTGAGCTGGCTGGCCCAGGTGACATCTGCCCCCTCCCCCTATTGGAGGAGGGGGGCTGGGCGGTGCTCGGCAACATCTTGCTGCTGCCGCTGTCGCTACAGCTACCACTACTGTTGCTGCCGCCGAGAAAGGGCTTTGGCCCCTGACAGGGCCCAAGCTTCCCGGCCCAGGTGACATCCGCCCCCTCCCCTGTTGGAGGAGAGGGGCGGGGCAGGCGCTAGGCAACGGGCTTTCGGGCCGGCGGGGCCAAAAGCCGCCTGCTTGCCTGGCTTGGGAGCGGACCCCCCCCCGGGCCTCACCTTGCTGCTGCTGCCACCGCCATCAGTGCGGTTACTGCCGTTGGTGCAGCTGCCGCTGCTGAGAGAGGGCTTTTGTCCCTGACGGCCCGCGAGCTGCCCAGCCCAGGTGACATCTGCTCCCTCCCCCTGTTGGGGGGGGGGAGCGGCACTCGACAACGGACTTCCAGCCTGGGGGTGCCAAAAGCCTCCTGCTGCCCAGCCGCGCTGAAGGCAGCAAACCTAAGGGCTGCACTAAAGGGCCCTTAGGGGTGGCCCTTTGGCGTGACCCTTAGCAGGGTCTGGGCGGGCAGAGGTGGAGGTTTTTGCGTTTTTATAATTTAGAGTGGGACAGAGGCGGTAGGGGGGGGATGGAATATCTGTTTGATGGGGGGAGGGGCATGGGGA
>QEPC01014492.1:2552751-2571064 GCA_003113815.1 Sphenodon punctatus | reverse complement strand
GGGGGGTAAGGATTGACCCTTTTGGTGAGAGGAAGGGGTGCAGTCCTTGGGGAAGGGGGGGGTTGCCCCTCTGTGCCAGAGGGGGGTAGGGGGTATGGGGGTGGGGGATGGTCTCCCCTGCTGCCAGGGTGGAACAGCCGTAGGGCGCTGGGGCTGGGGGGGGCCACACCGGGGGGGGCACAGCCATTGGGGTCGTAATGGGATGGGGGACATATGGGTCTAAATGAGGTGGTATAAGATCAGTGAGGCGGGACAGGTGCCTCTTGCAGGTCCCGCTCACTCACTCCTTAGCGGCTGAACAGGTGAATCGAGATCAGAGAACCCCCGACCCTTCGCTGCTGCTGTTGAATGTGAGGTCAGTGGTCAACAAAGCAACAACTATCCAGGAACTAATCCTGGATTGTGCCACCAATCTCGTGGGCATTACGGAAACCTGGCTGGACCTTGAGTCAGGGTCTGTCTTGTCTGACCTTGTTCCGGATAGGTATTCTGTGCGGCATCAGCCACAGTTGGAGGGGCGGTGAGGGTATAGCTATGATTTTTAGAGAGCGGTGGTCACTTAGGAGATATCCGGTGCAAACCATGGTAGGGATTGAGACTCTTCACCTGGTGTTCGATCTGGTGGGGGACAGTTTGGGGGTGCTGCTCGTATACTGTGCACCTACCTGTTCAACAGCTTCTCTGCATGTTTTGGCAGAGGTGGTGGCGGGAGTGATTTTTGTGGTCCCCAAAGGCATTAGTCGGGGGGGGATCTCAACATCCACACCGACACCATCTCAGGGGGGGCGGAGCATGAGTTCATGGCAACCATGGGCCTGTCCCAGATGGTCAGCGGCCCGACACATCAGGGAGCACATACTCTTGATCTCATGTTTTGCACTGGCCTTGAGGCGCTATTGGGGGAGATGTCTCCTACAGACCTCTCTCTTAGCACATGTCTGCCCCCGGAACGGTGTGGAGCCAATTCAAATGGTTCGTCCCCGGAGGCTAATGGAACTGGAATGGTTCTGGTTGGTCCTCGGGGAGTTGCCGGCTGATCTCGACGACCGTCTCATCGATGACCTCGTCGCACTATAGAACACTCTGTTGACTGAGGCCATAGATCGGACGGCTCCTAGACATCCGCTGCCCAGGCAACAGCACCGCAGGCCCCCGTGGTTTTCGGAGGAGCTGCGAGTGCTGAAGCGAGAAGGGCGGTGGTTGGAGTGATGGTGGCATCGATATTGTACTGAAGCCGACAGATTGCGGCATAGAGCCAGTTTACGAGCATATGCTGAGGCTGAGGACAGCGAAAAAAACTTTTTTTCCGCTGCTCTTATAGCATCTGCAAAATGTCGCCCAGCGGAGCTTTTCCGGATGGTACGGGGGCTGGTCAGTCTGGCCTCCCTCCACCCTGGTGTGGAGTCATCTGCAGCGGGCTGTGATAGGTTTGTGAATTATTTTGTTGATAAAATGACTCGGATTCACTATGATTTCGCTGCTGCACTTAACCCAGAGGTTGTGGAAGTCGCACCTTGTCTGGTTTTATGGGATCAATTTCAGTTGGTGACACCTGCTGATGCGGTTGAGACCCTTGGTGCTGTTAGGGTTACCTCTTGTGAATTAGATCTGTGCCCGTCTTGGCTAATTAAATCTTGCAAGGAGACAATGGGGCTGCTGCTGGCGGGGGTGGTCAATGCCTCCCTCCGGGAGGGCAGAGTGCCAGGCTGTCTCAAAGAGGCAGTGGTGCGGCCTCTGCTCAAGAAACCATTGCTTGATGTTGACTCCCTTGCCAGCTATCGACCTGTCTTTAACCTTCCCTTTTTAGGGAAGGTTATTGAGCGGATGGTGGCTCAGCAGTTGCAGGGGCGTCTTGACCTCGTTTGTTTTCTTGATCCCTCTGTCGGGATTTCGTCCAGGTTATGGCACGGAGACTGCGCTTGTGGCTTTGGTGGATGATCTGCACCGGGAGATGGACTGGGGCTGTTCGACCCTGTTGGTCCTATTAGATCTGTCAGCTGCCTTTGATATGGTTGATCACGAGATGTTGGTGGTGCGCCTGCAGGAATGTGCAGGGTGGGTGGCACTGTTCTTGAATGGTTCCACTCATTCCTGACTGGGAGAACCCAACGAGTCATGCTCGGGGAGTGTTTTTCATCATACTGAGACCTCATGTGTGGTGTCCCGAAGGGTTCGGTGTTGTCCCCCCTCTTGTTCAATGTATATATGCAGCCTCTCAGTGGGGTGATCAGGAGGTTTGGCGTACGGTGTCACTAATATGCTGATGACACTCAGCTATACCTCTCTTTTTCAACAGACCCAGACCCCGCAGTCTCCGTGCTTACTCAATGTTTGACGGCTGTGAGGGAGTGGATGAGGGCTAATCGACTGAAGCTGAATCCCGACAAGACGGAGGTGATGCTGGTGGGGAAGGTGATGGAGTTAACAGCCCCCATCTTTGATGGGCTCTGTCCTCCATTGGTTCCCCAGGTACGGAGTCTGGGGGTACTCCTCGATGCGCAGCTCCACCTGGATGCCCAGGTGGAGGCTGTGGAGAGGGGTGCCTTTTGCTAATTACATCTAGTACGTCGGCTCAGGCTGTACATTTCAGACTCCGACCTGGCCACCATCATCCACACTTTCTTCAGCTCTAGACTAGACTGTGGTAACGCGCTCTACGTGGGGCTACCATGGTGACAGCCTGGAAGCTGCAGCTGGTGCAGAATGCGGGGCCCGTCTCTTAGAGGGACTGGGCCACTGGGAGCACATTACACCAGTGCTCCGGTCTCTGCGCTGGCTGCCAATAGTCTTCCAAGCCCGATTCAAGGTGTTGCTTTTAACCTATAAAGCCGTAAACGGTCTGGGCCCTGCCTATCTGCGAGACCGCCTCACCCCCCGGGTACTGGATTGGCCCCTGAGGTCATCAGGGGATGCCCTGCTTGTGGTCCCCCGAGTCTTCCGGGGGTGGGGGGGCGACACGGGAGGGTGTTCTCGGTGGCCGCGCCGAGGCTGTGGAGCTCCCTTCTGGTGGGGGTGCGTCTGGCTCCAGACCTTCCCTCCTTTCATAAAAGTTATAAGACCTGGCTGTTCCACTAGGCGTGTGGTGGGGGAGATAGGGGGCGAGGAGCAGGTTAGGGGTGTAATATGTTTTATAGCTTTATGATTTGAATTGTTAATTTATATTGTTGTGAGCCGCCCTGAGCTGCCTGTGGCAGGAGGGGTGGGATACTAAATGTTTTAATAATAAATAAATAAATAATTCTGCATAGCATCTCCACCCACCCCCTCTGCTTGGCTCCAACAGATAATTGCTGGGGCACTTAGTGTTCAGTGTTTAAGTGTTTGGTTTGGCTGAAAGCAAACCTGCCTGAAAGCAATTCTCAGAAAACCACTCCTCCTGGAGTGCAGTGCCTCCTTGACCTGCCATCATTACTGCCTTCCAGTCTAGCAGTGTAGTCTGTTCCACGTATGGTCAGCACTTGAGAAAGGTTAATCGAGAATCCATGGGACTTGTCGCGTCTCCTCTTGTGCAGTAGCGGGCTTGTTAGGGCCAGCTTGTCATCATCTAGATCAGGGGTGACGAATCTTTTCTGTCCCAGGCGCTACTTTGAAAATTAGTGCGAACTCTGAGAGCTGAGGTCGGGTGCAAGATTGCTGAAGGGATGGACTCAGAAAGAGGAGGGTCTATATCAGGAATCCATCCTCTTTCCTGGTGTGCATGGTTTCGTCTCTGCTCCCTTCCCTGATCTCAGTCTTTCAGTGATTGTGGGTAAGAACTAGAGCCAGGGGCCAAATAAAGACGAAGCATGGGCATATTTGGACCCCAGGCCTTTTGATCTAGAGTTTCTTTCATCTGGAAGTCTTTGGAGTTGTGTAGGGTAGTCATGAGGAATTTACCCTCCCAGGGGCCACCTGAAAATTAGTATAAGCTCTGAGGGCCACATAGAAGTTTGGGACAGAGGTGCTCAAGGGATTTGCTCAGGAAGAGAAGGGTTTAGATGATGAATCTGTGCCCTTTCTTTGAATCCAGGCCCTCGTCTCTGTTCCCTTCCCTTAAGCTCACGTTTTCAGTTCTTAGGAGTAGGAACTGGAGCCAGGGGTCAGATTCAGGAACTGGAAAAGGGGCCAAATGAAAACTAACCATGGGCCACATCTAGCCCCTGGGCCTGAGGTGCCTCATCCCTGATGCATGACACTCCTTACCAAGCTGTGCAAATTGCTGTTAACATAAACAGGCTGCAATCCTATGCTGTTGAGGCTCGGCTCCTGAAGGATTTGTACCCTCCGTGTATCCAGCTCTTTCCTGTTGGCTGATGAAATGGGCATTTTTTTCCCCTGACTCCCAGTCCTGTGTTGTACCCACTGGATCCTATCGTCAATTTGTTGCAACAGTCTTATTCCCAGGCTTTTGCCTGGCACTCCAAACATTATCTCATGATCCCAGGCAGCAAAGACGACGTGCAAATCAGGATCATGAGCAGACAGGCAGTTAGAGAACACCTGGTACAAGGCCATGTTTTCAAGGATTGACTATTCGGAATAGTCTATTCCATTTATTCCTATTGTGTTTATCCAAGTTGGTGGTTTTGTTTTTGTTTGGCAAATACTTTTTTGGACACCGACATTGTTTTTCATCAGTTAAATTTCCTAGGAATACTAGCACGTTGCAGCACGTTGGCTGGAAATTCTTCACATTCCAATTTACTGTTCACTGTTCATCTCCTAGAAGTCTGAAGAAATCTTGTTTTGTTTATAAAATGTCATGAGATTTAACAGCCGTTCTATTGATGCAATGATAGGTTTTGGTTTTAACTTGCAATCTGGTGTGTGTTTTTCAGGGGAAAAAATTTCCCTTTATTAGAGAAGTGGATCCTTTGAAGGCAAAAGTGAGGCCGCTCTTGATTTCTCACGTGGCATTTAGATACTATCAGCGCATTAGAAATTCTAAAGTAGGCAGGAATACAATAGTAGCCTTTACTTTCTCTAGACACTTTTAATATGTTAGACTGAAATGTTAAGCACAAGCCAAAAGTTCAAAACAATCATTCTCAAAGTAGCTGTAGCTCTGCCTCGTTTTTTGGTAGCAGCGTGTTAAATTGAAATTGCATTATTGCAGCTGCTTGGGCAGATCAGCAATTTGCATCCGCAGATAGTTATCTAATTGCATCATGCTCTGCTCACACTCACAAGTCTCTGGTTAGTTCCCCCAGTTGCTTTAATTTACATCCCCAAAAGTCAACATATGTTTGCCAGAATATCTTCGAAAACTAGAACCAATCTACTGAAGTAATAGCAAGTCCAGCTACCTGCGTTCTGGTTATAACAAGGGTGGGGAGGGTACCTTTTCCCTTCCAAGGGCCACTTTTTGAAAATGAGTACAAGCTCCAAGGGCCACATAGAAGACGAGGTGTTCAATGGGTGTGATCAAGAAGAAAAGAATCTAGATCATAGGTCTGCGCCATGGATCTGTCCATAATTCTTATGTGCATTCCCTCTGCTCTGCTCTTGTAGCCTGAGCTCAGTGTTTCAGCACTTGGGAGTAGGAATTGGATCCAGGGGCCAGGAACTGGAAAGGAGGGCACATAAAACCCTCACCATGGGTCCCATTTGGCCCTTAGGTCTAAGGTTCTTTCTCCCGGTTTATATGTTTATACTTACTTACACCCCTCCCCATGTTTCACTGTAAGTACGGGGAGCAGAAAACTTTTCTCAGAAATCTGTTCTCTATGTACGAAGCAAAAGTTCTCAAGTTCCTAGAAGTATGCAGCAAAACAGGAAGAGGGGAGCCCGTGGGTCAAATGTAGCTTGGGGCCACATTTGTCTTTGGCCCCTTCCTACATGAGATTCACAGATCCAGCCCCTACTCTCAAGCACTGACGGAGTGCCCTTAAGAGGGAGGGGCTAGCGGTGAGGAGCTGTGATTCCCCACATGCCTTTCAGACTCCTGTCCCTCAAAACTGATCTTTCCCAAGAAGCTTGTACTAATTCTCAAAGTGGCTCCCAGGGGGGTGGATGCGGAGGAGGAAAGGATGTATCTTTAGTATAATGAATCCAGGGGCGGCTGGTGCATATGGGCACTGGGGGCAGTGACCCCCTTGTTCCCATGGCACCCCCAGCCTGTACCTGCATCCCCCAAACCTCTTATCTCGCCTCTGGCACTGCCGCACCGGTGTGTGGCCTGCTGCCCTGAAGACACACACACCCCCCGGGCACTCTGTCTGGAGTGAACACCCAGAACATCCCAGCCGGAACGCGTGGCCAGCAGCCGGCAATGGGAGCCCAGCAGCCATTAGAATCATGCCTCCCAGGCAGTCCTGCTCCTGGCTCCTTCCCCTCCCTTCTAGCCCTGGCCTGGCCTGGCCTGGCCGGCTGTGATGTGATGTGAGGTGGGTCACTCTCCAGAGTGAACACCCAAAGCATCCTAGCCAGGAGGTGTGGCCGGCAGCCGGCAAAGGGTTCCAATGGGAGCCCAGCAGCCATTAGAATCAATAGCCTGGCAGGGCACTTTGAAAAACCGCCTCCCAGGGCAAATCCTCCGGCTTCTCCGCCCCCTTCCCTTCAGTGGGCGGAGCCAGACGGCAGTTTCAGTGGAGCCAGTTTCCTGCACATGGTCCCGGCTGCAGCCACCTGCTCCTGTCTGGTCAGTTTCAGGGCCCTTGGGCTCCACTTCACTTAAATACTTGTTTTTCTTCCCCATGGCAGATTGGAAGCCTGGGGTGGGAAGGGCAGATTGAGGGGGAGTTGTGTGCGTTAAGATTAAATTGTGCCCCCTGCTTGCCCCCATGTGCACTGTGGAGGGCTTGCTTCTAACCTGCTTCTTAAGTGAATAAAGAGAGGGTGGTGGTTGTTTTTTGCCTTGCTTGTGTTTCCCCATGGCAGATTGGGGGGGTAGGGGAGGGTTAAGATTTGTGACCCCATGTGCACTGTGGGGGCTTGCTTCTAACCTGCTGCTTCTAAAAGTGATTTAAAACAAAAGAGTGAGAGAGAGGATTTGCCTTTCATGTTTCCCCTGGGCAGATGGGGGTGGGGGTGAAGGGAGCTTTTTGCCTCCTGCCCCAGTGTGCACTGGACTTGGTTCTGCTTGGTTGCCTGTTTTTCCTCTGAGCAGATTTGGGGGGGAGGGGGAGGCACGACTTTGCCATGGATCTGCCACACCCTGCCTTTGTGTTTGCCCCTCATCTCTGCTGCCGTATCCTGAATTCAGTCTTTTAATAGGAAGTGGATCCAGGGGCCAGATCCAGGTTCTGGAAAAGAGCATAAAACCTCACCGTCGGCCACATTTGGCCCCTGAGCCTGAGGTTACCGAGTATATTTGAGGGGGTGAGATTTGTTTGTGGTGGCCCCATCATGGGCTGGACTTTGGGGTTGGTTGGTTGCTCTAAAATTACAGGTTAGGGTTTTTTTTGTTGTTGTTGTGTTTTATAACGTTTGCCTGTTTCAGTGTTGTCACCTCCATGTTCGTCAGTGTTATGGATTTGGGGTCCCCCTGGGAATGTGACTCCCTGTTGGGATTAATTTCCCCTGGAATGCAAGTCATTGTATAGGTCCATCAGCCCCACCTAAGCTTGTCTGCCAGCCCCATGTCTTGTAACAATGGTTTGGGCTGGGCAATGCTGAGTACCGAGTGGGAGAGCGGTCAGTCTGTGTCTGAGTAGAGAGCTGCAGTCTGGTTGGAGATTCATGCTGGACTTTGGGGGCAGAAGGCTGCAGAGAGAGCCTTTTGGGAACCCTTGTGGTGGTGGACCTGGAAGAACTAGGACATTTGTAAATAAATGGACTATTATACCACACTTTCTCTCTCCTGTCAAAGGGACACTGACCCCGCAGGCTGCCCCTGGCACTTCCCACCACCCAGGGAAGTGGGGTGAGCAACATAAGGGTGTTGAAAATCCATAAATGTCGAGAGTGGTGATGAGCCTGTGATTTTTGGCTTTCACTAAGAAAGCAAGTTTCCCTAAAGTTGTGGAGAGAAGCTTTAAAACATGACTGCTGTGTTTGGCTGAGAAACCGAAGGCAAACGGAAAGAACCCCAGGTTAATTCTTGCTTTAAGCTCTGAGTCTGACCTGTTAGCTGGTTTGTTTGAAATCTGGGCTAGCTGTTATGGTCCTCCTGCCATTGAACGCATTGCCTGCTGGTGGCTATTGGAGACAGGTCCCTGCCAGTGGGCTTACAATCTAAGAACAACACGGGTGAGGGGAGCACACACACACACACACCCATTATTTACAGATGGGGAACTGAGGCTATAAAAATTCCATAGCAATTTCAGAATTCTGCTTGGCCCCACCCACTGACCCACCAGCCTTAGAACCCACCAGCCGCCACTGAATGAATCCCCGTGAGACCCGGGAAATGATCTTGGCCTGTTCTCCCCAGGGCCTTTCCCCATGGCAAGCCCCAGGCTGCAATGTCGGTGGGGCGCTGTGCTCCTGTTCCGTCAAGTGGACTCGGTTGGGGGCAATAATAGACCGTGGGCTGTAGCTGCGGCTAGTCCTTTTGGAAGGGGTCGCTTTACTAGGATGTTAATGTCAGTCAAAACAAATTTCTGGGATTGTTAAAAAAGGGGGTTTGTTCTAGGAAGATTCATTGTTCTGAAGTTACAGTGTGTTGAAATTATATTTGTTTGACACGTTATATGTTTAAAACATTGCTCTCCGTCTGTTTCCTAGATTGTTTTTAGCTCTGATCTTCCAGAGGATGCATCCCGCTCCGTCCCGGTCCATTCAGTATCCAAGTATTACAAGGTATGGGATGCTTGCAGGATTGTGGTCACTGTCTCTGCGTTAGAATTTCACGGGAGGACTGTGCCAGCCAAGAACACACAGTGAATTACCCAAGGGAGGAGGCAGGGCTGTAATCGGTCTGTTGCTGAAAGCCAGGAAGAGGCGGCTGAAACCCTTGAAACAAGATTTCAGGGGTCACTGAGCAAGACTCGAGACAAGGATCTGTTGCCAAGAAAAGAAGGGGAAGCATCTGATTTATAGCTATTAATATGTTGTACGTGTAGCATTTGTTTAATTATTAAGACTTTCCTTTTTTCTCTCTTCACCCCTTCCACCTAATTCTCTCTCTCTCTTTTCTCTGCACTTCCACTTACCATACCCCAGACGCTCTTTATTCACAAGGCTTGATTTTTGTTCTTACCTTCAGTTCCAGTATAAGGGGTTCTGTTCCTACTCTTCTCCCGGGAGATCCTCCTGGACGACCGGTAAAAACTGTAAGGTTAGATCCCTGCAACGGACAGTAGGAGGCAGACTTCTGATTTATTTTTTTTCCCTGGAGCATGCTCAGTGGGGATCTAGCCCCTCAGCTCAAGTTGTTTGTCTGCCTCCACACAGGACACAGGCTAACTGCCTCTGCACAAAAGAGCTACGGGCAGCCAGGAAAATCTTCAAAAGAGCCTCCAGGTGCCAGGGAGGGAGGAATTCCCTCCCTGTTTACCCCCATTCCTTAGAAGGGGATAGGAGGATTGCAGCCCGAGTGCCCCCTTCCCAGCTGGTGCGGGGACCCCGCAGAGCGAGCGTAGCAGTTCCCCAGCAGGGGTTCTAGCTTTTGGTCCCCCTGGGACCACTCCCCCGCTAGAGCCTGAAAAGGAGACCGGCCACTCCAGCAGCAGCGAAGCCGCCATCCAACGGAGCGCGGTGTCCAGGCGAGTCCCGGTGCCTAACCCCCAGTAGGGCCCGGCAGCACAGTGGATCCCTCCCTCCGGCAGCGGCTGAGCCAGCTCTCTCCACTCCCCCGTCCGAGCCCAGGGGAGAAACGAAACCTGCTGCTGGCTCCACCAACGCACAGCAGCAGGCGAGGCCCCGGCTTGCTCCTTCCCTGATCTAAGGAGATCAGTCACTCTTCCCTTGAGGAGGGTGAGATGGAGGAGCTGGGGATTGAAGCCTCCTCTGACCCAGACAGGCAGTTCCCCGGTAAATACAGAGCCCAGATCTTTGAGCTGGAACGCTCTTCACCTCAGGGAGAAAAAATACAAGCGCGACTCCTCAGACTCCTCCAAAGAGGAGAGAGAATATATTCCACTAGCCAGAGACAGGGGGATATTTCTAGATAAGGCTTACGAGAAAATTATCAAAAAGGAATGGCAGCTCCCCAACAAGGCTTGCAGGCTGAATAAAACACAGGAATGCCTCTACATGCTCACTAAGAGCAAGGAGGCCCTCCTCGCCAGTGGATGCCACAACAGCATCCCTTGCTAGAAACTCTGTTTTTCCCATAGATGGTGAGTGCTACCCCAGAGACCCTACTGACAAGGGAATAGAGAGTAGCCTAAGGAGGAATTTTGAGGAAGTAGCCTCAGTCATAAAAATGGCCATCACCTCATACTTCTCAAGAGCCTTTATGACTTGGATCAAATGAGCCAGGGTTCCTCAGGTCTCTATGAAAATGACAAGGATCCTCTCCACCAGGATCCAGTTGGCCTATGCTTTTAAAGCAGACTCCTCCACTGATATCCTCTGCTGGGCTTCTTGTGTGGTGGCATCCAACGTAGTAGCTCGCTGGCTCAGGTCCTGGAAAGGGGACTCCACAGCCAAAAATACCCTAGTAGGGGAACCTTTCCAAGGGGCCAAACTCTTTGGGGTCTGCCTGGACAGGATCCTCGCAGACGCGGAAGATAAGTCCAAAAGACAAACTTTACAAAGCTTCTGGTTTTCAAAAAAGCCTTTTCGTCCCTTCAGTGCAGAATATTCGCCAGCAGGTGGCACCAGACAACCTTTCTACCCACATAGAGGAAACCAGCAAAAATACAAACCCGGACACGAAACACAGCCCAGCACTCGTGGGGCTCTGGGCGCCCCAAAGCGGATGCATGACTATGGAGCCTGCCCCCCTCAGGACCTTGCAACCCTAGGAGGCAGGCTGCAGCTTTTCACGGAGAGATGGATGGTCTCCATGGCAGATGCATGCGTCCTCCGAACCATCCAGAGGGGATACATCATAGAGTTCTTTCACTTCCCTCGAAACTCCTACTGTATCTCACCGGTCTCGGACAATCCGGACAAGCAATCCGCGATGCAAAAGGAAATAACCAGACTCTCTTCCATCGGAGCCATAGAACGTGTGCCATCCGGCAACAAGGGATCCGGACTCTACTCCATCCTGTTCCTTGTCCCAAAAAAGTTGGAGGAATGGCTAACTGTCCTCGACCTCAAAATCCTCAACCAATCGGTCAAAGTGTGAAAGTTCAAGATGGAAACCCTTCAATCAACTGGTACTGGGGGCAGGGCGTTGGCAGTTGGCCAGCAAGGGGCCATGGAGCAGTTCGTCCTCCCCCCCCCTTGCGGGGGCGGGGCCTAGGGAGGCTTCCTTCAGGGCCACTCCCCATAACATCGGGGGCGGCTGGAGGCCGGGCCAGAGGCACGTGTCGGGGTCAAGGCTCAAAGGGGCACGCCCAAAGGGGCCCTTCGGTTGAGCCGGGAGGTTGGGGAGGAGGGCTTGTTGATGGGACTAGCTGATGTGAATTCTTTGCTGTTATGGATTGTGAGAAGGCCTCCCACTCTTCCCCGGTGAGAGAGGGGTTGAGAGGGAGGATGTCCCCTGGTGGCAGCAGGGGACAGAAGGATATATTGTAGAAGGTCCCTGATGTGAACAGGATGGGGATGTTAGGACTGATAATAGCAGAGGATAATTGGAGGGGGTAAGATGTAATTATTTATTATTATTGGGGGGGGGGTGTCGATTGTGTATTGTTTTTGAAACGCTGGGTCCCCCTGTGTGGGATATAGACCCTAGCGTTTCTGTATTTGTGTGTTGCTTTGATTGTTGGGTTCCCCTGCGTGGGGAAAAATCCCCAATTATTGTATTTATTTGCTGTTGTGAGCTGCCTCGAGCCGCCTTTGGGCCGGAGAGTGCGGAATACAAAATAAAAATGAAATGAAATGAAAATTAAATCCAGCCTTTTAACATTCTGGCGAATTTGCAAAACCTGGCTGTTCGCCCAGGCCTTTGAGGGGGGGAGGGGTTATCTCCCTCCACCCTTATTTATTGTATTAATCATTTTAGTGCTACCCTGGTTTTAATTGTTGTAATTTTATTAGTGTTTTTAAAATGTTTTATAATTGTATTTTTATATTTTTTTTGAGATTGTTAGCCACCCCGAGTTGTTTTCAGGAGGGGCGGGATATAAATTTGATAAAATAAATAAAATAAATCTGCATAGCAATCATCCAAGGCGAGTGGCTGACCTCCCTCGACCTCAGAGAAGCATACCTTCACATTCTCATCCTCCCATCACACAGACAATGGCTCAGATTCACGTATGCCCAACACTGGCAATATACAGCACTACCCGTCGGCCTCGCCACCTCACCCAGGACATTCATGAAGGTCCTGATCCCTCTCATTGCAAATCTACAGAAGGAAGGCATCAGGATCCATCCATACCTCGACGACATCCTCATACAATCTCCCTTCTTCGAACAATCATTGAAACATGTCCACACAACCATCAAGTACCTGAAGAACCACGACTTCATTATCAACGTGAAGAAGAGCCACCTGATCTCCTCCTAAATCCTGGAACATCTGGGGGTGATCCTCAACATCAACAAGTCTTCCTTAGCCCACAGCGGCAAGAGAAACCATGAGGTCTCATCACTCAAATCTCAAAGGCCCGCAAGGCCAGACTCAAGACACTCTCCAGCCTACTGGGCATCATGATCTCCTGCCTGGGAATCCTGCATTGGGCCAGATTCCACTCCAGACTATTACAGTGGTTCCTGCATCCATGGCAAGACTCCCTGGTGCAGGGAGAAAACCCGTACATCACAGTCCCGGCACCGCTGAAGACATCTCTCCTTTGGTGGACAAGGGGAGACTGATTCCAACCAGGCGTCCCGCTTTCAGACCCCGACAGGTTGTCGGTGACAATGGATGCGAGCCTCCAGGGCTGGGGAGCTCACTCGCGGGGTAAGACTGTACAAGGCAAGTGGCTTTCCTGGGAACAACGCCACCACATCAACTGGCTGGAGCTACGGGCAATCTACCTAGCCCTCCAAACCCTAGCCTCGGCCCTTCAAGGAAAACACGTCCTCGTATACACCAACAACACAGTGGCGAAAGCATACATCAACCACCAAGGAGGATCTTGCTCTGAATTTCTCCACCAACAAGCAACTAGCCTCAAGTGGGCGGAAAACATTCTGGCATTCATCCAGGCAGTTCACATTACGGAAAAAACGAACACTCAAACGGATTGGCTAAGCAGGGAACAGATCAACCCAGGAGAGTGGGCACTCCACCCGGCAGCATTCAGGACCACAGTCAAGACATTCGGACAGCTGGAGGTCAACCTGTTCGCATCACCAGCCAACACAAAGACCAGTCTCTCCGTATCCTGATTCCCGAGTCGCCGAGTGGTGGTGTTTGACGCACTGAACCTGACCTGGCCACCAGGGCTCTCGTACGCTTTCCCACTTTTTCCCGTAATAGGCAAGACAGTGGCAAAGATCAAGAAAGATCACCATTCTAGTCGCCCCCTACTGGCTGCGACAACCGTGGTTTACAAGCATTCAGGACCTGAGCTCGGAACCCCCGCTGAGGCTTCCAGTCACCCCTGATCTCCTGACTCAGGGACCTGTCTGTTAGACAACCCAGAAGCCCTGAAACTAACAGCGTGGAGGTTGAACAGAGGGCTCTGAGGAAGCTGGGCTATTCCCAGCAAGTCATGGACACTATATTACAATCCAGGTGGCCATCCACAAAACACATATACCAGTCCACCTGGGCTACTTTTTCCAGGTGGTGCGACGACAGGAACGTTAGACCAGCTAAGGCCCCCATAAGGGTTGTCCTATAATTCTTCCAGGAGGGGCTAGACAAGGGGTTAAAGCCCAATACCTTTCAAAGGCAGGTAGCTGCCCTGAATAACGTGCTCTGCACCATCAAGGGCCGCATGGTAGCTAAACACCCCCATATTGTTCAGTTCCTGAAAGCATCGAGAGTTATCTCTCCTCCGGTGGCTCACCGATTCCCCACGTGGAATCTGAATCTAGTCTTGAGGGCCTTAACCAAGATTTCCTTTGAACCTCTCAGGGAAGTCTCCCTGTATTATCTGTCCCTCAAACTCACCTTCCTCATAGGCATCACCTTTGCTCGAAGAGTCTCCGAACTCAGTGCCCTGTCCATAGACCCCCTCCTTCTGCTCTTTCAAAGAATCCTCAGCAGTCCTTAGACTAGACCCGGCCTTTTGTCGCAAAGTGGACACCCATTTCCACAGGGAACAGGAAGTGGTCCTCCCCTCCTTTTGCCCCAAACTGACTCACCCACAGAAATGAGTCTGGCACAAGCTCGATGTGAGGTGAGCACTCAAGGTCTACCTAGACAGGGCAGCCCCCTTCAGAAAGACATCAGCCCTGTTCATAGCTTACAGCCCTCAGCGAAGGGGCATGAGGGCATCCAAAGCAGTTATTGCACGCTGGATGACTCTTTGCATCACAGAGGCTTACAAGGCTGAAAATAAGCCCTCCTCCCCCCCCTTCGCCCATTCCCTCAGGGGAATGGCCATTTCCCAGGTCTTTAGAAATTCGGCCGCCTATGGGGAAATCTGTCGGGCAGCGACCTGGTCTTCACTGCACGCTTTTACTAGGCAGTACAAGATCCCACTGCTCGAATCAGCCGACGCGGCATTCGGGAGAAGGGTTCTACAGACGGTGCTATAAGCGGTCCCCTTGACCTCCTCCCGCTTGACACCTCTTTGTCTGTTTCCCTCCCCTCTGTTTCAGGATTGGGGCACCGCTTGGGAACGTCCCTACAGTCTTTACTGGCCGTCCAGGAGGATCTCCTGAGAGAAAGGAAAATGGGGTCCTTACCTGTTGAATTTTCCTTCTACGGGAGATCCTCTTGGACGGCCAGTCCCACCTGGAGTGAAAGATAACTCTGAGGTGCGCGGAACTCGGACACTGAGCCTAGCACCTGCTTAGAACCCAGGACTACCCCCCATTGGCGGTGGCTACAGGGAACTTACAAGTAAGATTGACATTGTTATTAAAATATTTATCTTGTTCCAGAAAACTTTCCAGTTCAGCATAGTTTAAACAGTGTGAAATAAAGCTTGAAAACACTGGAGCTGAGGGGCTAGATCCCCACTGAGCATGCTCCAGGGAAAAAAAATCAGGAAGTCTGTCTCCTACTGTCTGTGGCAGGGATCTAACCCTACAGTTTTACTGACCGTCCCGCAGGATCTCCCGTAGAAGGAAAATTCACCAGGTAAGGACCCAATTTTCCTTTCTGATGCATGACATCGTTTTATCAATCCAAACCTCTTGCTGCATGTTTATCAGCACCATTTGTTCTCACAGGTACACATTCATCCGGACACCAGTAATCAGAAGAAGAAACAGAGAACAGACCAATGGAGTTCATCAGTGACCAAAAAACAAGGTGTGGGCATGGGGAGTTTATTAATTAACATAAGTCAGACAACACAGCCATCCCCAGCTTAATTTTTTTTTAAATATCGGTACCTGGTCCAATGTCTGTGTTCTCTGCTGCTGCATGTGAGATTTGGGAGTGATTCTGTAGACGCTGTCGGGAATGCTAGCACGACAGCTTGCGCTGTTGGTGTAAGTCCTGGTTATTACAATATGGGCTTGCACCAGTCCAGTGGGTTGAAGATCAGATCCTAAATCCCCAGAAGGGAGGTATCTCTCCCGTTGCTCTACAGAGAAGCTTCTGGTTCCAAGGTTTGGTGGCCAGCTCCTTAGGGCACTGTGGGACTGATGAGGGATAGTAGTGGCTACTGAGATCAGTCAAAAGATTGATCTCTTTTTTCACTCTTGCTTGCTAAAGAGGATGTATAAAGGGTTGGCTAGTGATCTAGCAAACATTAATTTTATGAAATTTGATGGCAGAAGTCAAGGTAGGAGGTTAATTAGCACCTAGAAATCTTTGCAACCCAATGCCATTGCAGCTGGTTGCTTCTTAAAACATTGCAAGCTTCTGTACAGTAAAACTGAAAGTTAGGCTTTATAGATCCTCTGTTTAAACCTAGAGAGAGGGGGTGACTGCCATGTTGATTCCAGGAAATGAAGATGACAGCAGCTCAGATGAGAGATTTTTTTATTGACCAATTCTGTTCGGGAAGAGTCTGCAGAGTTTTTAAGCCATACAGGGCCTTTACTCAAGCATATAAAGTTTTGTTTTATGTGTCTGCGATAAGGCCCTGTCTGGCCTGAAAGCTTTGCAGGCTCCCCGCGACAAAAGTTGGTTCAGTAAACGATATCGTTTGAACTTGTCTTCATCTACTGAACTCTAGTATCAGTTAAGGCTACGACTTCTTTAAGCAGCAACAAAAGCATAGTACACACTCGCGCAGAACACGGACACGCGTGCGCGCAGAACACGGACACGCGTGCGCGCAGAACACGGACACGCGTGCGCGCAGAACATGGACACGCGTGCGTGCAGAACACATAAAAATGTCCCTGCACGCTTATTGAATGAGCAAGTATTGGGGTGTAACAAACAGGGTAGTGCTCTGGCCCTTTGTAAGACTTCCCCTGGGAGGAAGCGAGCTCTGAGATGCTCAGCTTCACAAAGATTTGATCCACAAAACTACCGCTAAGACGTCAGTGCTGCATTAAATGATGTATTAGAATAACATTAAGGGTATTTAATACATATGTAATATAAAACTCCCTACCCTGCCTATCCTTGTCTGCCAAACAATTGGCCATATAAAGAAGTGACATCGCATTTGAAAAAATGCTCTTAAACCCAATATCCTACACCGGTTACAAATCTGTGTGAAAGCTTTGAATAATTAGTACATTTATCTCCTGCTGGACTCGAGAGCTCTTGGTCGTTGAGCAGAGGAGACTATAAAGCATAGCTCCCTCCTGTAAGACGGAAACTAGAGTTGGACTTTGCATAAAGACATGCCAACTAGATGGTGGTGGTTTTGTTTCTCATGATAAAAACACTCAGCACAAAAATTCATACAAATACAGGTGCTTATGCTCCTCAAAATTTGACCTGGAGCAGACTTAATAGCATAGCCACAAGGTCCAAGTACAGGGAAGTACTTAGCTCTGGTGATTGTAATGAAATTAACACCAGACAACAGCTGAATGCAGCAGAACTAACTGCAAGAAAACCAGAAGCCCTTATATACAAACCAACCAAAAAATATATTCATCAAGCATGAAAGGCCAAACATTTAATGTAACTCATGATTAGAGAGGATGTTACAGACTATATTATCTAGGATGTCATCATTTAGCAGGGTGGTAATATGCAAGACAGATTTCTTTCCAAGGAGTCTTTTTAAGAATGCTCAAATGAAGAACACTCTTGTTTACAAAAGCTTTCAGCATCTAGTTGGCATGTCTTTATGCAAAGTCCAACCCTAGTTTTATGAATTTCTGTGATGAGTGTTTTTATCATGAGAAACACAATCACCACATTGTGTTTGGTTAGAGCATTGAAGCACAGAAGGTATGTTAGGCTCCCTGCAGTGCGTTCAGAAGTATCCTGCAAATTGTGGTGCATGGTATTCCAAAGAACTGGATTTTGGTTGGCGGCTGCTGCTGCTGTTTTTCTTTGTAGTGCTGTCCTTTCCTGTCCTGAGCACTGATACTTGCCATCGGAGGTTGTTTTTACATGGAAAATAAAAATATATGCACCTCGTGAGGCCCACGTAAATATTTGAAAGTAGAAAAAGCCCCCAAAATGGGCTTGCACCCATGAGGATAATTTTCACTCCTTTGAATGTCTGCACCCCACCTCAAGGCTTGCATTGTCAGTGGCAACCGGAGTGCTCTTTCTTCCCTGATCACGTGTCCAGTGGGGAAGCAGGAGCACCCCCCCACCTGCTGGGGGCTTGCACCGCAGATGGGGGAGTGGGGATGAAAAAAATCCTTTTGGGAAAAGGTTAGTTGCCACAATTTCCAGGAAAACACTGTTGTTCTTACCAATGCCAGATGTGAAAGGGAACATATTTATTTTTTTACCACCTGCAGTTTAGCTTCCCTCTAGAAATGTGCAATCTTACTTTTCAGTTACAGGAATGTTTTGAAGTAAACTTGACTTCACGCCAAGGCGATAGAAATGCGGAGCTGTTTTCATTACATTGTTTTACAGATTTGATGACCCCTGCCTTGCAATTTTTCCAAGTATGATGCAAAATCTGCCTGCTGTTGCTTATTATGATAATGAAAAACAAAAGTCTTTGTCCATCCACATCCATTACTCATGCGGCATATTGGGTTTAGCGCATTTTCCGAATTAAACACCTGTTTTTGAATTGAATTTATTGAATTGAATCACCTGTTTATCCCCCATCGTTGGCAATGGGGAAAATGCAGTGAACACGGGTCCCTGACTATAAGC
>QEPC01014492.1:2508005-2540714 GCA_003113815.1 Sphenodon punctatus | reverse complement strand
CACCCCAGGGATCATACAGTATACTTACCAGCTGCTGCTGGGATGGCCGCTGGTGCTGGGCTCCGGCGGAGACACTTAGGGGAATTTTTTTTTTTAAACCAGGCTGGGCAGGGTGGGTGGGGGGTGTCCCCCCTTCCACCCGCACAGCCTGGGAGGGGGAGGGGGGAGGAATTTTTTTATTCCATTGATTTCAATGGGAACAGTGCCCCATTGAAATCAATGGAAAAAATCTGGTACCCGTATACCGGATTTAATCTGGGAATCCGTTTTTTGGAAACCGGAATCCGGTAAATCCGGTAGCCGGTAATTGGCCTGGGGTCCCATCTCTAGTATCTGGTGCACAGGCTGCGTCCGTATGTCTCCGACCCGGACCTGGCGTCCCGCATCCATGCCTTCGTCACCTCGAGGCTGGACTACTGTAACGCGCTGTACGTGGGGCTTCCCTTTGTTCCTGGCCCTGATGCTGCAGCTAGTGCAGAATGCGGCGGCTCGTCTCCTTATGGGGATGGGCCGTCGGGAGCATATTACACCTGTGCTCAGAGCTCTGCACTGGCTGCCGATAGCGTGCCGAGCCAGGTTCAAGGTGTTGGTGTTAATCTATAAAGCCCTACACGGTCTGGACCCCTCATACCTTAGGGACCGCCTCGCCCTCCGTGCCCCAGAGCGGCTTCTGCAGTCTGCCGGGGGTGCCTTTTCGGAGGTCCCCTGTGTTAAGCGGGGGGCCACAATGGAGAGGGAATTCTCGGTGGCCGGGCCACGCCTTTGGAACTCCCTTCCGGAGGAAGCTCGCCTGGCTCCGAGCCTGTTGATATTCCGGCAACGTTGCAAAACCTGGCTGTTCACCCAGGCCTTTGGGGAGGGTGGGAGGGTAGGGTGAGGGATTTTTTAACACACACCCCCCGCCCTATTTGGATTTGTTTTTTTATTAGTTGTGATTAGCCCTGTTTTAATATTTTATTATTGTCATAAATGTTTTAAATTGTTTTTAGTATTTTATATGTTGTAAGCCGCCCCGGGTTACGTGGCAGGAGGGGCGGGGTAAAAATTAATTGAAATAAATATATAAATATATGATCACTGGAGAGAATTGTACATCATTCCTCTCATGGGTGGTATCAATCAGCCAGTGGAATGGAAGGTGATATACCTTTTAAGTGATAATAACTCAAGCATTTCAGTTAACACGCAAAATTTTTATTTCCGGTCTTAATGTATAAGAAGTCCCACTAATGTGGTATTTACCCTGTTTATGTTATAGGACCTATGTTCCAGTCTATGGTTATTAAGATTGAGTTTTGCAAGATTATGTGGATTCTGTTCTTAATTCCTGTCTGGTTGGATAGGTTGTATGAATTTTGCATTGTATGTTGATTTTCTATTAAGTTTGATTTATTATATTGGCTGATGATTATGGTTAGTTTTGTTTTATTTATGTTCATGTTTATAATGGCCTATGGCTAAATAAACAAAATTTTGAAATGTAAAATAAATAAATAACTAAAAATATTATTCCTTCTTAACATTATTTTAGATAGATGGTTGGGGTAACCTGGATCCTCAACCAATAACTAGAGTATTTGATCGGACATGTTTGAGATAATTTGTTTGGAAGGAATAATAATCTTTATTTCTAGAGCATTCCCCCACCAAACGGCACTCGAAGCTCGTTACAAATATAAAATGATATAAAATCTATTTAAAACGGAAATCTATTAAAAACCATTTTAAATGGGAGGAGAAAAGAACCTAATAAGGGAACCAGCAGAGGGTCCTAAAAGCACCTGCAGAACAAATCAGTCTTCAAGTGCTTTTTAAAGGTGAGGAAGGAGGAACAGAGACAGAATCTGGAGGGAGCCAGTTCCGCACCGACGGGCCTGCTGCAGCAAAGGCCTCTTGCTTACTATTATTATTATTTATTCAGGCGGGCCTGGCTTTAAATTTCCAAATCATCTCCTTTTTACTCAGTCCTTAAGAAAAGTCATTCTGTTGAGAAATACATCTGTGCATGTTGACTAAACTGAATTTCAAAGAGCTTTTACTGCTCTGTTGGTAGTATAGACGCACGTTTGTATTAGAAATGAGATACTCTGGGAACATCCAGGTTGCTGCTTTATGTCCTTTTCAGTCGGAAGGTGGGTGTGTGGAAGATTAATTTCATTACCATCCGTCTGTAAAATGTGTAGTCGAGGGTAAATTAATAGCTCCTTTGTCTATCTCGGTTTTTTTAACCTCTTGAATAAAAAAACTGGAAGACTTACTGGTCAGCAAGAATTTGCTTGTTACCCAAGGAGCAGTTCAATCATGGGGCACAGCTCCCACAGGGCGTCGGGTGTCGGTCCCATTCACCAGGGCACCGTCATAGTAGCTATTATACGAGGAGGCAGTCTCAGAGCTGCTACCAGCACCGCTCCCGTCAGTCCAACTCCTCAGACTCTTCTGAGGCGGAGGTCTAGTTTCCTGCCTTTTTCACAGAGGACACCACAACCGCTCCAGGGGGCACCATCATTCCAGGTCCCGCTCCAGTCACAGAGAGCGTGGCCCCTGGGCCTGGGATAGTGTCCTGCGAACCCCACGGGTACATAGGGGCACTGCCCACTATCCTTGTACCTCCCAGAGAAGGAGGATGTTCCCCCTTCAGTCCTCCAGTGGTTGTGAAGGCAACTGGTTTACAAGGGGTCAGGGGGGTTGCTCAGTTCCTGGGGAGGGCCCCAAAGGAAGTCTCAGCCAATTTAAAAGGTTCAGGTCTGTTGGAAACACACAATACTGGTTTCCAGCAGGGCAACCTCCCCCTGGTCAGAGAGGCCCCAGCCTAATTCCCCTTACCCTGCCCAGGTATCAAAAGGGGAATGTAGAGCTTTCTCAAGACCCTGTAATGCCTGACAATGACAAAGAGGTGGAGGAGCTTGGAACACAAAGTAGATGATCCCATACCAAAAGCAGGGGCCTGCATATTCTCACCTGAACTTTCAAATGTATAGCCTAAAAGGTGGCAGCTTGCATTGGGCTATCTATTCTAGTCCCCTCCTCCTGAGGAGGAGAAACTGGCTGATAAAGCTCATTTAGTCCTGTCTCACGATCTCCTTATGGAGACCTGTCTGTTATTGCCCTCGTTCTATCTTAAGCTGCTTAAGGCAGAGTGGGCTCATCCAGCCAAGCTGAAGGGCATGGCATGCTTGCTCGAACCAAAAGATTCTACTCCCTTTCTGAATCCCAGTCATGGTCTTTTGCAGTGCCAAAAGTAGGTACCGGAGCATCTGATTGGGATAAGGCTTCATTCCTTCCCACTGATGGCGAGGGCATCTACAAGGACCCTCTTGATTGCAAGAGATCGAAGTCTTTCTGCACAGAAACTTTGAGGCATCCTCTGCAGTATGCAGAGCAGCCATAACAGCCTCCACTTTTTCTGTGGGCCATGGATCTGAATGCCATAGCTCCTACTAAAGAACTGAAGGATGGGCTTAAAAGGTTGTTGGTGGCAATGTCGTTTGTAGCAAACGCAACCCTGGATGCAGCTCAATTTTCAGCATGAGTGATAACAAATAGCTTGACAGCCGGGCGGGCTGTGTGGTTGTGGCCATGGAGGTTGATTATCAAGTTAAGATGGTTCAGTCTGCTGTTCCTTATCATGGAGATAAGTTATTCGGAGAACCTATGGACAGAGCTATGACTGACTAACCATAGTGGATCTTCAGGAAGAAGCCCCAATTTCATCAAACCTTTCACACCTTCAGGTCTTCCAATAGATGAGGAGGTTCTTTTGGAACTGGGCAGGGACCTGTTTCCAAAGATCTGTGACTGCAAAGCGCCGCGTACGCCTAATAGCGCTATAGTCATAATTAGTAGTAGTAATAAGTGATATATTCAGCATTTCATTGAAACTCTACCCGTAGTGTTTAATACGTGAGTGAGGAATGTGGAAAATGACTTCTGAACAAGTGGAGGTTCCAGAAATAATAAACCACATTAGATGGCCTTAGGAAGCACGCTTAGCCCTCTTGAAAAGATAAGTCATATGTTATGTTAGTCACCCAAGCTGGCAGATCTAAGCAGGAAGCAAAACCAAGAAGATCATGGAAGTCAAGAGGGTAAGCCCTGAGAAGTGTCATGCCCTTAATGATAATTTTGTATTACTTTTATTTATTTATTAGCAAGCATTTATATAGCGCTAGCAATGTACCTGGCGCTTTACAAAGTAATGGAATAGACACGGCCCCTGCCCTAGGGCTTACAATCTGAGCGACGGGGCTGGTGGTGGGGAGACGAGTGTAACATTCACGAAGATGCGGTGTCCCAGGTGCACGTGCTTGGCTTGGTTACATCGAGAATGAGGGCTGGCCGGTCCATGTGGTGAGGATATGAGTACACAGACCTCGGGTAACAGATTGTACTGGATGGAGGGTATCAGCAGGAGTTAGGTGAGGGGAGCGAGGAGTCGGGGAGGGCAGAGCAGAAGAGGTGGGTCTTGAGGTGGGATTTGAAGGTATGAAGGGAGGGGGCGAAGCGGATGTGGGCAGGGAGGGAGTTCCAGGCGTGGGGGGCAGCTAGGGAGAAGGGACGAAGGCGGTTAGGGGAGCAGGGGAGGCGTGGGAGGGCGAGAGAAGGGACAGAGGAGGAGCAGAGTGCACGGGCTGGAGTACGGAGGGAAATTAGTGCAGTGAGGTAGTGGGGGAGCGAGGTTGTGAAGAGCTTTATAGGTGAAGACTAGGAGCTTGTGCAGGATTCGTTCAGGAAGCAGAAGCCAGCGAAGAGAGGAGAGGAGGGCCTGCACGTGGTCGAAGCGATGGGAGAGGTGGGTGACCCTGGCAGCAGAGTTTTGGATGGAGATAAGGGAAGAAAAGTAAGAGCAGGCGAGGCCAGTGAGAAGGAGGTTACAGTAATCGAGGCGAGAGATGACCAGGGTGTGAACAAGGGTTTTGGCAGAGGAGACCCAGAAAAAAGGGTGAATCTTAGCAATGTTATGCAGGGAAAAGTGACAGGATTTGGCAACAGAGTCGATGTAGGGTTTAAGAGAAAGGGGTGAGTCAAAGATGAAGCCTAAGCTATGGGCTTGGGGGATGGGAAGAATGGTGACTCCACTTATAAGGATAAACAGAAGAGGGAGAGGAAGGATGAAGGGGGAAGATAAGGAGTTCAGTTTTAGCATGTTGAGTTTGGGTTGATGTTGAGACATCCAGGTAGAGATAACAGAGAGACAGCTGGTGAGGCGTGAGAGTTGAGGTCTGTGTACTCGTATCCTCACCACATGAACCAGCCAGCCATCATTCTCAATGTAACCAAGCGAACAGATGGAGAGAGAGAGGGAGTAGAGAGAGAGAGTTGAGTGTCATCAGCGTAGAGGTGGTATTGGAAACCATGGAAGGCAATAAGTTTGCCTAGGGACAGGGTGTAGATAGAGGAGAGATAATTGCCAGTGGGGTTGCACTGTAGAATGTAAGTGCCATTTACTGGGTCAGACAAATGATCTCTTGAGCCCAGCATCTTGTCTCTGACAGTGGCCAATCTCGGTCGCTTTGGAGAAACACCCAACAGGCTACAATGGGGTGATCCGTTTCCTACTGTTGACTCCCAGCTCCCAACAGTCAGAGGTTATGCCTCACCCCCTACTTGGCTAATAGCCATTAATAGACCTATCCTCCAAGAACACGATGATGATGATTATTTATTATTGGCATGTATATAGTGCCAGCGATGTACCTGGCGCTTTACAAAGTATAAGATAGAGACGGTCCCTGCCCGAGAGCTTACAATCTAAAGACAGGCGGAGGGGAGATATTCCTGTAAGCCACTCTGAGCCTTCGAGGGAAGGGTGGGATAGAAAATGAATAAATAATAATAAAGTAAATTGGATTTGTTTTAATGCACCACCTATAAATTCAACTAGCAAAAAGCAAATCCTGTTAAAAGCTACATTTGCATAGCCAGCCAATACACACTGTACAGGAGCGTTTAGTATTGTACTTCTGAATGTAGCACAAATCATTATCTCCATTTGTTTTACTCTTTTCCCAAATATTCATCTGGCAGCTACTCACTTGTATCTAAAAGTTTCATGTTGTCAAGTTCAACCTGGTACAGTTGAACAATTTTCATTATTTTTTTCCAAAAAAGAACAAGTAACGTTCCCTACATGTGAAAAAACATTTTTGCACACAACTCATACAGGCAAGCAGATTTTAATGAAACTTTGTTCCTCTTTTGAAGTCCAAGCCCAGGAAAGTTCCAGAACTTATCCAGTCCTTATAAACCCAGCTATGCTACTGGCCTTGCCCACATCAAGGCCACACAAGACGTTCCACTAGTTAATTGTGCATTGCATGCACAATTTGTTTTAAATCCTTTGCCAGTTAGTTTCCTGAAGAAACTAGAGGGGTGAGTGCATGGAATTAGAGATCTATCATTCCAGAGCGTGTTGGTACAGTCAAAGGAAGGGAAATGTTAATGCTAATTGGATTTTATTATTTGTAGATTTTCTGTGGAATGTCTGTCTTCTCTGGGGAAAACAATAGGTAAGTGTGTCTGTCTTTCCCTGTGTGTTCCCTTGATCATTGTTCATGTTAGATTGTAAGCCCACTGGGCTGGGACCCGTCTCCAAAAATCTGTGACTGTAAAGCGCTGCGTAGGCCTAATAGCGCTATAGTCATGATTAGTAGTAGTAATAAGTGATATTTTCAGTTTCGGTGAAACTCTACCCTTAGTGTTTAATACGTGAGGAATGTGAAAAATGACTTCTGAACAAGCAGAAGTAGGCAGAGCATCTAGAGCAGTCTTGTGTTTGGACTAATCCTAAGGAAGTTGCAGTGCTTTCCTGAACTATGTAGCCTTTATCATCTGAGAAGATCTAGTCACATTTCCAGTTATAGGGTATGTGCATGGTATACGTCAGTGTCAAACGCGTTAAGCCCATGGGTGATTTCAGACATGACGGTGCGCCTATTGGCCCCGTCACGGAATCACCTTTTGATTCCGCGCCGGAATCAAAAAGTCACGTCCAACAGACGTGCCAGCTGATTCCGGTGGGGAATGGGGGGGGGGGGGAGCTGCACAGCGCAACGTGCGGCCGCACAGCTCCGCCCCCCCATGCTCCCCCAGCCGCCCGCCCTCCTGGAGACGGGTGGGCGCAGCGGCCAATATGGCCGCTGCACCCAATTCCGACCCGGGGTCTGGGCCACGGCCTGGAATCGGTGGCGGTAACAGACGTTACCGTCTGCCGATTCCCGGCCATGGTTCAATTAACCACACTTTCGGGGATGGTACCCGGACCATCCTCGAAAGCGTGGTTATTTTGCTCACCACCGGTGGTTCACCGTGGTGAACATCTGGCGGCGAGCAACCAGACGTTACGGGGCCATCCACCACCACGGGGGATTCACCGTGGTTGTGTGTGGTATCGTAACGTCTGAAAATACCCCATCTTTTATGGTGTAATTGCGCTGTGCAGGGCACAATAATGGCATGGTATGTGTTGAGGAGCTGCTGTAATAAAACTGCATGATGCTGGAAATAACATTGAAACTCTTCCTTTCTGTGGTGGATAACAGTGCAAAATCTTAACTAAGACCTTCTCCCTCCTAGCAAATAGTGCATCTCACACTTCAACCGTACACAGAGATCTGATGTGGAGGTTAATGTTGTGGAGGTTATCATTCAGATTTCCATAATGGCATAACTGTAACCAATTGGATTTCGAGAGTCTGGAGGAGCTAAGGGTGGAGCTATTAGTAGGGACAGGAGATGTAACTAGCCCCGGGGACACTTGCTAGGAGGGGAGCCAAGGGGACCCCATTTTATCTTTTCACCAGGAATCATTCCCGCCATGCTACACTCCTGCCCCATTCCGTCTTCTGCACCAGGACTCATTCCAAGCTAACTTTGCCTCTAAAATTAGCAAATGTGATATGTGAGGGTGTAGGTATGTTAGGGCTTTGGGTGGGTAGCTGTGGCCCTCTAAGTGTTCTTTTAGACTTTACATAGCTGCATTGGCTTAGCTGAATATACATTTTTGAACTGTTATCACGAAAGCACTGCAGTTTTGTATGTGGAGTCCTTCCTGAATTGATTTTAAACTTGCCTTCTAGCACTTTATTTAGTGATTTCAAATAAAAAGAGGCAAGCTAAACTGGTATGTGCGTATTCACCAGGGCTCACTCTGAGCTTAAGTCAGTCAAATTTTATAACCACTTAAGATAAACCAGTCCCTCTTCTAGATTCAGACAAGCAGCAATCTCTTTGTTTGTTGGGATTAAACTGGGAGATGTTTCAGGTGCTTGCAAGAACTGATAAATATTGCACAGAGAGATAAGTGGTCAGTGTAGCCATGCAATCCCTTGTCCAGTTTGCATCTCCAGCTTTCTTAGGGCCACGCGCACGTCAGCCTGGGCAGGCCCGATCCCCGCCTGCCTCCTGGTGGGCAGCTGCAGCCACCATGCTTTGGGCTGGCGGACACACAAGCAACTCCACTTTGGGCAGCTGTATCCCACTTCGGACAATCTTGCTACATCCTGTGTCACCAGCCTTTCCCCCAAAAGACAAGGTGTAGCAAAGTTGCTGAAAGCAGGGTGACTATTTGGTGGCCGCTGGCCACACGAGCCACTGCGTTGCATGTTAACGTTGCTCAAAGTGGGGTAACGTCCTTTGTGGCTGCATCCCAGGCCATTGCATGCATCTGTAGGTAATTTGATGCATTTGGGTGCTCAGTTTCCTGATTTTTGCATTTGGTTGTGTTGATTGCACACAATTAACTGGTAGTGTAAGGCCTACTTAATTGTCCAGGCGTTTAACAGGCAGGGTAAGGATTTTGTGGGGTAGGGAGGGCTTGGGATGTTTTATGTAATTTGGGGGCTTTTATCCTTTTGTATTTTTGTGTGTTTTTGTTATGATGTTAGCCAACCTGAGCCTTCAGAGATTGAGCAGGATAAAAAAAAATCTAAATAAATATCAGGCTGGAAAATCTGGTGCTGTGATCATGATGTGAAAATAATCATGCAATTTGCAGCTTGGAGAAGTGCCAGATAATACATGTGGCGGCTAGGGGATTTAGTCTGAAACATGGGCCATTTTCAGACGGGACACGTCCACTCAGGTCCACCCATCCCCCCCGGACCTGGGTGCCGGCGGCGTGGGTGGAGACGCGCTCCCGTGAGCCGCCCACCGCCCACCCATTCCCCTACACAGAGCAACCCGGGGTTTTCCCCGTGGCTCTGTGGGGGGACATGAATGGGTAGTGCGGGCACACACTGCCGCACCCATCCCCTGCCATCAGTTTACCCTGGGACGTGGCAGATGGGTCTTTTCAAATCATCTTAATACAGGTTTATTTATCAGTTCTTACAATTATCAGGGGGGCAGAACAGATTAATTTCTGAAGAAAAATAAAAATAATAATGTAACTTGGCTCCAAGATGGTAGAAGTAAGAATGTGTTTAGTCTTGAAATGCTTGAATGGCAAAAACACCAGTGGGAAAAAACCAAATTAACTGCGGTGGCTACAAGAACCTCTAACTAGGTTCAACAATATGACATTGAAAGGAAGATCGTTAGGCTGAGCATTGGGGGAATTTCATTAAGGTTGTAGACGTCTCTTAAGGGAAGTATTGAGAAGCTTACCTGTAAAGACATCTAAAATTACACTGAGCAGTCTTGGAAAATAGTTTGTACAAGCAGTCTGACCTTACTGTGGAGACCGACAGGATGGCCTGGTTAGTGTTTTCCATCTCTGGTTTCCAAGTTCGAAATTTGGTAAGCACGATATTGTTTCAAGCTTGTCCCCTGGCCTACCAAATCAGGGCTGGTATATCCTACCATTAAAACAAAGGCATATTCTTGGGATACAAGTCTGTGAATTCTAAAAATAAATATGAAAATCTATTCTTTTTCCGTTACCCCTGCTCTTTTATGTCGGAGTTCAGTAGGAGTTGGTAGAGGTGGGGTAACCCCTCAGAAAGGACTAATTCCCTATATCCGTGACAGAATGAAAGTCTCCTGAATGCATTTGTGTTTCTTGTTGCAGGTAATCTAGTGCGAGTTGTCCCACATGGACTGCTGGCGTTCTTCCCTTCATATCCTGTCATGGATAGAAGCCTGGAGTACTGGAGAGTACGTGGTTTGTTCTCACTCTGTGCAATGATGATAGCTTTTTCCTTCTTACAAAGTGTATCTGGCAGATAAAGGGGAAGACTGCATATTAGCTGAAATCTTTAAACTCGCAGGCCCCAAGACTGTGAAATATGGACAGTTTACTACAGACAATATCAAGCAACTTGGAAGATTTTGCATGTGTTGATTTCACTGTATTCTGAAAATCCTTCCAAGCTTAAAGTATCAAACATTACACTCCTCGGGAGAGCAAAAAAAGCCAAATGTTGAGGCCACGCTCATCAAAGTTCAGTTCAGATGGACCGGTTATCGGAATGGGTGATAAGCGTCTCTCTCTGTGCTGAAGGGTGGTCAGGGACGGAGCCAAAACAAGGAAATCCATTGAATCGGAACAATCTGACCCCAAAACAAACCAGTGGTGTAACAAACTCAACCTGTTTGTTCTTCTGTTACTTTTTAACAGGGTGGCGGTGCCAAGTGGCTAGGTTTTGTCAGAATCGGGCCCCCAAAGCACCAACATTCCAGGGAATTAGCACTTATCGATAATCCTTTATTATACACAGCATTGTCAGGGCTTTACTAGTCACACAATCTTCTGGTAAGTCACTGACAGGTACCTACATAGTTCTAACAATCAGGCAATTCTAGCTCGATCTTTTGGCTTCTAAACCTCTTGCCACAGTCCATAGGCTTCACACAGTCTCTACTCGCTCAGGTGAGACAAGTCTCCTCTTTAACAATCTCTTAGCCCAGTCTCAGCTACTCCCAGTTTCTCTGCGCAGTTCCTCTTCTCCAGCTTCTCAGACCGTCAGGCCTCTCAGCAGCCTTTGAGCTTCCAGGCTGGAGCTCTTTCCTCTGCTGAGTCCAAACGCAGACTGAGCCTCTTCCTCTGGCTGGCTCAGCTTCAGGGTTGGCTCCTGCCACACCCACTTCCCCAGCAGTTTCCTGTCAGACGCAGTTCACTATTCATGTCAACACCTGCAGCTCTGCTAGCACCACTCTTCTCCTGGGAGATCCTCCTGGATGACCAGTCAGGAAAGTAGGGTAGATCCCCGCCACTACCAATAGGAGGCAGACACATCATGTTTCTCTGGAGCCTGGTTAAGGGGATCGCTCGCTCGCTCTCACACTCACACTCACACTCACACACACACACACACACACCAGTTTGTTGTCTGCCTCCACACTAATAGGAAGTAGAGGAGGCTGCCTCCTGAAGATTGGATCCAGGCAGCTCGCTACAGGCAAGAAGGATCCCCGGTGCCAGGGGAGGAGAAATTCCTCACCCTGTTCACCCCTCTCTGTTAGAGGGGACTCGGGGCCAATTATCCGGGCGCTCCCTCTTCCTGCGGGCAAGGGAGCCCCGTAGAGCGGGTGTAGCCAGCCCCTGAGGGGTACCCCCTATTGATCCTAAGGGATCCTGAGCCCGCTGGGGACTCGGGGACGGGGACCAACAGCTTCTGCCGCGGCACTGAGCCCAACAGCACCCTCCCTCCTCTCTGTGGGAAACCCTCCCTAAGGGGTAGTGGATCCGGCGCCCCCCCTCCCCACCATCAGAGACAAGCGGCTCAGGACACCGGAGCACAGGGACACCATTAGGAGCGGAAGGGAAACTCCTCCCCCTCCGGGGATGGCCCGAACTCTGGATTCGCCCCCCGCTCTCAGCGCCAGGGCAACAAAGCCCATGCTACAAAACTCCCCAGCAACAGGACGCAGCTTCGGCTTTCGCACTCGCCTCTAGGGGGCCACACTGGCCAATCACAGCAACCGAGGACCTGAATCCTCGGGCACTAGGACCCAACGGCTCAGCCCTTCCCTGCCTCAAGACCGCTGTGAAGGAGCCGCTCAGCCAGTGTTCCCAACCATTCCTACCGGCTTCTCTCTACCCACTCTTGGAGCAGAGAGCCGGTGCTACACAGGAGACCATATCGAGGAGACGGGGCAATGCGACAGCAGAAGCAGCGGGGGGAGCAGGAAACACCTCAGTGGCAGCAGAAAACGTAAGCCCCCCACGCCAGAACCCCAGCCCCGGACCCCCATATGGAGGTTCTCGGGGAGATCCTCTCTGAGTTAAAAAGGAAGAGGTCCCCCCCAAGACCAAAAAAGGCCAGGGAACCTGCCCCCAAGACCAAAGGAAAGGGGAAGATGCCCCAGCCCAAAAGACTCTGCAAGACCCGCAGGCTCTTAGACTCCCCTGAATCCGCAGGAGGGACAAAACCCTAGAAAGAGCAGGAAGGGGAATAGGAGTCCCAAGGAGAGCAATGAGGAAGAGGGCGGGAGCGATCAGGATAGTCTCGCCTCAGAAGACCACCAGGCCTCAGAGGAAGAGACCGGGTCCTACTCCCTCAAAGAGGGAGAGATTGAGGAACAGGAACTAGACACCTCCTCAGACCCAGACAGACGGTTCCCAGCAAAGTACAGGGATCAGATCTTTGCCCTGGTAGTAAAAGCCCTCCACCTCCAGCAGGAAAAAGACAAGAACGCCCCCTCTTGATTCATCAGAGGAGGAGGAGGAACGCGAATACATCCCTAGAGCATCCTCCAGAGATCGAGGGATGGTCCTAGACAAAGCCTATGAGAAAATCATAAAGAGAGAGTGGCTACTACCCAACAAGCCATACAAGCTGAATAAGGCGCAGCTGTCCCTGTATTCCCTCTCAAAATCTAAGGAACCCCTCATGGCTGTACCCAAAGTGGATGCAGCAGCGGCATCTCTAGCCAGAAACTCGAAATTCCCTACAGAAGGGGAATGCTACCCCCGGGACCCCACAGACAGGGGCATTGAATCTTGCCTAAGACAAAACTTCGAAGAAATAGCCTCAGTCATCAAGATGGCCACCATCATGTCCTACTTCTCCAGGGCTCTAATGACTTGGGTCAAGCGAGCTGGAGATCCGCGAACCTCAGAAAAAATGTCAAGAGTGCTGTCAACAAGAATACAACTGTCCTACTCTTTCATCGCTGTCTCCTCCACTGACATGCTTAGATGGGCCTCTTGGGCAGCATCTTCTAACGTTGCAGCCAGACGCAGACTATGGCTCAGGTCTTGGAAAGGGGACAACACTGCAGAGAACACGCTAGTGGGGGGTCCTTTTCAGGGGACAAAGCTGTTTGGAGTCTGTCTTGACAAGGTGCTGACAGATGCAGCTGATAAATCAAAGAAGCAGACGCTCCAGAGCGTAGGAACTTCCGAAAAACCTTTTCGTCCCTTCACAAACTACTAGCCTGCTGGAAACTCAAGACGCCCCTTTTATCCACACCGAGGCAATCAGCAAAAATACCGAAGCAGGTGGAACAAACAGAAGGGAGCAGGAAACTGATCCAAACAACCACAAGGATCTAGACACCCGAAACCAGAAGCATGGCTCGGGGGACTCCCGTCTTCAACCCCAACTTGGGGGAAGACTCAGGCGGTTCTCAACCCAATGGGAAACCACCACCTCGGATACCTGGGTATTAAGGACAGTCACAGAGGGCTACTCAGTTGAGTTCTCCCACTTCCCAAGACAATCCTTCTGCACCTCTCCTATATCCAACTACACTCAAAAACACCAAGCCATTATAAAGGAAATACACAGACTCAGAGACATCGGGGCAATAGAACCCATTCCATCCCACGAGATGGGAACAGGACTGTCTACTCAATTCTTTTCCTAGTCCCCCAAAAGTCGGGGAAACTGAGGGCCGTTTTTGACCTCAAAGCATTGAACAAGGGAGTAAAAGGGCAAAAATTCAAAATGGAGACACTGCAATCCATCAGAGTGGCGATAACACAGGGCGAGTGGCTCACATCACTCGACCTCAAAGAGGCTTATCTGCACGTACCCATCCGTCCTTCACACAGGAAGTGGCTCAGGTTCGCATACGCACAAACCCACTGGCAGTATGCAGCCCTGCCCTTCGGATTAGCCACGTCACCCCGAACTTTCACAAAGATCCTGATCCCACTAATCGCAAATTTAAGAAAAGAGGGAATCAAGATACATCCGTATCTGGACGACCTTCTCATTCGGTCGCCCTCTCGAGACAAAGCTATAATAGATGTCCGAAGAACCATTCAATACCTGCAACAACACGGGTTCTTCATCAACTTCAAGAAGAGCCACCTCAACCCTTCTCAATCTTTGGAACACCTCGGGGTGATCCTGGACACCCTCAACTTCAGAGTATTCCTCACAGAGAGAAGACAGCTAGACCTATTACAGCTAATCAACAGGGTAGCAACGACACACAAATGCAGACTGAAGATTCTGGCCAGCCTTCTAGGCAGCATGATCTCATGCGTGGGGATATTACAGTGGGCCCGGTTCCACACCAGACCCCTCCAACGGTTCCTGTGGCCATGACAGGACCGGTTGACGCAGGGAGCGAACCCGCTCATTGCAGTTCTGGAGTCAATCAAATCATCCTTCTGGTGGTGGACAAAGAGAGACAGATTCACAGAAGGGGTCCCTCTCTTGGACCCAGACAGAACACCAATGATGACAGACGCGAGCCTATCCGGATGGGGAGCACACTCACAGAATTCGTCCACGCAGGGAGTCTGGCTTGAATGGGAATGGAAGAACCATATAAATTGGTTGGAACTTCGAACGATATATCTAGCACTCCAGAAGCTGTCACTGACTCTGAAAAACAAACACGTGCTCGTCTATACTGACAGCATCTTGGCGAAGGCCTACGTCAACCACCAAGAGGGCTCACGATCGGAAGCCCTGCACCGTCAGGCCTCGGCGCTGATCAGGTGGGCAGAAGGCAACCTGAAATCCCTCAAGGCTATTCACATAGCGGGAGTGACCAACAAGCAAGCCGACTGGTTGAGCCGCGAGACAATCGACCCAGGGGAATGGACGCTTCATCAGTCGGCATTCCAGAGGATAGTACGGCACTTCAGTCAAACGAAAATAGACCTCTTTGCATCACTGAACAATGCGAAAACTCCTCAGTTCATGACTTGATTCCCAGACCATCGGGCAGTGGCATTCGACGCACTCAACGCGAATTGGCCCAAGGATCTACTCTACGCCTTTCCACCCTTCCCGCTCATACACTGAACAGTGGCGAAAATCAAAAGAGAACGGGCTCAGGTCATCCTAGTAACTCCGTATTGGCTGCGACGCCCATGGTTCGCAGACATCCTGGAACTGTCCGAACATCCCCCGCTCAGCCTCCCAGACAGAATAGACCTGCTTCAGCAGGGGCCTATCAACCATGCCAACCCAGGGAATTTGAAACTAACTGCGTGGGTATTCCCGTCAAGTTCTGAACACCCTGATGCAATCCAGGCGTCCCGCTACCAAGAGAATATACCAACGTACCTGGGCTCTCTTTGCGAAGTGGTGTGGGGAAAGGGGGGAATCAGACCTGCAAAAGCCTCTATCAGGGTGATACTATTTACAGAAGGGTCTAGATAGAGGTCTAAAACCCAACACTCTACAAAGACAGGTGGCTGCCTTAAATAGCGTACTTTCTACCACCAAGGGTTATGGTCTTTCCAGACATCCTCATATCGTGAGGTTCCTCAGAGCATCCAGAGTTATTTCCCCTCCGGTAGTTCACCGGTTTCCCTCCTGGGACCTGAACCTAGTTCTTAGAGCCCTAACCTCGGTTCCCTTCGAACCCCTTGGGCAAGTCTCTCTTTATTACCTTTCTCTTAAAGTGGCCTTCCTTATAGGAATTACATCAGCTCGTAGAGTTTCGGAGCTAGGAGCCCTATCCATAGACCCAAGCCTATGCTTGTTCAAATCTTCCTCTGTGACTCTAAGACTGGATCCTGTTTTTTGCCCTAAGGTGGATACTCGTTTTCACAGGGAACAGGAGGTGAATCTCCCGTCCTTTTGTCCCAACCCTTCTCACCCTCAGGAGAGGGTGTGGCATACTCTGGACATCACTAGAGCCTTATCCATTTACTTAGAATGCTCATCTTCCTTCAGAAAGACCTCAGCCCTATTTGTTAACTATGGTGTCCAGAGAAGGGACCTAAAGGCTTCAAAATCAAATATCGCTAAATGGATATCTCTATGTAATCATAGAGGCCTACAAGGCATGGGGGAAACCTCCTCGTCAAGGAATTTTCACACATTCCCTTAGAGGGGCGGCCACTTCTCAGGCCTTTAAGAATTGGGCTTCTTATGAGGAAATTTGTAGAGCAGCTACGTGGGCCTCAATACACTCATTTACTAGGTACTATAAGCTCCCACTCCTAGAATCAGCGGAAGCTGCTTTCGGGAGAAGGGTTCTACAGGCTGTATTATAGAAGGGGCCAATAATGGGCACCTCAGGGAGTTATTCTCCCATCCTTCCCTCACACAGAGGTTTTTTCTGGGACACTGCTATGGTACATCCCTACTTTACTGACTTGCCATCTAGGAGGATCTCCCGGGAGAAAGGAAGATTGGGTCCTTACCTGCTGAATTTTCCTTCTATGGGAGATCCTCCTGGATGGCCAGACCCACCCGGAGTGGGGAGTAACTCTGAGGTGCTTGAGGTTCATCTGTATGAACCTAGTTAGTTTACTATTTGGAGTTTTGAACATTTCTTAGTTTTCACCGGGGGGTTTAGAAACGTTAACCATTCTCTCTTAGGTTCTTGAGAGTTAGTATTCCAGGGAAGAAAAGAAGATGCACTTTCCAAAACATAGTGGACAGTGTGGACGAGAGCTGAGAACTAACTGGAGTCTGAAGGGTGTGTGTGTGAGAGAGATCCCCTTAACCAGACTATGGAGAAACTTGATGTGTCTGCCTCCTATTGGTAGTGGTGGGGATCTACCCTACTTTACTGATTGGCCATCCCGGAGGATCTCCCGTAGAAGGAAAATTCAGCAGGTAAGGACCCAATTTTCCTTTCTGCTAGCACTCACTGTTTTAAAGGGAGAACTGCCCTATTAGCCTGCACGCTGCCGCATACCTATTTTCAGTTCTTTCATTTTGTTCAGTTTGTTTGGTTTGGTCATTTCCAGTTTTTACCACTTATCTTTTCTCTGTCTGTGTTGCAGGCAGTCAGTCTGTCCTGTGCCGGGTGTAGCTCCTCTCCCCAGAGATAGAAGGCAGGATCTAAAGCCTTTGATTGGCAGCCTGAGCCTAGGGGAGGAGGCACCCTGACTTTGCCGCCCAGATAGTGGGCGGCAAAGCCAATCGTTCCTGCCTCAGGAAAGAAAGGTTCAGGATCCGTTCTTCTCTTCCCCTGGGGGAGCGTAAGCCTTAAATTTCTTTATTCTTTTTCTTTTGCCACTTTACTTTTATTTTATCCCCTAGGGCCACTAGATTAGTTAACTAGGGGAGAGGGTTGTTTTATCCCTCAGTCCCTTCGGGACCCCTCAGAGGAGCAGGCTCCCCCACCTGCCCCCCTAGAACTCTCCCCTTTTGTGGGAGGGTAGCACTGGGTGTTGGGGTTGTCTTTTCTCCGTGGACACAGAGCCCCCACGGTGGTGGAGCGCCTCTCAGGCCTATGGCCTCTTGACAGGGAGAGTGGGCAGGTAATGGGCCCTTCTCCCTCAGAGGGGTCAGGTCCTCCTCCTAAGAGGAGGTACTGGGACAAAGCCAAGTCCCATAGTGGCCCAGCCCGGCCTCCTACCAGGGAAACCACATGGCAACCGGCACCCCGTTGTCCTACTCTTGTGGGGACTCTGAGTCAGGCAGGCAGGCAAGGCTCTTACCAGGGCCACCTCAGACAATGACAGAAGGGGTGAGTAAGCCCTGCTCGCGCAGTTTGCGTGCCTTTGCTGGGGCCTGCTCCCACTTAACTTCAAGGTCCTCAAAGAGCAGTTCAATCATGGGGCACAGCTCCCACAGGGAGCGTGGGCGTCGTTCCCACTCACCAGGGCACCGTCATAGTAGCTATTATACGAGGAGGCAGTCTCAGAGCTGCTACCAGCACCGCTCCCGTCAGTCCAACTCCTCAGATTCTTCTGAGGAGGAGGTCTAGTTTTAAGCCTTTTTCACAGAGGACACCGCAGCCACTTCAGGGGGCACCATCATTCCAGGCCCCGCTCCAGTCACAGAGAGCGTGGCCCCTGGGCCTGGGATAGTGTCCTGCGAACCCCACAGGTACATAGGGGCACTGCCCACTATCCTTGTACCTCCCAGAGAAGGAAAATGTTCCCCCTTCAGTCCCCCAGTGGCTGTGAAGGCAACTGGTTTACAAGGGGCTGGGGGGTTGCTCAGTTCCTGGGGAGGGCCCCAAACGAAGTCTCAGCCAATTTAAAAATCTCAGGTCTGTTGGAAACACACAATGCAGGTTTCCAGCAGGGCAACCTCCCCCTGGTCAGAGAGGTCCCAGCCTAATTCTCCTTACCCTGCCCAGGTACCAAAAGGGGAATGTAGAGCTTTCTCAAGACCCTGTAATGTCTGACAATGACAAAGAGGTGGGGGAGCTTGGAACACAAAATAGATGATCCCATACCAAAAGCAGGGGCCTGCATATTCTCACCTGAACTTTCAAATGTATAGCCTAAAAGGTGGCAGCTTGCATTGGGCTATCTATTCTAGTCCCCTCCTCCTGAGGAGGAGAAACTGGCTGATAAAGCTCATTTGGTCCTGTCTCACGATCTCCTTATGGAGACCTGTGTGCTATTGCCCTCGTTCTGTCTTAAACTGGTTAAGGTAGAGTGGGCTCAACTGAAGGGCATGCTCACTCGAACCAATAGATTCTACTCCCTTTTTGAATCCCAGTCAGGGCCTTTTGCAATGCCAAATGTAGATACTGGAACCTCTGATCGGGGTAAGGCTTCATTCCTTCCCACTGATGGCAGTGGCGCTCCCAAAGACCCTCTTGATTGCAAGAGATCGAAGTCTTTCTGCACAGAAACTTTGAGACATCCTCTGCAGCATGCAGAGCAGCCATAACAGCCTCCACTTTTTCAGAGCCTTTGTTCTGTGAATCAAGGATCTGAATGCCATAGCTCCTTCTAAAGAACTCAAGGATGGGCTTAAGAGGTTGTTGGTGGCAATGTCATTTGTAGCAAACGCAACCCTGGATGCAGCTCGATTTTTCAGCATGAGCAATAGCAAATACTGTGACAGCCAGGAGGGCGCTGTGGTTGTGGCCATAGAGGCCGATTATTAAGCTAATATAGTTCTCCCTGCTGCTCCCTATCATGAGGATAAGCTATTCAGAGAACCTGTGGACAAAGCCATGACTGACTAACCATATTGGGTCTTCAGGAAGAAGCCCCAGTTTTGTCAAACTTTTTTACACCTTCAAGTCTTCCAATAGAAGAGGAGGTTCCAGAAATAATAAACCACGATGGTAGCATAGGAGCAAGTCCTCAGGTCAGAGTCCTAGACGCCCTCACAGATAGGATACGGCCCCTTGCCTCCAGCACTTCCTGACTACAGGCCTTGCCCCCCCACTGACAGTGGCCATTGAGGGACGTCTCAGACTATTTCCCACGTCTGGGAAAATACCATCTCTGACTAGTGGGTGAGGGAAACAGTGACCAAAGGTTACATCATAGAGTTCCTATTATAATCAGAACCCTTCTTTGTTGCGATTCCTAAGGCTAAGTGCTTGACCAAAACCCAAACCATGATCAGTGCCATCAAGCAGCTCCTGCAAATAGGGGCTCTAGAACCATGCAGCAGAGGTACTCAGGTCTGTACTCCATATTCTTTACAGTCCCCAAGAAAAATTGAGACATTCGAGCCATCCTGGATCTGAAGCAGCTAAACAATTTCCTGAAATGAAGAAAGATTCAGACATTATGTTCAATCCTCCTCACGCTACAGCCAGAGGATTTTCTCGCTTCCATAGAGTTAAGGGAAGTGTATCAGCATAGTCCCATCAGGCAACTCACTGAAGATACCTCTGTTTCGCATATAGACACCTTCACTACCAGCACAAGGCTCTGCCCTTTGGGTTGGCCTCCTCGCCCAGGATATTCTCCAAGAGACTAATAGTTGTGGTGTTTCTCAAGGAAAGAGGAGTGCATGTATTTCCTTACCTGGATGACATTTTGGTAAGAACACAGTCATCCCATGAGGGTCAAACCGCTGTTCGGAAGACAGCAGATAGCCTGCAGGAGTATGCGTTCATTATCGACTGAAAGAAACGTTCCCTGGTTCCATCTCGATGCCTGACGCACCTGGGAGCACTGATTAAACACTCAGCAGACAGGGTCTATCTGACCGAGGACAGAGAAGACTAGATTCGTAAATCGCTTCAAACAATCCAACAGTCCTCGGTAACACCCCTGGTGTTTCTGGCCAGCAGGCTAGGTTTGATGATGTCATGCATGGAAACAGTCTCTTGGGCCTGTTTCCATCTTTGGCCCCTTCAACAGTTCTTGTTGAGATGGCATGTCTTTAAGCTTCTGGAACGTGTTATCTACTCCCACTGCGTGGACCTCCTCTCTGCCAACTCCTCCCTGGAACCTCTCCAATCTGGCTTCCACCCCCTTCGCTCCACTGAAATTGCCCTTGCCAAGATCACCAATGATCTACTTGTCGCTAAATCTAAGCGCCTTTACTCCGTTCTTGTCCTCCTTGACCTCTCCACTGCCTTTGACACTGTCGACCACTCACTCCTACTGGACACCCTTCGCTCCCTAGGCTTCTGCGGCTCTGTCCTTGACTGGTTCTCTTCCTGCCTCTGACCGCTCCTTTAAAGTGTCTCTTCCCAATTCCAACTCCTCCTCCCTCCCCCTCTCGGTTGGGGTCCCCCAAGGCTCTGGCCTGGGCCCTCTCCTCTTCTCTATCTACACCCTGTCCCTTGGCAAACTCATTGCCTCCCACAGCTTCCAATATCACCTTTATGCTGATGACACTCTATCTCTCCACCCCCTCTCTCTCCCCTTCTGTCCAAGTTCGCCTCATCAACTCTCTCTCTGATATCTCCGCCTGGATGTCCCAACGTCAGCTCAAGCTCAACATAGCTAAGACTGAACTCCTTATCTTTCCTCCCTTCCCTTCCTCTCCCTCTTCCATGTCCATCCTTATTGATGGGGTCACCATCCGCCCCATTTCCCAAGCCCGTAGCTTGGACTTCGTCTTCGACACTCACCTTTCCTTTAAACCCTACATCGACTCTGTTGCCAAGTGCTGTCTCTTCGCCCTCCACAACATTGCTTGGATTCACCTCTTTCTCTCTGTCTCCTCAGCCAAAACCCTTGTTCACGCCATGATCATCTCTCACCTTGACTACTGCAACCTCCTCCTCACAGGCCTCCCCCGCTTTCATCTGTCCCCCCTTATCTCCATCCAAAACTCCGCTGCTAGGGTCATCCACTCAGCCCGTCGCTTTGACCACGTGCAGCCTCTCCTCTCCTCGCTTCACTGGCTCCCTCTTCCCAATCACATCCTTCACAAACTCCTGGCGTTCACTTACAAATTCCTTCACAACCTGGCTCCCCCCTACCTCTCAGCCCTAGTCTCCTTACATGCTCCTGCACACACTCTCCGCTCCTCCTCTGTCCCCTCTCTCACTCTTCCTCGTCTCCCCTGCTCCCCTAACCGCCTTCGTCCCTTCTCCCTTGCTGCCCTTTATGCCTGGAACTCCCTCCCTGCCCACATCCGCTTTGCCTCCTCCCTCTGCACCTTCAAATCCCTCCTCAAAACCTACCTCTTCCTCGCTGCCTTTCCTGACACCTGTTAGAACTTTACTGTCAATATTTGCTGTCTGCCCTCCCCGCAGTCTCCTGCCAACTGCAACCAAGCCAAGCACGTGCACCTGAGACTTCGCATCCGCTTTAATGTAATTTATCCCTTGTCTCTCCCTATGTCCCCTCTCCTTGTCTTCCACCTCCGTGTCTATTAGATTGTAAGCCGTAGGCAGGGACCGCGTCTATCTTATTGTTCTGTAAAGCGCCAGGTACACAGCTGGCGCTATACAAATGCTTATAATAATAATAATAGGTACATGATGGGCCTTCCGATCAAGGACCCCTCTAGATTTCTGATAATGACAGAGGGTTGGGCGCCCACTGTGAGGGAACACCAGCCCAGGACAAATGGACAGCAACCAAAGCAACCCAACACTATGGGTTGGCGCTATGGGCAATTACACTTCAGAGCAAAAATCCTGACTCATCATGTTTCAATGCACATCGACAGTACGATGTCAATGGTCTATGTCAATGGACAAGGGGGTATCAGATCAGAGACTCTTCACAAGAAGTCGCGCATACTTCTCTCACGGGCAGAGTGCAGTATCCTATCTCTAATGGCGAGACATGTCTGAGGAGAGTTCATCACACAGAAGGTGTAGATACATTGACTCAACAATGGCCCCACCAGCTCCTATAAGCATTCCCACCAATTCCACTTCAGCAGTATGGAAAAGATAGACTCAACTGGCAGAGGTAACCCTGATAGCACCCCATTGGCCACGAAGACTGTGGTACTTGAGTAATCAAATTAGTTGCTCCGAGCCACGAGCATCCTTCTTCCACAGGCAGCCAGTCTTCTGATTTAAGGCCCTGTCCAATTTCATGGTCTCAGCAATCTTCGTCTCACCACTTGGAGATTGAGCGGGAGCAACTGAGCTATTTTGTATATTCAAGCAAGTTGCTAAAGACCCTCTGGCACATGCGGTGATTTTATGAATTGCTTTAAGAGCACCACCTGGAAGGTGCCTGTGTCTTGGTGGAAAGTTTTCACAAACAGCCACCCTCAGCAGGGGTCAATGAGGTATTAATTAATTTTTTTCCCCAAGAAGACTTGGAAAAGGGTCTCACTATGAATAACTACAAGTGTCACGAAAAATTCTGTCATATAACGTAGCCTTCCTCGTTGCCATAATTTTGGTCAAGAGAAGTTCTGAATTTGGGGGCCCTATCAGCAGATCTGGAATTATGTTGCTTTGACAAGGACAAAGTCTTTCTACATTTATATCTGGGGTTTGGTCACGAAAATGAACTCTTCCTTCCATATGAATCAAGACACACAGTTGCTGTTATTTTGCCCAAATAATGGGCAATAGGTGGCTTAGAGGACGTATTTCTCTAGCTTATACTCCAGCTGGGCTACAGGCGGTGTCACAGCCTTTTCCCTTTGTACTGCGACTGCCAGCACAGCTTCAAGGGACCAAAAGAGAGAATATTTGTAAGGCGACATGTTGGTCATCTGTCCACCTTCACATGACATCACAATATTAACATTTGGCCTTTGGAACGTGCGGCTTTTGGCCACAGGGTGCTCCAGAGAGTCCTGGCGTGAAGTCCTCGGACAGACAAGGTGAAGGAGAATTTGATAAAACTTATTGCCCGCCCTAGTTGGTGGAGTCTTGGGAGTACTGCTTGGGTACATCCATGCACAGGACTGCCTGCCTGCGGCACAGAGGAAAATTTGGAGACTTACCTGGTGAATTTTCTTTCTTGTCTGTGCCGCAGGCAAGCAGTCCAACCCACCCCATTGTTTTTTATCTCCTTGATGCTTTTTGTCCAGTTCACGCAGTATTCATGGGGGTCACGCCTCTTAGACAGTCAGTTTGACACTATTGGTTCTCAGGTTCCCTTTGATTAGTCCTAGTCTTATATGATGAGGAGTTCCTATATTAGGTTTTACTCAGCTGTGTTCTTAAGCTGTTCTTTGACATTTTTGGTATAATTGAAATAAGTTTTAATTATGATTTTGTGAGCTTTGACAGGTCACAGTTCTGGGCGGCAAAGCCAGGGTGGCTCCTCCCCCAGACTCAGACTGCCAATCAAAGGCTTTGGATTCTGTCTCTGGGGAGAGGATCTACACCCAGCACAGGATATGTTTTCCCCCAGCTTCCGTCATGTTCCCCGATCCTGTCTGGCTAATAGCTGCTAATGGACCGATCTTCCAGAAACTTGTCCAAACCTCTTTTAAACTCAGCTATAGTACCGGCCCTTACCACAGCCTCTGGCAGTAGATTCCACAACCCAATTATACGCCAAGTGAAAAAATATTTTCTTTTATTTGTTTTAAACTTGCCACCCATGAGTTTCATGGAGTGTCCCCTAGTTCTAGTACTAGCTGAGAGGGTAAATAACTGCTCCTTGTTTATTAGGTGATGCAACACTTTCCTTCTGGTGTGTGTGTGTGTGTGGCCCCCATTTCCCTCTCAGGGGCCACTTGGAAGATTAGTACAAAACAAGCTCCAAGTGCCACATATACATTGGGACAAGAGGGTGTTCAAGAGTTGCGCTAAGAGGAGAGTTTGGATCATGGATCTGTTCCCTATTCTTTGTGTGCAGGCCCTCCTCTCTGCTCCCTTCCTCTGAGCTCAGTCTTTCAGTGATTCAGGATAGGAATTGGATCCACAGGCCAGATCAAGGAACTGGAAAGGGGCCAAATAAAAACTAGTTGTGGGACATAGATGGACCTGGAGCCTGAGGTTTCCCTAGGCCTAATCTAGTGCATGCTGAGAGTTCTGTGGTCTTCTGCCTGAACCACCGATTCTTTAGCTTCTCCTGGTTTTTGCAGTCCGTTTATCCAAAAAATGTAGGTCCTTCACCAGCCTCTTCTTGCATCATAGTTGGTCTCTTCCATATGGGGTGCCCTAGCAGCTGAATTTCTATTCGACGCCTATTCACTTGGGAGTTTTCTGTAGGACAGAAATGCAAGAGGATGTTTGCGTTCCCTAGTCAGGTTAGTTACGTGGTAGTAAATTCTCAGATGTTAGGGTCTTTTTATTAATTTAAAAAAAAAATTGAAATATCGACAGCTAGTTTACGAATTGTACTTTCTGCTGGGTCAGGAAGTCACCATGGACATGATTCAAGTCGGGGCCACAAAACACATGTTCATGGGTGGGGAGGTGGGGAGATGCATGAACATGCGACTGGCCGGCCTCCGCGCTGCACCCCGTCCCCGCCCCCCCACCATGACAAGCAGCTCTGGCAGCCAATGACTGCCAACCCTGGCTGGATCCAATCCAGACTGGCGGGAACAGACATGCTAACACGCTGTGGCCTGCTTTGCCTGTATCAGGTGGAACTTAGCCCGGGCTGTGACCGTTTCCGGGATCACTGCCTGGGCTAACCGCTGACATGGCCTGGGGCAATCCCAGGCCAACATCTGGCATCGGGTTCAGTACAAATTGTGACAAAGCAGGCCAGCATCACATCTGTTGTGCCGTTGTGGTGTGGACAGCAAATAAGGTTTTCTTTACTGCCCTCATTGCGTCCGCTAAGTCCCGCCTGGCTGAGCTGTTCCAGGTGGTGAGGGGGCTGTTCAGTCCGGCTTCCCTCCGCCTGGACGTAGAACCATCAAATGCTTGCTGTGATTTGTTTGCGGACTTCTTTGCAGATAAAATCGCTCAAATTCACCACAGTTTTGATGTAATTTTTAAAGCAGAGAACAGGTCAGAGGCAGTAGAAGCCCCTTCTTGTCCTGTTTTGTGGGATGAGTTTCAGGTGGTATCGTCCTCAGATGCGGGGGATGCTCTTGGGACTGTTCGAGCCACCTATTGTGAATTAGATCCATGCCCGTCCTGGCTGCTTAAGGCTAGCCAGGAGACACTGGGGCCGTTGCTGGTGGGGATAGTCAACGCCTCCCTTGGGGAGGACAGGGTGCTGGGCTGTCTCAAGGAGGTGGTGGTGCGGCCCCTGCTCAAGAAACCATCTTTGAACATTGACGCATTTGCCAGTTATCAGCCAGTCTCTAACCTTTCCTTTTTAGGGAAGGTTATTGAACGGGTGGTGGCTCGGCAGCTTCAGGGGCACTTGGACAAGGTTAACTTTCTCGATCCCTCACAGTCAGGCTTTCATCCGGGTTATGGCACAGAGACTGTGCTTGTGGCCTTGGCCGGCGACCTCTCCCATGAGTTGTACCGGGGCCGTTTGAGCCTGTTGATCCGGTTAGATCTCTCGGCTGCATTTGATACTGTTGATCATGAGTTGTTGGTGACTCGGCTGCAGGACCGGGCGGGGATTGACGGGACTGTTCTTGAATGGTTCTGCTCTTTCCTGGCCGGTAGAACTCAGCGTGTGGTGCTGGGGGAGTTTTCATCTTCCCCCCCGAGGCCTCACGTGTGGAGTACCGCAGGGTTCCATCTTATCCCCTCTCTTGTTCAATGTGCATATGCAGCCTCTGGGAGAGGTTGTTAGGGAGTACGGAGTAAGTTGTCGTCAATATGCTGATGACACCCAGCTATCTATCTCATTTCCCTCTGACTCAGGCCCGGCAGTCTCAGTGTTTACCCGGTGTTTGTCCGCTGTGGGGGATTGGATGAGGGCGAATCGCCTGAGACTAAATCCTGACAAGACGGAGGTGATGGTTGTGGGGAAGGCTGGGGGAGTGGTGGCCCCCATCATTGAGGGGGTCCGCTCTCCCCTGGTTTCTCAGGTCCGGAGTCTCGGGGTGCTCCTGAACGCACAGCTCCGCCTCGAAGCCCAGGTGGTGGCTGTGGCAAAGGGAGCATTTTGTCAGTAACACCTGGTGCATCAGCTTAGGCCGTATGTCTCTGACTCAGATCTGGCCACAGTCATCCATGCTTTTATTACCTCGAGACTGGATTACTGCAACGCGCTCTATGTGGGGCTACCCTTGGTGCTGGTTCGGAAGCTGCAGCTGGTGCAGAATGCGGTGGCCTGTCTCTTGATGGGGACGGGCAGACGCAAGCATATTACACCAGTGCTTCGCTCTCTGCACTGGCTGCTGGCAGGTTTCCGGGCCGAATTCAAGGTGTTGGTGCTGACCTTTAAAACCCTAAACGGCTTGAGCCCCACCTATTTGCAGGACCACTTCACCCTACAGGTCCTGGAGCAGCCCCTGCGGTCGACTGGGGGTGTGTTCCTCAAGGTCCCCCAGGTTTCCCAGGTGTCTACTATGAGGAGGGCGTTCTCTGTGGCTGCGCCGCGGCTGTGGAACTCCCTCTCGTCGGAGATCCACTTGGCTGCCGGCCTCCCCTCTTTCCGCAGACAACGTAAGACCTGACTGTTCTGCCAGGCCTTTCCCGAGGGAGATGGGTTGGGTTAGGGATGGGGGGGATGGGGTTTTATATTGTTTTTAATTGTAATCATTACTGTTTATTTTAATGTTTTTAAATGTTTTTAAGATGTTGTGAGCCGCCCCGAGATGCCCTGAGGCAGGAGGGGGCAGCATATAAATTTTAATATAAATAAATATTTGTTAAGAACCATTGACTAAGCTGCATGAGCTGGAACTGCTGTCAGGCGCCGTCTCTCTTCTCTACTGTTGGGAGCTGTGTTGACTCTTCTCTTGCTGGCAGGCGAGCACTAGGTGGTGGGAAAGATGGACCTTGCCTCCCCATAAGCATTTCTGCTGTGTTTGCTCTTTTAACAGGAACATGATTTTGCCCGGAGAATAGAAGAAGTGAAGCCAATGTTTGTGGAGCCAAGGAATAAAGGAACTTTCACAGAGGTTGGTCATTCCCGTTCAGTTCACTGCATTTGCCACCCCCCGCCTCCTCACCGTGGTGGGATGCCTGGGAGCACACTTCACCGGTGCTCCGGAGTCTGTACTCGCTTCCAATAGCATTCCGGGCACAGTGCGTAGTGATGGGTTTGAGCTATAAAGCTCTAAACGGCCTGGGCTCTACGTATCTAAAGGACCGCCTTGTGACCTCTAAGGGCTGCCGAGGGCTCCATCATTGCAACGCGTCCATGCATCAAGGGTGTGGCTGCTCCAGAGCTTCGGATCTTGCTTCCCTTAGGGGCTCGCCAAAGTCCTAGCCTTCCAGAGCCAGTGTGTCATGCTGCCTTGCCGTGGGCTCTGGCCCTTTTTGGGGGAAAAAAAAAAAAGAAGAGACTAACACACTTGAGGCTTAAATCCTAAACCGAAAGAAAGAACTGTTTAATAGAGGACAACACTTGTTCACACAGGTTGTAGAACTGGCTTCAGGCTGGTCCCTTCCTTTCCAGGGGTAACAGAGTGATCCGGGTGGGGGAAGCATTTCCCTTCTAAATAATACAATGTTCCCACGTTCGGCTCCCAATTACTCATAGGCACCAGTCTCTACTTTCTTCCCGGTTTCAAGGTCTCAAGTTGGTTTCTTTCATCTTTTCCTCAGAAACTTCACAGTTCACGCTGGTTGGTGCTAATTAGCGGAACCTGCTGTGCCCTGTCAGAACCTTGTAGCCCTACAGCACAATTAACCCTGGAGGCAATTTCCCTCAAATAACTGTTCTCTGCCTTCTCTAGAGTTCATTACTGACCACACCCTCCTTCAATCCCTCCTTTCTCTCTCCTTCGTTCCAACTGATGCCCTCTCTTGTTTAAAACCCGTCAACATTCCTTTCCAGAGATAACGTGAGCCAGCCTTCCCCCTTGTCCCTGCAGAATGCCCTAAAGCAAGCAGTTTCCCCAGTTATTCCCTTTTCCCTGTATCCTCCAAAATCCTGTCACAGAGTGTAAAACCTGTTTATTTGGCCAGACATTAACTGGCAGGGTTAGGATTTGGGATATATTTTATGGTCATTTCATATGTTTTTATGGGTTTTATCTTTGTATTTTATAGGTCTGGTATTAGCTGCCCTGCACCTTTGGGGAAGGAAGGAATAAAAATCTAACTAACTAAATGTAGCAGTGCCCCCATCCCCTGCCTGCATTGCGAACTCTGCTGCTTTTGTGGTGGGGGGTACAGCAAGGAACAGGAGCGTTGTGCCCTGCAGTGCGAGCTGGGAGCCTGGTGTGGGGTTTGCAGTGCAGGTAGGGATAGCAATTCTGTGTTCCATGCTGTGCATGTTACGGGCAGGAGCAGGAGTACTGCCACGCTGCATTGCAAGCTTGGCAGGTAGGCACGGCAGTATTTTAACCATACGCTGTCACAAAATCATTAGGTCTGGAGCCACAGTCTCTGACTGTCGGGAGCTGGGAGTGAACAGCAGGGGATGGATCACTCTGTTACGACCTGTTGGGCACTTCTTCAGAGTGACTGAGTGTGGTCCCTGTCAAACTCCGGATGCTAGGCTTGATGGACCATTAGTCCGGCTCAGGGCTGAATCAAGAAGCGTTCCAATTCTTACGAGATTCTCATGAGAATCGAGAAACATTGCTGAGATCTCACCAAGATCTTGGTAACGTTCCAAGATCGCATGAGAATCTGGAAAAAAAAAGTTTTTAAAACGCTCTGCGCATGTGAAAAATGGTCACCACAGCCATTCTATGCATGCATGGCCCTTTCCCAAAATGGTACCAGCAGCGTCGGTGCCATTTTGGAAATGGGCAGCCATTCGCACATGTGCAGAACGGCTGCCTTTTTCCAAAATGGCGCCAATCCTGCCAGTGCCGTTTTGGAAAAAGTCTGTGCATGCACCGAATGGCCCTGGTGGTCATTTTGCGCATATGCAGTGGATTTTTTAAATTATTTTTTTGTTCGCTGTGTGGTGACTGCCTCCTCAGCGAACTCGCCTCCTTGCTTGCGCGCCGCAGAGAAACGGAGAGGAGTCCTGGAGCAGGCCTGGACTCGGAGAGAGGCAGCCAAGCAAGTAAAAGATTTTATTTTCTTACCAAGTGTGGGGGAGGGCGAGGTTCTCGCTCTTCTTGACATTTAATCAGGACAGTTCTTGGCTTGTTCTTGTTTGCAAGAATGAGCCAAGAACAGAGTCTTGTCGGGAAAAATGAGACTCTAAGAAATGAGTACCAGCCCTAGTTTGACTCAGGATGACACTTCTAATGTTCTTAACATTGTCTGTTGAAAAGCTAGTTATAGTTTAAATAAGTTGCATTTTTTCATTCTCTTAATCTGTTGAAATCCCCTGTACTTGATTCATCAAAACTGGAGTTCCTGCTGCTTCTCTTTGACAAACTTGGAGGCAATTCAATATTTCCTTGAATTGCTTTCTTTTTGCCTTGAGTACATAATTTAACTCTCCTCTTCTGAGTTGGGTTTACAAGAAAACAGCACAAGCAATTATTTGTTTAACCTTTGGGTTTAGGTGATGTCACTCGGCGACTGCCATCTGGGGAATGTTTGTCACCTCCATGATTAGACACTAGTAGGGAAACTGACTCTGAACCTAATTAGCCGCGTCTTGAAATCAAATTAGTTTCTGGAAGTGTAAAGGAAGGGGGTTTCTCTTTTTACTTACCTGTTTCTCTCCTAGGTTATGGATGCATATTATGATAAGATTGCCTGTCCCAAGTCCAATGGTGCTGCCTTCCTGGCAGTGTGTCGGGGAAAGGTGTGTATGTAGTGCAGAGTTGGTATTGCTGGTGAGATCAGGTGGCTTGCTTTATGGGCTTTAGCCTATGGCTCTCCTCATCACCATTGTTAGTGAAGAGAACTGTGTGTGTACATGCATGTACATGTGTGGAAAAATTAGTGAAATAAAGTTACGCATGCAGCATGCCCGGAGCTCTTTCCATATCTCTTTGAGACACACAGGTGGTTCAGCTGAGGGGATGATAACCTTCGAGCACACTGAAGAGAAATATATATTCTGCTTTCCTAGGTTTGCTGCTGTTTTACTTCCAGAACCATGGTGTTATAGGAGAGCAAAGTTTAAAGAAAATTAGTCCAACTTCAGTTAGCTCAACAGTTTAAAGGAACATTTTTCCATTTCAAAAGAGAAACTTATAGTAGCTTTAAGCCCTGGGCCTTCCCCAGGTTGCCTTGCCAGGTTTTGTTGTTTTACAACAGTTTTACTCTTTTTATAATTTATTTATTTATTTATTTATTTTTGTGAATTTGACCCCTCTGAAGTAACTCTGAACCTCAAGAGGGAAGTGTCCAATGTTTTTATTGCATGATCTGTAATAACTTGGCATCCCAGATGTTGTTGTCAGTCATCTAATCCTTCCCTCTTGTACAGGATGTTTGAATGACTATCGCACACATTACTGGGGGTGTTTCCAGGCACAGAGATCAGTAACGGTGATTCCAGCAAAAAAGCCTGGAAAATTTGAAATCTTTTCCCTTCAGGAACTGGGGAACCTTTGAGGGAAGCAGGGGAGGAAGGTGGGCTAACTCCACCTTAACCAAAATGGAACTGACTGCTGGTGCTAAAAATTAAAAAGTTCATTGGGGAATTTTAAGACTAAAATCTGGAAGAAAGCCCAACAGGTGCTGGAGGAAGCCCACGGTTCAGACTGAGAAATTCCTTGGGAATGATATCGGTCAAAGGGACGTTGGGTATCCTGGGAAAGAGGAAAAGATAGAACCTGAGAGAGCTTAGGTGGAAACAGGTGCAGAGCAGGCAAAGGATTCCAAAATAACAGAAGCAGTCATTTATAAGGAGCAGAATATGTATAAAAATATGTTCCAAGTGTTTTATATACAAAAGTAAGGTGGGAGAATGGGAGTGTTTGGCACTAAATGAAGATAGCGACTTAATAGGCATCTCAGAAACCTGGTGGAATGAGGATAATCAATGGGATGCTCTAATACCAGGGTACAAAATATATCAAAATGGGAGTTATTTGAGCTGGTAGCAGAGTAACCCTATATGTTAAAAGAAGCATTGAGTCATGCGGGATTAAAATTTAAAGGAAGCAAACTGTACTCTGGATTCTCTATGGATAAAAATTCCATGCTTAACTGGGAAATGTATAGCAGTAGACCTATACTATAAGTTGCTTGACCAGGACGGTGAGACTGAGGATGAAATGCTAAGGGAGATTAGAAAGGCTACTAAGCTCGGAAACACAATAATAATGAGTGACTTGAACCACCCCAATATTGACTGGGTGAATGTTGCCTTTGGGCATGATGCAGAGGTAAAATTTCTAGATGCCGTAAACAACTGCTTCTTCAAGCAGCTAGTTCTGGAACCTACCAGAGGAGAAGTGACTTTGGATCTAGTATTAAGTGGAGTGCAGGACCTGGTGCAAGTTGTAACAGCAGTGGAGCCACTTGGAAATAGTGATCATAATAAAGTTAAATTCAACATGTTGATAAGGGTCTGACTGTCAGGAGTTGGGAGTGAACAGCAAAGAATGGATCACTTAGTTGTGACCTGTTGAGTGGTACTTCAAAGCGACAGAGAGTGGCCATTGTCTGAGACAGGATGCTGGGCTCAATGGACCATTGGCCTAGCCCAGTGTGATACTTCTGTGTTCTTACATCGAAACAATCAAAATAAGACGGGAGTGGAGAATAAGATGATGTGCACTTGGCCAAGGTGTGGTTTTCAGGAAGCACTAAAATTAAGGTCCTGACAATGCAAGGAAGTCTGTTTATTATTATAATTCCAGTGTATTACTCAAAGATAAGCTAAGATATCCAGGCAAGACAGATTGTAATCTTTGAGCTATACCTTTACCAGCAGACTGTCAGTGATTGAAAGTACTCTTCCTCTTCAGGCCAGCGAAGGCTTGGACTTTGCAGACAGGAATGGACGAGGTGTCATCATCACTGGGCTCCCTTTTCCTCCTCGCATAGACCCACGGGTGGTTTTAAAGATGCAATTCCTGGATGAAATGAAAGCAAAAGTTACAGGGGGGCAGGTAAGTTTTCGAGTTGGTCAGAAGGGTCAGTCAGTCCTTGGCTCCGTTTATCTCTTTCCATCTGGATTTTGCCACCATGGCCATCATGGATTTGCCCCAGGAAGTGATCTGCTTGACCCACGTGGGGGGGCACACCCTCGACCTGATCTTCGGTTCTGGCCTTGAGGTGGGGGGTCCAGTTGTGGGGAGGTTACAGCAGTGCCCTTGTCATGGACGGACCATTATCTCCTTCAGGCCAGTCTTCTAGCGCACCCCCTCCAGAAGGGGAAAGGACCAGTTAGGATGGTCCGCCCTTGGAGGCTGATGG
>QEPC01014492.1:2479718-2506456 GCA_003113815.1 Sphenodon punctatus | reverse complement strand
TGGCCAGAAATTCCGTCTTCCCCACAGAGGGGGAGTGTTTCCCGCGAGATCCTACGGATAAGGGCATAGAGTGCAACCTCAGAAGAAATTGAGGAAATATCGGCAGTAATAAAGATGGCTACCATGACCTCGTACTTTTCCAGAGCCCTGATGTCATGGATCAGGAGGGCGGGGGATCCCAAAGTGTCCCAGAAGATGACGAGGGTACTCTCCACGCGGATACAGCTGGCATATGCATTTATAGCGGACATGTCAACAGACATTCTACAATGGACTGCAAAGGCTAACACTTCTAATGTGGCAGCTCGCCGTAGACTATGGCTTAGGTCATGGTAGGGAGATAACACCTCAAAGAACTCCTTAATCGGCACACCCTTTCAGGGCAGGAAACTCTTCGGTGTGTGCCTCGATAAGGTGCTGGCGGATGCAGCAGATAAATCCAAGAAGCACATTCTACAATCGGTAGGTGGGGGACAAAGACGTAATTTTCGTCCCTACTCTACAGCCTGCAATCCACTGAACAGAAACAGAAGACCCTTTTTCCCTCATCAAGGAAACCAACAGCGATATAGACCAAGATGGCAGAAACAGAAGGCTAATGATTCCAGACCTAGGCAGAGACAGGGAGCAGCTCGCTCCAAGTCGGACGCATGACTACACACAGGGCGGTCAATCTGCCCCGACGCGTCTAAGGGGCAGGCTGCAAAAATTTGCGTCAAAATGGAAGAATGCAACCGTAGACGCATAGGTGATTCGCACGATCCAAGAGGGATATTCCATAGAGTTCCTGGCATCACCCCGACACTTCTTTCGCATCTTGCAGGTCGCAAAAGATCAGTTAAAGCAACGAGCTACGAACTCAGAGATAACCAGGTTCCAAGACATCGGAGCCATAGAGGCCGTACCCGTACTAGAATAGGGCAAGGGACAATACTCAGTCCTCTTCCTGGTCCCAAAAAAATCAAAGGAATGGAAAGTGGTACTGGACCTCAAGCAGCTAAACCAAGTGGTCAACGTACAACGTTTCAAAATGGAGACTTGGCAATCCATTCGACTATTGGTCACACAAGGGGAGTGGCTGACGTCCTTAGACTTGAAGGAGGCTTACCGCCACATCCCGATCCTGACCCAATACCGGCAGTGGCTCAGGTTCTGCTATGCCAAAAAACATTGGCAATATGCAGCACTCCCATTTGGTCTAGCAACATCACCAAGGACCTTTACCAAGGTTCTAGTCACTCTAATGGCGAATCTGAGAAAAGAGGGCATAAAGCTCCACCCGTACCTGGACGATATCCTGATCAGAGCCCCCTCTCCAGAACGGGCTCGAATCGATACTCAAAGGACCATCGACTATGTACAACAGTTCGGGTTGATAATCAATGTCCAGAAAAGTCATCTGACACCATCACAAGATCTCGAGCACCTAGGGGTGGTATTGAACACCAGAGTCAACAAGCTGTTTTTAGCGGAGCACAGGAGGATGAATCTCTTCCTACTCATATCTCAGGTAACGTCTGCTCAAAACTCATGGCTGAAGACACTAGCCAGCCTCCTGGGGGCCATGACATCATGCTTGGGGACAGTACAGTGGGCCCGGTTCCATGCGAGACCACTGAAACGCTTTCTTCGACGACCCTGGCAGGAAGCACTGACACAGGGGGACAACCCTTGGATAAACATCCCAGAAGCCATCAAGAGGTCCTGCGCTTGGTGGACCCACCCACACAGATTCACGACAGGGGTGCCATTGACAGAACCAGTCTTGACAACAATAACGACAGATGCCAGCCTCTACGGGTGGGGAGCCCACACGCAGGGCTTCATGGCACAGGGTCGGTGGAGTCCCTGGGAACGCAAACATCCTATCAATTGGCTAGAGCTGAGAGCCATATACCTAGTCCTTCGGAAACTCGCTGCACACATCAGAGGCAGAGACCTGTTGGTTTACACAGACAACACTGTGGCCAAAGCCTACGTAAACCACCAAGTCGGTTCCAAGTCAGAATCATTTAATCAAATGGCGACCGTCCTCATCAGCTGGGCGGAGAACAACCTGTCATCGATACGGGCCATACACATCAAGGGCCTGGAAAACACCCAGGCCGACTGGCTGAGCAGAGTGACGCTGGACCAAGCGGAGTGGTCTCTACACGACTCAGCCTTCCAGCACATAACTCGAAGGTGGGGCTTACCCACAATGGATCTGTTCGCATCTTCTAGCAACGCAGACTCAAAAGTTCTTCTCTCGCCACCCTTGCAAAGAGGCCATCGGATTCAACGCTCTGAACAGTTCGTGACCTCAAGAGCTCCTGTATGCATTTCCTCCACTACCACTGATACAGAGAGTACTATCGAGGATCAGGACAGAGCAAGCAACGGTCATTCTAGTGGCCCCCTTTTGGCCCAGGAGACCGTAGTTCGCAGACTTGCAAAAGCTCAGTTAAGGGCCTCCTCTCAGTCTCCCAAACATTCCCGATCTGCTGACACAGGGTCCTGTAACACACAACAGTCCAGAAAGGCTCAGACTGACAGCTTGGAGATTGAGCGCAGGGAGCTAAAAAAGTTAGGCTATTCCAACCAGGTTTTGGAGACCATGCTCCAATCCAGATGCCCGGCCACCAGGCGCATATATCAGAGCACTTGGGCTGCCTTTGCTCACTGGTGCAAATCTAGAACAATTAGACCAGACAGGGCCTCAGTTAAGGTGTTAGATTTTTTTACAGGAAGGATTGAATAGGGGCCTGAAACCCAACACTTTACAGAGACAGGTTGCAGCTCTGAGCAGCGTATTGGGGGTCTATCAAGAGCAACAGGGTATCCAGCCATCCTCATATTAGCAGATTTTTGAGAGCAGCTAGACTCCTGTCCCTGCTGGTGGTCCACAGTTTGCCGTCATGGAACTTGTCCCTCCTGAGGGCTTTGACTAAGGTGCCGTTTAAACCCTTAACAGAGGTGTCGTTGTACTACCTATATTTGAAAGTTGCCTTCTTGATAGGCATTACTTCAGCCAGAAGAGTCTCAGAGTTGGAGGCTTTGTCCATTGACCCTTCTTTTTGTATTTTCAGGGAAGCCACAGTAACTCTTAGGCTGGACCCTGCATTCATTCCCAAAGTCAATTCCAGATTTCACAGAGAACAGGAGATTATTTTACCTTCTTTCTGCCCCAATCCATCTCATCCTCGGGAAAGGATTTGGCATACCCTTGACGTACGAAGGGCCCTTAAGATATACATTGACCGTTCAGAGCTGTTTCGTAAGTCAGCAGCTTTATTTGTCGTCTATAGTCCACAGAGAAGGGGTAAGAAAACTTCTAAAGTCCTCATTGCAAAATGGATGACTCTTTGTATAGTAGAAGCCTACAGAGCAGAAGGTAGGGTTCCTCCTTCTGGGGTGTCTGCCCACTCTCTCAGAAGGGCAGCCACCTCTCAAGCCTTCAATAATGCTGCATCGTACGGGGAGATATGTCGCTCTGCGACATGGTCTTCGTTACATTCTTTTATTAACCATTACAAGATCCCTCGTCAGGATTCAGCTGACACAGCTTTTGGGAGGACTGCTTTGGTATGTCCCTACTGTCCTGACTGGATGGCCAAGAGGATCCCCAGGAGAAAGGAAAATTGGACACTTACCTCTGAATTTTCCTTCTACGAGGATCCTCCTGGATGGCCAGTCCCCTCCTGGAGTAAGTTTAAGCTTTAGGGTGGTCGTTTCTATCAGACTTATTTTTTGTCTGTCTTTTTTACGCTTCAGAGCTACCCGTTGGTAGCTGGGGGTGATCACTGATTAGGTTTTTTTTTACATCCCATGGTTCTGGGCTTGGGATTGGTTGCAACGGAGCTATAGGTCAGAATTAGAGAAGGACTTAGATTTCTGAAGGGCTATTCGTGTCTGGAGAGCGGAGGTAGGTCCCTTGGAGCATACTTTTCAAAACTTGGTTTGTCTGTCTCCTACTGGTAGCTGGTGGGATCTACCCTACTGTCCTGACTGGCTGTCCAGGAGGATCCCCGTAGAAGGAAAATTCAGAGATAAGTGTCCAATTTTCCTTTCCACGTGGCCCAATGGGCAAGCGCAAATTCTTTCTGCATACGGCATGTTAGCATGCCTTCCCACCAGAACTTCTGTAGGGACTCGATACAGCCGCAAGAGCGTCAAAGCTCTACGGAGACCATAATCGGACAGCAAGGTTAAATAAGGTTCCATGGCCCATTGACATTTAAAGGTCTTATGCAGCGGTGCACATCTAAGTACTGCAATTCGGCCCAGGTCCATTTGTATTGCCTGGTCTCTTATCTGTTTAGTCAAAAGCCGCCTTTTAGCGGCGGCAGGCAAGGAAGAGAGAATTTCCGGTGAACGGCCCAGGAAATGGATGTGCCTCATAACCTCCTCATACCAAGATCCTGGGCACACCCATGACCCTGCCTCCCTATAGCAACAATATGGGAGCCTATCCTCTGATAATGCTTCTAGTTAAGACCAGTAATTCACTACAGCTACTAGAATCTTTGATCTCATTGAATCTACTCGCAGCTCCATCCGTAATAAGGGGGCAGGGATAGAATTCGGTACTCCCAATATTGTTCTCAAAAACCTGTTTTGGTGGAATTCAAGTGCCTCGAGGTGCCATGGACCCCAAATTTCAGCACCATATAATGCAGAAGGTCTGGTTCTTAATGCTAGAACTTTCAAAGCAGGGGCTATCAGCCTACCACCATACGATTCCCAGAACCTTTGTAGGCCCTTTAAGCCCTGCGAGAATTTTGTCTTTGAATTTTGACCACATCTCTCTACATGTGGTCACCAAGTGGCCGAAGCAGCAAAAGACAGTCCCAAATATTTATAAACTGGGACCTGTTCAATGGAAATACCATCCAGTATCCCAGTAAACTTAGTCTTCCGCTTAGAGAGTACCATTGTTTTAGTTTTCACGTAATTTATTTCTAAATGGGATTCTCGACAAAATTCGGCTACAGCCATTAACATTCTCTTCATTCCTAAGGATGATGGAGATATAAAAACCATGTTATCTGCAAACAAAAGTAATGGAACTAACCGCCTAGCCACCTTTTGCGGGTAGGAAATAATCATCCTGGAGTCTGGCTATTACTCCATTAATATAAAAATTAAACAAAAATGTGGCTAAAACACAGCCCTGCTTTACGCCATTTGTAGAGGGTACTTGACTAGACAAATGCCCCTCTTGCGACATTTTCACCCTGACAAAAGTCTGATTATAAAGCGCTTGAACCAAATAGATTAAATGACGAGGCATATTAGTCCCATGGAGCTTCTCCCAAAGAATACTCCTGTCTGTTGAATCAAATGCTTGGCGAAGATCCCAAAAAGTCAAATAAAGATTGGTCCGCCTAACCCTAACATGTTTCTGTATAAGATGGTACAAGGTAAAACAATGGTCCACCGTCGAGTGGGCTTGGCGAAAACCAGCCTGCTCCTCAGAAAAAAAAATTCACAACATTTCCCCAGGCCTCCATCTTACCTAATAAGTATCTTGCATACAATTCCGCCGTCACATTTATTAAGCTAACCAACCGGTAGTTATGAGGTTGGTCCATATCCCCTGCCTTGTATATGGGGATAACTATGCTTATGTTCCAGCCGGTGGGTATCCTAGCATAGGTGTTGATAGTGTCAAAAAGCTTGGCCAAAACTGGTACCCACCATTCGCTATTTTGACGCAAAAGATCCGCCGGTAACCCATCTATACCAGGGGCCTTATGGGCCTTTGTCTGTTTCAGCAACTGCTCGACTTCTTCAAATTTTGGCCCCTCAAGGGCCCTTTACGCCACCTGGTTTGAAAACATGTATATCTGGGAGCCGATTAAAAATGGTGAAAAAATGGTCCTACCATTTAGCTGCTGGGATCAGCATCTGAACATAAGGCTTCTTGTAGCCAGTTTTAACTATGGACCAAAAATGGGCCAAATTTCCCTGACTGCCCTACTTAGGGATTCCCAGCTGCGCTTTGGAAAGCCAGCTTCTTTGCTCTAATAAAGTCTTTGTACAACCTTTTCTCCTCTACGTAGAGGTTTTCTACAAGGCCACCTCAGACGCCCAAAGGACCCTTTAACAGCTTAGCCAGCCTTCGCAAATTTCTTTTCTTGGCTTCACAGTCAGAATCGAACCATCTAGGGGACATCCTAGAGTACTGCTGCACTGCCAAGTTCGATTTATCTGGTGCCAAGAAAGATCTAAACCGTTCCAGTAATTCTGCAAAAGCTTTGATAAGGGCCGCAGCTACATCCAGGTCCAGATCTATAAACAACTGCCTTGCATAAATCAATTCTGGGTCCAGGTGCAACCGTGCTCTGCGCGCACTATTTGCTGCAGTCCACAGCACACGTCTTGGAGCAATCAAATCACAGTCCTCAAGACTAAAGGCTGCATCAGTCCAAAAACTCACCCGATTGGGTGTTTGAATATAATCAATGGCTATAGGGAAATGGTCACTGTATCCTTCTAGCAACTCCTCGAACCTAATACACCTCTCCCCCACAACATCCTGAACACAGAAATAATCGATTACACTGGACCCCTGTTTGGAAACATAAGTAAACTGTCCACATGGTGTAGTGTCTTAATGATGAATAGCTTATGCATTGAGATGACATTTTCCCAATTAAAACCGGTTCCTCTTTTCTCACTATTCAGTTTTTATCTGGGCACCAGTGGTACAGGCAGCAGGCTTCTCGGGCTGTGAACCAAGCTATCGGCCGAGTCATCAGGCATCGCCAGGACTACGGTGCCATCTTTCTCTGCGACCACAGGTGACTCCTGCTAAGAGGGACTGAGTAGACAGGTGTACAGGCCTACATTCTTGCTTCTGAACATGCATCTCACTTGACGCATCCTCTCTCCAAGGGCATCAATACTGCTAGCTGTGGATGGGCACAATTGATGAGGGGTGGGTTAGATGAATACCATCCCTACTGTGTGAAAATAGCATCCATGCCACTCTCCTTGCCCTTTTTAACTATCCCTTTCCAGGAATTTTGGGGCGGGGGGATTAATAGGTACTTAACCATATTGGCAAGATGCAGACTAAGATGACCATAGATTATGTGTGTGTAACTGTTCTTTGGGGTTAGAGTTTCCTACGGTGCTAATACAAGCTGTATAAATACATCTTGTTAGAAGCAGGAATTCCAGATCAGCTCTGCACAACAGGGTGCTTCTTAATGAGGGACAAAGAGAGGAGCTAGCCGTGAGACAGCCCTCGTTTACCATTGTTAGTATAGGAAGGCAGCGAGCCACCATTGTGGCTGAGAAGGGAGGAGCGGGGGAAAGATTCTTACCACCAGTAATTCTATGGCGTTGACTTATTCATAGTTGCAACCCGCATGAAGTTTTTTGGAAGCACTGACGTGATCGGGAATGATGTCAGCCTTAGTAAAAGGTTTTATTTAGGCCCAAGTTACAGGTGGGTGGTAGCTGTGTTGCAAGTCTTTTGAGGGGGAGCAGTTGTGCCGTTTTTCCAGACATAACAATGAGTCACTGCTCTCTCTTGTGGATTATTTCATTTTTCTTTCTTTTTTTTCCCCGCCTGGGTTTGGTTTCACATGCAGCTTTTCCCTGTCTCTATTGCTGACTTGGGCCAGAGACACTGCTGCCTCCTGCAGAGTTCCATTTAAAAATACATGTTTTATAAGCACACCCTGCTGCTTCATTTCCTATTTCTCCAATTCCTCTGATATTTCCAGAACTGGTGAAGTAATAACTCGCACTCGGAAGACCATGGCAGCAGTATTGGCTTGCTCCTTGCTGAATCTTGCCAGTTTCAACCCCTCAGCACTCCTCCCTCTTGCTCTTTCGCTTCCTTTGAGGCCCATTGCGTTTGCTTTTGTTCCCCACTCCACCTCCACGTTGCTGTCATCTACTGCCTCCCAAGCTCCCTCTCCTCTTTTCTCTGACTTTGACATATGGCTTCCTTTCTTCCTTCCTTTCTGATTACAGTATTCCCACGCTCATTCTTGGGGGACTTCAGTATCCATGTGGACACCCCCTCTGACCCTGCTGCCTCCCGCTTCCTCTCCATCCTGACCTTTTCTTTGGACGTTTGCCTGTGGACTGACTGCCCCATGCATGTGACAGCCACTCCCTTGACCTACTCTTATCAAAAAACTATTCCCTCTTAGATCTCTCCTTTGACTCCCTTCCCATCTCTGACCATCACCTTGCTTCATTCTATGTTTCCCACTTGTCCCCTCCCACTTCCCTAACCTCTCATAACACCACCACCACCCCCGTCCTTGGCTCACCCTTGCCATCTGCCACCTCCAATCCTGCTTTCAAGCCATTGAGCGCCTCTGGTGGAAGTCTCATGAGTTTGCTGACTACTTTGACTTCAAGATTGCTCTTTCTGCATTTAGCAATGCCATTTCTCCTCTTACCTCCTTCTCCTCCTCCTGCTGGGTAGGTCTGCTGCTTGACCGATAGGAGGCAGATGAGTCTTTTCCTGTGCGTGTGTGCCTCCAGAGCTACCCGGCTACTATTCTCCAGTCCTTCATCTGCCTTTGACCGGTAGGACGCGCTTCACGCAGCTCCACGAGACCCTTTTAAAAAAAAAAAAAGGGAGTTCAACGGACCGGGCGGCTACAGCAGGGAGACTATTGTGAGCTGAGGCGCAAGTCTTTTTTAAGGAGGAGTCGCTTCTCCCCCGGACGGATCCTGGCAGTTGACCGTGCTGAGGTGTCTCCCCTCCCCCTCCCTTCCGCCCGAAGCTCAGGGACAGCACGGCTGGGCCCTGGAGCACACAGCAGCCTAATTGGCAATGACAAGAGAGCTCAGGGACAGCATGGCTGGGCCCTGAAGCGTGGACCACGCCTAATTAGAAATAAAAAGAAAAGGCTGAGGAAGTGACAGCGCGGCTGGGCTCTGTTTTCCTTTGAGTGGCACAAAACAAAACAAAACAAAACCCCAGCTGCATACAAGCAGCGTTCTCAAGAGGCAGCCAGACTCCGGAAAAACTCCTCATGAGGAGGATGAGTGACGGCCAGGTTGCACCGGCCCCATCAGGCCCCGCAGCCGGGTCTGAGACAACGGCGTCCTCACAAGAGAGACAGGATACTCAGGTACAATTAGCTTCCCTGGCAAACTCAATGAAAGAAATTATGGTCGCGCTTGGCAAGCTGTCGCAGCCAAAAGGCAAAAGAAAGAGATCACCCTCAGACAGGCCTAGTAAAAAACTCCCCAAGGCGGGAAGATTAGGGGCGCCAAAAAAAGAAGGCAAAACGATCACTAGAGGGAGCCACAGACGGTCTGCTGGGCTCCCCTCACTCTTCTGAGGGAAGCGAGGAGGGGGAACAGCCTGCAGAGACTGCACAGGTCCTCACTGACCAGCATCAGACAGAGTCTGGTTCAGACAGAGTCAGAGCAAGAAAATTCTGACTTAGAGGAGAGGGAATGGGAGGAGTATAACTCCGACCCGAAAGACAGTGAAAGGCAATTTCCCTCTCAGTGCAGAAATGAGCTAGTAGCTCAGGTTATAAAGACTCTGCAGCTTAAGGAGAAGTCCTCCAAGGGGGATTCTTCAGATTCCCAAGAGGAAGAGACTAGGCATTACATCCCGACAGTTCATTGAAGAGATCAGGGGCTCCCACTGGATAAGGCCTTTGAGCGTTTAGTCCTTGAAGAGTGGAAGCACCCAGATAAGGGGTATAAAATGAATAAAACGCAAGATTCACTATATTCATTCACAAGGAAGAAAGAACCGATGTTTAGAAACCCCAAGGTGGATGCGGGGGCGGCATCCCTCACTAGACAAACAGTGTTCCCAACAGAGGGGGATTGTCACCCCCAGGATGCAACCGATAGAGCGGTGGACACAACCCTTAGAAAAGTTCTGGAGTCCACGTGTCAGCATCCCTGAAAGTCAGCATAGCAGCTTCCTATGTATCCAGGGCCATGTTGGCCTGGATGCAGGAGATACAGGACCCCGAGATCTCGGAAAGGAGGTCACAAAGGATTAATTCCAGGATCTGCATGGTCGCAGCTTTCCTGGCAGGCGCAACAACAGACTCTCTAACATGGTGCGCCAGATGAGTGGCAAATAACATAGCGGCCCGGCGTAGGGTGTGGTTACATTCCTGGGATGGGAATGTAACAGCAAGGAACCTGCGCTGTTCCCCGGAAGGCCCAGAGACACTCTAGGCCTTCCGGGGAAACCCGGAAGTTCCCCGGAAGGCCTAGAGCGTCTCTGACGCCGGCAGCCACAGCCGGCGCTGAGGCCGCCGGACCGCCCGCCGCCGCCGCACCCGGAGCTCCGCAAGGTAAGCAAGCACTGAACTTTAGTAGGGGTGATCCCTGGGGGGTTGGGGGGGTGTTAAACACCCCCCCCAGGGATCGGGTCATACTTACCGGCGGCTGCGGGGACGCCGCGGCCGCTGGTGCTGGGGGGTGGGCTCGCCTCTGAGTCTTTTTTTAAACAAAAATCCAGGCTGGGCAGGGTGGGTGGGGGGTGTCCCCCCTTCCACCCGCGCAGCCTGGACTCGGGGAGGGTTTGTTTTTTTAAACTTTTTTGGTGGGGCTTTAAGTTTTTACATTGCAGCCATTTTTAAATGGCTGCAATGTAAAAAAATCCGGTACCCGGAATCCGGTACCCGGACCGGATTTACCGGGTCGAATCCGATAATGCCGGTACGCCCGGTACCGGCATTATCGGATACCGGATTTACCGGTTTTCCCGCCCCTAATGTCCAGTCACAGAGAGGGTGGTATACCCCCAACTTCACCTTCAGGGAAAAGGGGTCAGAGCAGGACGATATGATAGATGCAGAGCAAGAGGTGCGGGATCTGGTCACGCAAGGCAAGAAGCATGACTATGCCGACGCACAGGTGGGGGGCAGACTCCAGCAGTTCCGCATGGCATGGGCCCAGTCAGTCTCAGATTCCTGGGTCCTCTCCTGTGTGGAAAGGGGCTACTCCATCAAGCTGCAGAGCTTCCCCAGACGCAGATTTCTTGCATCCCCAAGATCAAGGGACACCGCAAAACATCTCGCATTGGCCGGCGAGATGAAGAGGCTAGCAGACTCCAAGGCCTTAGAAATGGTGCCGCCACACCATCACTATTCAGGCTTTTACTCTTCTTTTTCTGGTCTCCAAAAAGCTAAGAAAATGGAGAGCAGCTTTGGACTTAAAGGCCCTCAACCGTCACGTAAGAAAAAGAAAACTCAAAATGGAGACAGTAACTTCCATCTGTCGCAGCATCCAGAAGGACGATTGGCTGTTGTCCTCGGACCTCAGAGAGGCGTACCTGCATGTTCCGATCTGGGCTCCGCACAGGAGGTGGCTCGGGTTTGCCTACAACAACGAGCATTGGCAGTTCAGGGCCCTCCCCTTTGGCCTATCGTCGGCTCCCAGGACTTTTACGAAGGTATTGGTCCCGCTTGTGGCGAATCTCCGAGTGGAGGGGATACATATCCACCTGTATTTGGACGACCTGCTAATCCGGGCCCACTCTCCGGAGAAGGCAAGGACGGACCTCAACAAGACAATCACTTACCTGGAGCAGCATGGATTCCTTGTAAACAGGGAAAAAAGCCACGGGGAATCCCAATGGAAGCTATTAGGCTAGAGATGGACCAGGTTAGCTGGGAAATGGTGGCTAGAAGGAATGCCTTACTTTACTGGTCAAAAGTGATATACTCATCTAACCCCTTATTAATAGCTGTTAAGAAATATTCTTTCCAAAACCTTTGGTTGAAAGAGATGGAAATTTATCTTGCTCAGATGGGATTTCTAAAGGATTACTTGGTAACGAAAGAATTGATCCAAATTAGGTCTGAATTAAAATCCAAAGATTTAATGACATAAATAGGCAGCAGGCTATTGCAAAAATAAGGGAAACTTCCTTTTTGCGTGACTACTTATATTTGATCCCGGATCAAATATAATTTACTTATAATTTACTTATAATAATTGCGTGGCTACTTATAATTTGATCCTGGATGTATGGCCTCCTATCTAGTTCAGGAAATATCATCCAGATCTAAGCATTTATTTCTGAGTGCTCAGCTAAATTCTTTACCTACTAGAATATTGGAGGGTCGTATACTCAAAATTGATTATGCTCTGCCTTTATGCCCATTTGATGAAATAGCAGCTGAAACGGTTGACGATATTCTCTTTGTATGTCATCTATATGATAAGCTAAGATCTCAGTATTTAGCTCCTTATTTAGGCAAATATTTAGAGAAAACTGGCCCCATCTTAATGAGAATCATGCTGGAAGATGCTGATCAGCTGCCCTCAAGCGAGGGAGAGGGAAACAAAAGGGAGCTTTTGATACAAAAGGTATCAGTCACGCCAGGTGGAGGGAGGCCAGACTGACCAGCCCCCTCACCACCCGGAAAAGCTCCACCGGGCGTGACTTAGCAGATGCAATGAGGGCAGCAAAGAAAGCTTTCTTTACTGCCCACACTGCCACGGCATAGGTATGTAACCAGACTCTCTGCCACAATCGGTCAACTTCAGAACACGAGTGACGCCACCGTCGCTCTAACCGCTGCCCTTCCAGCTTCATCCAGCGCAGCTCCTCCGTATACCATGGGGACCTACATTGTTGGCGGTTCAGGAGGGGACACCTGGGAACCACCTGATCAGTGGTCTCCACCAACACGGAATTCCACATGGTCACGAGCCATCGAGATCAGAGGATACATCCCCTAAAGCAGTCTGGAACCTTCTACGTTCCATAAGCCATCAGGGGCGAACTATCCTAATTGGTTCTGCACCCTCCCGGGGGCTGACATGTGCCAGGATACGTGCCCGGAGGAGATAATGATCCGTTCATGACAAGGGTTCTGCTGACACCTCCCCCACTAACGGATCCCCCGCCTCAAGGCCTGTGCAAAACATCATGTGTAGGGTATGTCCCCCAATGTGTGTGTGCCCCACCATCCTCTGAGACAGGGCGATGGGGGCCACGAACTCTCACACTGTTCCTCCAAGACTGGCGTCAGCATGGATATTGAAGTCCTCCAGGACTATCACCCTGGGAGACTGCAAGACCACCCCCGACACCAGCTCAGTCAGTGCGGATAGGAAAGCTGCCGTACAGATGAATGCCCGGTATATAAGCAGTATCCCTAATCTGTCTCTGGCCAAATCCATCACCAAATGCAGACCCTCTATCCCCATGATGGTTTGCAGAGGAAATCTCCTCACAGACAATGTATCCTTAAAAATAATGGCTACACTGCCCCCCAGCCGAAGCTGATGCTGCACAGAGTACCCAGTCAGGACAAGGTCCACCAATATAGGCCCCGACTCATTGTCCAGCCAGGTCTCCGTGATACATGCGAGGTCGACTGCCTGGTCCAGGATCATCTCCCAGACCACAGCTGACTTATTGGCCACCGACCTCGCATTCAGCAGCAGTAACCCAAGGCCGGGGGCCCTCTGATCCCGAATCGCCTCACCGCCTGCCTGGGGGCTAGTGAGCGGGACAGGAATATAACATCTGTCCCGCCTCATGGCTCTAATTTGCCTCCCAGAGGGACCATAATTCCCCCAGCCCAAGATGCCCCCTATAGCTGTGGACCCCCACCTCCGGGGGCCATCCTGCCAGCCTCCCAAGGGAGATCCCCACCCACTACTACATCCCCTACCCTCCTCTTGCATTGGAGGGCAGTTCCCCCTCCCCCAGGGGCTGCGCCCCTCCCTCACACCAAGGGGAGCTGTCCCTCCCCCCAACCCAGTCCCTTCATCCCTCCCCTCCAATACTCCCCATCCACCCGTCGCCCCCTCACGCTGGGCAACACCCCTTCCTCCATATGCCCCCACCTCACACCTGGGCGCATATATCGGAACTTCCCTCCCCCTCCAACCCAATCCCTACTCCCAACACCCTCCTGGATCCTGGCTTAGCCACAGGATCAGGGAACATGACAGGAGCTGTGGGGAAACAACAGGGAATGGATCCCCCCTTGTGACCTGTTGGGTGCTTCTCCCAAGCCACCGTGATTGGCCACCGTCGGAGACAGGATGCTGGGCTAGATGGACCATTGGTCTGACCCAGTATGGCACTTCTTATGTTCTTAAGCTCTTCTCCTGGTGTTCAGGGAGGTCCCTAGATCCCTTAGCAGCCAAGGTCACACATGTCCTCGAGTTCCTTCAGGAGGGGCTGGACAAGGGCCTTAAGCCCAACACCCTCTCGAGACATGTGGCAGCACTAGATAACGTCTTGTCCGAGTGGTTCCGAGTTGCATTCTCACCCACATGTCATAGGCTTCCTTAAGGCTGTGAGGTCCATTTCTCCCCCAGTAGTTCACCGTTTTCCTTTGTGGGATCTCAACCTGGTACTGAAGGCGCTCCTCTCGGTTCCGTTTGAACCCATACGAGAGGTGTCCCTTTACTATCTTTCATTAAAGGTAGCCGCCTTCATGGGTATCGCTTCAACCAGGCAGGTCTCTGAGCTCCGGGCCCTGTCCATAGAACCATCATGTGAATTTAGAGATAACTCAGTGGTTCTTCGCCTGGAGCCTGCCTTTTGTGCTAAGGTGAACACTCCTTTTCACAGAGGACAGGAGATTGTTCTTCCCGCCTTTTGCTCTCAGCTGTCCCACCCTTGTGAAGTGGAGTGGCACAAGTTGGATGTTAGGAGGGTTGTTGGGGCTTATATGGACAGAACAGCGTCTTTCTGTCGCTCATCCTCTCTTTTTGTCATCTATTGCCCTGGCAGGAAGGGTCTGAAAGCATCTAAATTTTTGATTTCCGAATGGCTGGCAGCTTGCATTGCAGAGACCTATAGAGCTCAGAATAAGGTTTCGCCTCAGGCGATTCATGCGCACTCCTTAAGAGGGGCTGCTACCTCTCAAGCTTTCTGAAATTTGGCTCCCTATGAGGAGATCTGTCGAGTGGCAGTATGGGCCTCGGCACACGTTTACCAGGCACTAGAAGGTCCATCTTCAGGTCTCCGATCAGGCGGCTTTTGCCAGGAGCGTGTTGCAGGTGGCGATTTAACTCTTGTTGCTGAAATGCATTCTCTTCTTCTGTCTCCGTCCCTTATTTCACCTGACACTGCTTGGAAACGTCCCTGGTGTCCTGAGCTGGCCATCGAGGAGTGCTCCCTGTGAGAAAGGAAAATTTGGGTGCTTACCTGTGAATTTTCCTTCTATAGGGACAACTCCTGGACGGCCAGCCACCCACCAGGTCTTATCAGTAGGACTGGGTCAAATGTGTTTCTTAGGAGCTGAACCCTAGTGTTAGTTATTAGGGTGGTTAGTTTGGTTTTTTTAGATAGTGTGGTTTGGCTTTACTGCAACTGGAGCTCTGGGGGGCAGATTCCTCTACGCATGCTCCAAAAAGTTCTGTCTGCCTCCTACTGGTCGCAGCAGGGATCTACCCCGGTGTCCTGAGCTGGCCATCCAGTAGTTGTCCCTGTAGAAGGAAAATTTACAGGTAAGCACTCAATTTTCCTGTCTCTAACTATTGATTGTATAGTGCCAGGTACACTGCTGGTGCTATATAAGTAATAATAATAATAATTGATGCAGAAAGAATGTCTGCTTCAGCACTTGTTTCATAACTTGACTTTCACCTTTGTTTCACCTCCCTTGGTGGGTATATGTATTTATTTAAACTTGTATTCTGTCCTCCCCCTCAGGGTCAGGGCGGGTTACGTTGAAAGCCAGACATCTGGCGAGATGGATTTAATGGAGCTCCTCCTGTCCCCTTCTCCACAGGTTTATGAATACTGATGCAAGAGCCCAGCTTCCCTCCTGGGTGCGTCCTTACGTCAAGGTTTATGAAAACTTCGGCCACGTGGTCAGAGACGTCTCCCAGTTCTTTCGAGTCGCAAAAAAAATTGTAGGTATCATCGGTTAGAGGAGAAAGTGGGTTTGCCCAAAGATGTGGGCTACTGGAACCACTCCACCTCGGAACGGGGCAGGCTCAGCCAGGGGCAAGTGCTTCACTTGTTTTGGCTTGTTGGAAGAGTCCAAGGAAAACGTGTTCGGCTTCCCCCAGCTGGGAGAGAGGGAGGGATTGTGATGGAGGACTAGATCACCAAGGAAATGCCCATTTACCTCTGCTTTCCACACACATGGGAGAGAGTGTGCACTCTTTTTCAGACCGCCCAGTTAATTAGGTCCAGTGACTAGGGTGGAAAGCAGGAAGGAGGAACAGTACCGGATAACAGAAGCCAGGAATCATTGTGTCACTGAAGTCCTGGCACTGACCAGATATGGATTATCTTTAAGTAATAGGGAATTCCTTGGCTCCATTATACTGTACAGTTTATATGCAGTATCCAGGCACATCTGACCGAGCAAAGGGTTTTGAAGTTTGAGGAGGGAAGAGAGAGTGTTTTTGGAAGATTGCATGCTGAAAGGCCAATGTACTTTGGGAGCCAGTGATCTAAACTTTCTGAACCAACGGACCTCTACACTTCCGTTCCTTATGGGCTCTCAGACACCCAACAGAGATGCTGCAGCCCAGATCAGGCTTGTTGCAGGTTGGCCATGGCAACTTTGGTCTTACATTCTAGTCATCTTCCAGGTTCCCACCACTGGAGATGGCTGAAGTGCCACTGGGACCAAAACCCACTTATCATGGCCTCACAGACCCTGGTTGCTTTAGACAGTGTGAGTGAGAGGAATATGGAAGTGAACTTAGTGTGCTAACAAATGAGACGTTGGCCTGCTGCAGTCTGGGTTTGGTCCGTGCAGCCCCTGCTCACATGTTTAGAGTGTTTAGCCTAATAAGCAGGCAGCCCCCTATGTGTGTTTCATGTGCTTGCGAGCAGCCCCCACTGGCAGCACCAGCAAGAGCTGGGGGAGAGGCAGGAAATGATCGCTCCTTGGATGGTCTAGGATTTCTGCCCGCAACTCTAGGGTGCTGACGGACCAGTGTGCATAGCGGCACTGCAAGCAACCTAATTGATGAGATGCGGACATGTCGGTGCATGTCAGCCCACACAGTGGGTGCCACGTTCTCCAAGCCCCTGCCATGAGTGGGCGCTGCAAGGCCAGTGGGGGTAAACCCCCAACAAGCAGGCAGGTGGACACCCACCTGGTGTGGGCTAGTGTCTCATTCGTTAACACCCCTAGAGTTCTTCTTTCAGTCACAACATGGGAGGAGTCATGGAAGCTCTTGCGTTGGGAATGAGAGCTGAGGGATACTGCTCCTATCTGAATGAGATACGCTGCAGTGAGTACAGCAGGAAATTGGTCATTAAGCCCACTGCATGATGCTTCCCACTGATAGGCCCCTGGAGCTGTGCAGTCTCTTCTCTGTTCTACATGTATCTTGCGATGTTCAGCCTCCCTATCCCAGCACAGTTTTCTTTTTAGTTCTGTTGCATTCCATGAATTTTTCATGGCTCTTAAGCTTTCATAGTCAGAGGGAGGGAGGCTGGGCAGGTGTTCTGTAGCTTTGCTGTAGAGTGTTTCCCTTCCAAACGTCCAGCTCCTGAAACTTTGGGATTTGCTTATTGTAACACTTTTCTTACTTGCTTACATTTATTTATTGTTTAAAACATAGGTTATAACAATTTAAAGTTAACACCAAATCTATAGAATAAGTATACATACTAAAACTACAAGTCTTGAATAAATATGCTCCCAGTAGTGTAATTCAAAACTTAAAATTCATGAACTTTTCTAAACTGCAGATGCCTCCACCTCCCCTGCCCCTCTCCTCCTGCACCAGCCCTGATGGGAATGAGCCCACCATGTCTTCCTCATCATCCGGGAAGTTTCTCTCCCTATCTAAAGCCAAGACTTTAGATGACCATGTTCCGAGTTTGAAGAGGAAAAGGATGGGTAAGTTTGGAGGTTGCAATTGTATTTTTATATTGTTTGTAGAAAGCAATGCAGGGCTAAGGTGTTTCTTCAATTCCAAGGCAGCAAAGGTGCCACAAAATTCTCTCCTGGGTGGTTGCCTTGGGATTAGGAGTCTAAATGCATCTTCCTGCTGAAGCTTGCCCAGACACTCAATAGTAACAGGTATTTCCTTAAAGTTAACCTGCAGGGGAATTGAAACTTGTCTCCTCACCCAGTCTAGCCAAGTGAGAGAACAGAACAGGAGGTTCCCAGACCAGGAAGCAAGAAGAAACAGAGAGTGTTATTGTCTTGTTTGCACAGAAGGGCTATCCTACTTTCAAGAAACTTTGGAACTTAAGACTTGTTTTGCTTTTATTCCTGGTTGGCACAAGCTAGCTGGTTGCTGTACTTAGGATTTTTTTATTTATATCAGGCCAAGGAAAGCCATAGCCCCAATACTTTGTATATTGGGTTGGGGAGCAAAGCATTCTGGTAACAGCTGTGCATGCCAATGACAGACAATGTCTTATTTTTTTATTTTCTATACCCCTGTTCCTTGTAGCTATAGCTCAAGTTTTCCTCATTCATATAAAAGGGGGATGTTTAATTGCATGTCTAAGAAAACTGAATCAGGGCAATAACTTCAGGTGAAGTCAGTGTTTTGTGAGTTTATTCCCCATGAGATTAAATGATGACTATGGGTAAAGTGTTCAGGATACTGCAGAGAGTTGCAGGATGTTCCATTGTGGATACTACCCCATTCTCCTAGGGTGTGCAGAGCAGGAACTTGTAGGGATGATCCCCGCCTATATCAGCAGGAGGCAGAATCTCAGGAATCCAACTGGTCCATCCCTCACATTTGCCACTTGGAATTCTGCCTCTCACTGGATAGGAGGTGAATCTGTGTGCTCTGCACACCTAGACAGTTCCCCTCCATTTTGGGCGCCTTTTTCCTTGCCTAGAAGGAACTTTTTCCTCCTACGTTTTACCCTACAGGTCCTAGGCTCGCTCCCCAACCCAAAAAAAAAAAAAAGCAGGAACGAGGAGCCAGAAGGCTGAGACTGTAGCAGTTCCCAGAGGCCCGTCTCAGCTTGTTGCAGAGCTCCGGGAAGTACAAATGCAGGGAAGTCCCTTCGGACGCTTCCTGCAGCATTATCACTCATCACCATCGGGGCTGTTCTGCCTCTAACTTTATCGGGCCGCCATGACCACCCAGAGCGGAACCCGCCTCCACAGCCAGGACTCAGACGGCTTGATCGCAGGCAGCCTCCCCCTGGCGGGCCGCCATAGTAGCACAGCTCAGTCTACTCAGCGCCAGGAAATGGTGCCATTTCGCCACTATGAGACCACGGAGCAGCCGGCGGACACAGTAAGAACCCCGGACCTCTCGCAAGTAGAAATTTTACAGCTAGAGGCCTTAAATAAAATTGTGGCTTCCCTTGATAAAATTCAAGACTGGGAGGAACGCTGATCCCATAAACGCCCCTGCCCCGCCTCTAAGGGAGGGAAAGGAAAATTTAAGACAATGGGAAAAGAAAAGCACCCTGCCTCAAAAAAGCCATGCTTGGCCGCTCAGACCCTATGGAACCAGGTTGACTCTTCCTCAGACGAGGAGACACACACACACACCCCGTCCCAGACACCGTCCCACAGGGACAACGAGGACACAGAACTTGAAGAGAGGGAAGCTAATTCCCTGAAGGCAGCTGTGTCTTCCAGGGGCCATAAACCAGGATAACTCTGACCAGGAATCTGAGGGGGATGGAGACTCTGGAGTCTGGTGAAATCCCTGTGGATGAGGCCCAGGAGCCAGCTGTCCCCACTCCAGGCCCTAGTGAAAAGGACTGTGATTTCTCACTTGCTTTCAAACCTAAGCTGTTTAAGCGAGTACATAGAGTCCTTAGTGTGATGGAAAAGAAACAAAAAGGGAATCATTCAGAATCCTCAGATGACAGTTCTGATCGGGAATATATCCTGAGGTCCTCCAATAAAGAAAAAGGGCATCCTGCTTGAGAAAGCTTTTGAGAAAATCATTAAGACTGAATGGCACCAACCTGCCAAATCATTAAGACTGAACAAAACTCAAGAATCTTCATATGCCTTCTCGAAGTCCAAGGCGTCAGTCTTTGCGAGCCCCAAAAATGGATGCGGCGGCTGCCTCTCTGGCAAGAAAGTCTATCTTCCCCTCCGAGGGTGACGTTTACCCAAAACAAATGTGGGTTAAGAAGGAATTTCGAAGTTGTGTCAGCAGTGCTTCAAATGTCCATTGCTGCTTCCTATTGTGCCAGGGCTCAAGTTGGGAAAAAGCCCTGAAATATCAGAGAAAGTAACCTGAAAGTTGTCAGCTAATATTACCATGGCAACTTCATTTATAACTACAGCCACTACAGACGCAGTAGCAAGGGCAATAGCAGTGAACGTGTCCTCATGTCACAGACGTTGGTTAAGGTCATGGCAGGCAGACCCCCATGCTAAGAACCTTCTAGTTGCTGGCCCATATCAGGGAGAGAAGTTGTTGGGGTGGCACTGGATAAAATCGTGAAAGATGCTGGAGATAAGGATAAGAAAGTTTCCTTACACCAATTCAATCCACCCAGATCTTTTCGCTCCTCTAACAAACCTTTTTTGTTTAACACATTCTCGAGAAAGCAATCCTCATTCTTTCCATTCTGGGGAAGAGGGTACAGAGGAAGAGGATTCAGATCAAACAGATACAATTCAGGATCCAGGCCAGGAAAAGCAGGCTTCGCTACCCAACAAGGAAAGCAGGATGCCTGACTATCACGCCCACTGCTTGGAGATAACAGGCAAGGTGGGGGGCGACTTTCTCCCCCTGTCACAGACAGTCCTCCGGCTGGGTAGCTCTACCTTTGACCAGCAGGTGGCAGAAGAACTAGATGAATCTTTGCACATGCGCCTCTCTCTTCTTCCCGCCCTGAGGGCACCAGTTCGTTCTTCTACCTGCGGACCGGCAGGTCATGTTTTTTGGAAGCTCCGAAAAGCTAGGGCGCGTTGTACGGTGCTGCTGACAGGGTCAAGGGGGGGGGGAAAGGCACTAGAACCCCAGCCAGCTCTCGCACAGTAGCCTGAGAGTGGGGAGCAGCCCAGCCAGCTCTTGCGCGGCAGCCCGAGAGCAGGAAACAACCCAGAGGGTGGGGATACACACGGGCTTGCTTCCCCGTCCAGAACAGCCTTCTGCTGTGGCAGTAAGGCAGTTCGTACCGGCCACTCCTCCCCGCGGGACAGGAAGATTCAGAGCCGGTGCCCTGTCCTCCCTCGCAGTAGCAGCGGGAGAGCGGGATTCACCATGGAAGACACCTCTAGAAAGGAGGTAAGAGCGAACTTACCGTGAACCGAAGGGTCTCGGGGGAAAGTTCAACAAGAATTTATTTCTGATAGATGCCCTGCCCCTTTGTCTTCCATGGCAGGTCTCCTCGCAAGGAGAACCAGTGGCGCTCTTGGCCTCAACTGCCCTGGGAGCATCGGGGAGCCAGACTGAAGCTTTCCAATCCCTTTCCTCCACCATGGGGAAGATCATGGACTCGCTATCTTGGCTGTGTGAGAAACAAGGGAAAAGGAGAGTGGGCTCTCCAGGAATAGACAAGGCCTGTAGGCCAAAAAAGAGAATATCTAAAAGGGCGGGAGGAACTTCATGGCCACCAGGGGCACCGTTTCCCACCTGTTGAGCTCTTCTCAGTCCTCGGCCTGCAGTAGCTCGCCTGAGGGTGAAGGCAAGGAGCGAGGGGCACAGGACTTGGAGATCCTTTTTTCAAACTCAGGCTCCGACTCCCTCATCCCTCAGAATTTGAGGAGAGGGAGTAGCAGAATCCTCCCCAAACTAGTAGGGACCAGGACAGGCATTTCCCTATTAATTTTTGGGAGGAGTTCATGGCCCAGGTAATCAAGACGTTACAGCTTGAGGAAAAGCCTGCCAAAAACCAGTCATCCGACTCCGAAGAGGAGGATGATAGACTGCTCATTCCCTCCATTCAAGGAAGGGATGCAGGCATTCCCCTGGACAGGGCATTTGAAAAATTAGTGTTGGCAGAGTGGAAGACTCCTGCAAAGGTGTGCAGGATGAACAAGACCCAGGAGGCCCTTTATACCTTTTCCAGAAGGAAGGAAGGGTTATTTAGGAACCCAAAAGTGGATGCAGCCGCTGCCTTTTTGGTGAGACAGACGGTGTTTCCAACGGAAGGAGACTGTTATCCCAAGGACCCCTCTGACAGAACCATCAAGGGAGTCCTGAGGAAAGGCCTTGAAGCCTCTTCGTTTCCTAAGAATGAATATTCTAGCCTCATACGTGACCAGGGCCAACATTGCTTGGTTGCAGGAATTGCAATCAGAGAACGTTTCTGAGAAGAGATCTAAGGTCCTCTCTTCTCGAGTCATCCCTTCTGGCTCATGCCAATGCTGATGCCCTGTCCTGGTCAGCCCGGGCAGTTTCCCTGGCCATTGTGGCCAGGAGGAGAGTGTGGCTGAGGTCCTGGCAAGGGGATGCCATGGCAAAAAATCTACTGGTGGCTGGCCCCTATAAGGGGTTTAAGTTGTTTGGCACTTGCCTAGACAAGGTCTTGACAGAGGCCAATGATAAAACAAAATCTAAAATGCTGCAGCAAGTTTGGACAAAGAAAAAGCCTTTTCGAGCCCCATCCTTTAAATTTGGTGGCTCCAACCCCTCTTTTTACAGGCGCAATCAGTTTTGGGATAAGGAATGCTCCAGGCAGTCCTTTAGTTTCAGGGGGCAGTGCCAGCGCCGCTTTGATCGCAGCAGACAATGCGAGTTGGTCAACCCTCAGTCAGCTAAGCAAACATGACTCGCAGCGGGAGGTAGACATAGGGGGCAGGCTGCAACATATCTACGGGGTTTGGGAAGCATCAGTTTCAGACGTTTGGATCTTGCAAATAGTGCGACAGGACTATCTGTTGGAACTCCTAAGAACCCCAAGGAGCAGGTTCCTTCCCTCTCCAGTCTCCAAAGACCCCAAAAAATGTTCAGCTATGGCCACAGAAATAAAAAGATTGTTGACCATAGGGGCATTAGAGGATGTACCACAGGGCGAGAGAGGGTTAGGCCTCTATAATTTTCTTGGTACTAAAAAAGTCAGGCGAATGGAGAGCGGTCTTAGACCTAAAAACCTCTGAACAAGTGGATAAGACCTCAGAAATTCAAAATGGAAACAGCCAGCTCCATTTGCCAGAGTGTCTCAAAGGGGGATTGGTTGGCTTCTCTGGACCTGAGGGAGACCTACCTCCACATTCCAATCCTTCAGACCCACAGACAGTGGCTCTGCTTTGCCTTCGGCCACGGTCATTGGCAATTCAGGGCTCTACCATTCGGTCTCTCCTCCGCTCCCAGGACTTTTACCAAGACCCTAGTCACTTTAATAGCGAACCTCCGCGAGGAGGGAATTCACATCTTTTCCTACCTGGGCGATCTCCTGATCAGATCACCTTCTCAGGAGATAGCGACCAGGGATGTCTCCAGGATAATCCATAATCTGGAAGCCCACGAGTTTGTAGTGGACCTCTCCAAGAGCCAGCTAATTCCATGTCGCAGGATTAGAGCATCTAGGAGTCGTCATAGATACTGCCTTAGACGCCGTGTTCGTGCCGAAGGAGAGAAGGGAGAAAGTTCGGTCCTTAGTTCTCCTTCTACGAGCCAACCAGCGACTCAGACTCAAGACACTAGTAAGGTTACTGGGGTTGATGATTTCCTGTTCCTGTCAAGTCTGGTGGGCACGCTGCAACCTAAGACCCTTGCAGCAGCAGCTCACTCCTTTCCAAAGAGAGCTCACTCTAGGGGGGAATCCTTGGGTAACTATTCCCCTCCACCTAAAGTCATCCATGTCTTGGTGGTTAAATGAGGAAATATTTTCAGAGGGGGTGCCCTTAATGGAACCATTTAGGAAAGTAGTGACACTGAATACGGATGCCAGCCTCAGGGGCTGGGGGGCGTACATGGAGGGAAGATCCATCCAGGGCTCCTGGTCTCTGAAGGAACGCTCCAGAAGTATAAACTTTCTGGAGCTCAGGGCGATTTGGCTAGCATTAGAACAGTTCTCCCCTCTTCTTCTCAACCACCATGTGCTTGTATACACGGACAACACCACAGCTTATGTCAACCACCAGGGAGGTTCGAGATCTCGGTCTCTCCAGAGGGAGGCCTTGAGACTTTTCAAGTGGGCTCAGTGCCATCTAGCTTCCCCGAAGGCCCTACATATAAAGGGCGCAGACAGTTGCCAGGCGGACTGGCTCAGCAGGAAGGTATTGGACCCCCACGAGTGGTCGCTGAACAGAAGTGTATTTCGGCAAATAAAGGGGGTGTTCGGCTATCCGATCATGGATCTCTTTGCTACCAGAGAAAACTCACAGGTGGAACAATTCATGACGATATCTGAGACTGCGGGAGCCGCAGCCATAGACGCCTTAAATCTCAGAGGTGGCCTCCTGGTCTCCTCTACGCCTTTCCCCCTGTCCCCCTACTGGCAAGGACAGTGGCGAAGGTCAGGAGGGAGAGAGCACGGATAATTCTAGTGGCGCCATGGTGGCCAAGACGCCCCTGGTTCTCAGACCTCAGGGAACTGAGTACACAGGAGCCTTACTCGCTCCCTCAGATGCACGACCTGCTCTACCAGGGTCCCCTGTTACACGAGAAGCCCAGCTCACTAAAATTGACAGCTTGGTTGTTGAACGCCTAGCCCTTCGAAGGAGCGGCTACTCGGGAGCAGTGCTCAGGACCCTCTTGGAGGCCCGAAGACCCGCAACCAGAAGATCCTACAGGGCAACCTGGAGGGTTTCTCACTTTGGGCTTTAGACAAGGGGGTTGGACCCTTGTAGGGCATCTATCCCACATATTCTAGACTTCCTGCAAGCGGGACTGGAAAAGGGGCTCAGACATAATACCCTTGCGAGACAGACTTCTGCCATAAATTCTGTTTTGAGCTCCCTGGGCAATAGAAATATTTTCTTGCACAGGCATATCCGTAAATTTTGGAGGACTGCAAAGCATCTTTCCCCTCCAGTAGTGCACAGGTGCCCCTCATGGGACTTAAATATCGTGCTGGACGCATTAACTAAGGCTCCCTTCGAGCCTCTCGCACATGTTTCCCTTTATATGTTATCTTTAAAGGTGACATTTCTGATAGCAGCTACCTCAGCCAGGAGGATGTTAGAGCTGGGGGTGCTATCCATGGAGAATTTTTTTTGGATTTTTCATAAGCAGTCAGTTACCCTGAGGCCTGATCAGGCCTTCATTCCGAAGGTCAACTAAATTTTTCATAGGACTCAGGAGGTGGTTTTGCCCTCCTTCTGTCCCAAGCCCATGCACCCGAGGAAAAAGACGTGGCACACATTAGATGTGCGCCGAGCTCTTAAGATTTATCTAATTAGAACCCAGAATTTTTGGAAATCTACTGCATTATTTGTCAATCTGTGGGCTAGCATTAAGGGAGAAAAAGCATCAAAAACGTTAATCTCCAAATGGGTGAAACAAGCTATAATCGAGACTTGCAGGACCAGGGGTAAGGTTCCCCTCCTTCAGATTTGGCCTCATTCTGTCAGGGGGGCAGCCTCCTCTTTTGCTTTCAAGGCAAGGACCTCTTATGAGGAGATTTGCTGAGCAGCGACTTGGTCATCGATTCATACTTTTGTAAGGCATTACAAACGTAACACTTTCCAATCGGCTGAGGCTGCCTTTGGGAGGAGAGTTCTTCAGGCGGTACTGGAGTCCCCTGGAGCAGTCTCTTCCCACCCTTAGATTCTGTACTGCTTGGGTATATCCCAGCCAGAGGACTTTCTGCAGCAGGGGGAGAAAAGAGAATTGGTCACCTACTTTAGTGAATTCTTTTGTTCCTCTGCTACGCAGACAGTCCTCCGGACCCACCCAGAGAACAGCATCAGGGGTGGTAGCAGTACACGGATCCCTGTTGGATCAATCCACATTGGGTTATTCTCTTGTTGAGGTTAATTTTCCAGTTGGACATAGTGCAGGACTTTGTGGATGGTCGACGTCACAAGGCTGCTGGTCCTCCGCTTTGGAACTCATGGTGCCCTCAGGGCGGGTAGCTCAAGAGGCGCATGTGCAAAGATTCATCTAGTTCTTCTGCCACCTGCTGGTCAAAGGTAGAGCTACCCAACCAGAGGACTGTCTGCGTAGCAGAGGAACAAAAGAATTCACCAAGGTAGATGACCAATTCTCTTCTCCCTTTTTGTGCATCTGTGGCCGCACATGACAACAGATGCATGGGTCTTGGAGACAGTGACCAGCGGATACGCAATAGAATTCTTCAAACCTCCTTGAGGGCTCTATCGTGTCTCCCCCACATCTCGCAACAAACAAAAACATCTAGCCATGCAAGCCGAAATAAAAACACTGTTGGCCATTGAGGTGGTGCCAGAGGAGGAGTGGGGCCATGGTCTCTATTCCATTTTATTTTTTATGCTAAAGAAAAATGGGGAGTGGAGAGCTGCATTAGATTTAAAAACTCGAAACAAATTCATAAAAGTTCAGAATGGAGACCCTGGCCTTGATTTGTCAAGTCATAGAAAAACACAAGTGACTAGCCTCCCTCGACGTGCGGGACGCTTACCTCCACATCCCCATTTGCCCTGCCCACCATCGCTGGCTCAGTCTTCAGTACAGCAACTCACATTGGCAATTTTGGGCCCTCCTGTTCAGCCTAGCCACAGCACCCCAAATCTTTACCAAAGTCCTGGTACCTATTGTCACCCATGTACGTCTGCAGGGAACCCTCATACATCCCTACCTTGACGATATTATAGGGCCATAATCGTGGCCCTATAGTTAAGGTGGTAGCAAACTCTCATTGAACATCACCTGCACTGTTCAATGGGAGTCAGTAGAGCAAAAATTTGGCAACCATTCTAGCTTTCCTCCAGCAAAACATGTGTTCTGTGATTTACAAACAATGAAAGGGAGTCTAGGGGCGGGGGGGG
>QEPC01014492.1:2449636-2479041 GCA_003113815.1 Sphenodon punctatus | reverse complement strand
TTTTTTTTTTTAAACAAACAAAAAACCAGTTGCTAAGCCCCCAAACCTGCGGGGGGCCCCAAGTGCGGGTCCCTGGGCAGCCGCCCCGCAGTAAGGCCAGCCCTGAGTGGGCCAGCCCGATCAGACTGGGAGATAAAGCTGTTTGTTTACAAACAACCTGCCCATGTGAGTGATCAGAAGGTTGTTGCCTTGTAAAGAAGGTTCTTCGAGATGGCTCCAAACATTCTCTCAACTGGGTTGTGCATGCTCACAACTGGGTTGTGCATGTTCACCATATTCAAATAATAAGTATTGTTCAGTCACCATACCACACATATGCAGCTTAATTTCAGTTGTCAGACTTTTTTTTATTAATGACTAAGAAAAGAAAAATGTATAGATTGGTCTGATATTTAATAAAGTTGCCTTAATATACAATTTATGGTCATGTTAACGTTTGAGTATAATTTGTAATGCTGCCTTAATGAGCTTCTTAAACCAAAGTGTTTTTGTCTAGTACTTATCAGAGCCCCATCCAGACTAGCCGCCACCATAACAGTCGAACGGACATGGCAGACCCTCCAACACGTCAGGTTTGTAGTGAACCTAGACAAAAGTCAGCTCTCCCACTCCGACTGTAGAACATCTGGGAGTCCTGATAGACACATAATCGGACAGAATTTTTCTCCCCACCGAACACCAATCCAAAATCAGGGACCTAACCTCCAAGATTCTATCTCTGCAGAGTGTTCCACTTCACACACTTGCCAGGCTACAGGTTTTCATGGTCTCCTGTATACAATACCTAACATGGGTACAACTCCATCTCTGCCCATTACAGCAGGCACTGCTTCCCTGGCAATACCAAATAATGGAGAAGACCCAGATAGTCCTCTCCCTGGAACCAAAGTCAAGCAATCTCTCAAATGGTGGCTGAATCCTCACAGATTAGAATTTGGGGTCCCTCTTTCAGAACCCCCGAAGCTGGTGATCACCACGGATGCCAGTCTTGACAGATGGGGAGACCATATGAAAGTTCTATACACTCAGGGCACCTGGTCAACGAAAGAGAGAGCACAGTGTCAATTGGTTGAAGCTCAGGGCAATACACCTAGTCCTACACCACTTTGCCCCTCTAATATCCAGGTTCCATGTACTTATTTACATGGACAATTCCACGGCTCTGTCATGTGTGTGGAATCAGTGAGGCGCCAAGTCTCCAGCCCTCAACAGGGAGGCCAGATACGTGCTCCTGTGGGTGGAACAAAACCTTCTCTCCCTTCAGCCCTTCACATCAAGAGAGTCAAGAACCAAACAGCGGACTGGCTCAACTGCCAGGCTCTCAATCCAGGGGAATGGGCCATATCCAAGAAGCCTTTGTGCTAATAGAGCGGAGGTTCGGTGTTCCCAACCTAGATTTGTTTGCATAATCAGGGAACACCAAGTGCCAGGTTTTCTACTCGAGAACTTGACATCCATGGTCAGAAGCAGTTAATGCCCTACAACAATCTTGACCCAGGGTCCTGAGGTACACCTTCCCTCCATTTCCTCTGATAGGAAGAACTCTCAGCAAGTTCAAGAAAGGAGGAGGTTCGATGATTCTGGTAGCACCCTATTGACCCAGACATCCCTGCTTTGCCAACATGATAAATCTGGCAACCCAAGAGCCACTACATCTGCCCCCAAAGCCGGATCTACTGTCGCAAGACCCCCTGCTATACAGAAACCCGGAATTCCTCAGACTGACGGCATGACATTTGAGTGTGTAGCATTGAGGTCAACGGGTTACTCCGATGATGTCTTACAGATTCTAATGGCATCTAGACGCCTCTCGACTAGACAAATATACCAAGGCACCTGGCGGGTGTTTGCTGAATGCTGTTCTACCAGCAGAACTCTCCTCAAAACCCCAAGATAGCAGATATTTTGCTTTTCTTACAACATGGGTTAGAAAGGGGCTTGAGGGCTCCTACCTTAGTTAGGCTGTTATCGGCCCTTAACAGCACTATCTCTGTCGTTAGGGGTAGGAGTATATCCAGACATCCTCTGGTGAAAAGATTTCTGAAGGCAGCTAACGCTATCTCACCCCCAGTTATTCGTAGGTTTCCCACTTGGAGACTGAATTTGGTCCTTAAAGCTCTCACTGAACCTACCAGTCAAGCCCCTTAGAGAGGTGTCTCTTTTTTTCTTGACCATTAAGGTCTCTTTTCTCATAGCAATTACTTCTGCCAGGAGAATCTCGGAGCTGGGAGCACTCTCAATGGATCCTTCCTTATGTATCTTTACAAAAATACTGTAGTACTTAGATTGGATCCTTCCTTTTTTGCCTAGTCAATTCCATTTTTCACAGGCAAGAGGAGATTGTGCTCCCCTCTTTCTGCCTGCATCCTTCTCATCCCCTGGAGAAGTGCTGACATACACTAGACGTGAGGAGAGCACGAAAAGATTTTCTGCACAGGTTGACTAGTTTTAGGAAATCCTCTGCCCTCTTGATAGAGTTTTCCCTGAGAAAGAGAGGATTAAAGACCTATAGGATTTCCATCGGCCGATGGATCTCAACATGTATCACTGAAGCTTACAAAGCTCTGATTTGGTTGCCCATTCTACAAGAATGGGGAACCACTCCCCCTGGTTCTGTTCTGGATGGCGTGATAAAGTACTGACTATCATTAGGGCTACGAATTTGTCATGGAAATTTTCTTAAGTCATGAGTTGGTCATGGCAGGAATGAGAAAAAGTTGCAGAAAACTCATGGGTAAATTTAAAAAAAACTTTTATTCAATATTGTATTTTGTAACCCTCCTCCCCTTAGATTGTAAACCCAGGGATTAGATTGTAACACCCCCCCCCCCCCCCCCCCCCAGCACAGAATAGAAGGAGGAAAACACACACACACACACCCCCCATGCTTTAGATTGTAAACCCAGGGATTGTAAAGCCCTTCGAAAGCCCCAGTTTTAAATTGCGGACCCAAGCAAGGGATAAAGGCAGAGGAAATGCTGCCGTCTCCTGGGTGCCTCTTGAAGCTCTGACAATGGTAACATTTTGTGCCTCTGATCCTGCTGCCGTGCCGCCACTTGACCACGCCCAAAGCTCCGCCCTCCACAAGAAACAACACTGAGGAGGGGGTTTGGCGCTCCAGGGAGAGGCCGTGGCTTTACCCGGTGGCGCCCAGCCCAGCTTCTTGCCGTACCACCGCGTCTCCACGGCCAGGGAGGGGTTTGGAGCTCCAGGGAGACACCGTGAATGATCTTAGCACCATTGAATATGCTCTTCTCACCAGCTTCTTGCCAGCTCTGCAAGGTGTTTAGGAGAAATCTCAAAAAACTTGGGAAAATCACGGAAGTCATGGGAAGATCTCAAAAGTCACTAAAACATGACTCTTGTCACCACCGTGACAAATTCTTAGCCTAACTATCATCAATGGTGTGGGATGGACTGGACCAAAAAACAATGGAAGCATACTATGAAATTCGCTTCCATCTCCTGAAACTTCAGCACAGATAGTTTACAACTGTTGTTAGCTCAGACTTCAGATTACTAATACTACTACAAAAAAAAGAGGATTATGATATAGAAATATATCACCTACAGAAATAAGAAGAGAGTTTTTCGGTTTTATTACGTAATTATCATTGAGGAGTTATTGGTACAGCTGTTGGACAACTGGTAAATGGGAGGGATGGACCCCCTCTGCACAAGACCAGTTGGATTCCTGAGATTCTGCCTCCTACTGGTATAGGCAGGGATCATCCCCACAAGTTCCTGTTCTGCACACCCCACCAGAAGGGCAATTCACAGGTAAGTCAACTAATTGCCCGTTTCATCATTTGGCAGGGAGATTAGTCTTCCCTATGGAGTGAGTGATTTTCCAAGCTTAGCTTAGAAAATTCTTAGGAATTATATTTCTTAGGAATTATATTTGTTTGGCAAATGTTGTCCTTAAACAACTTGTTTAAATCCTGTGGGTTCTGGGTTTTTTGTGTTTTTTTGTTGTTGTTGAAATATCCTGAAGTCAAAACATGTAGCTATTTCATACTTGGCACAAGAAGCTAAATTGTCTCAAAAGCTAAAGAGAAACAAGTTGGGTTTGATGAGGTGTATAGGTAGAAATACCTTTTTAGAAACAAAAAGTTGACAAAATTTTAACCTTAACAGGCTTCTAGAATTGGAAGTATCTGATGCTCAAGAGTGAGAATAAGCTTCATGAAACAATGGTATTACCATGTTCTCCCCTGCTCATTTTGTAAGAGCACTGATCAGATTACTGTGTTGATGCTAGCGGCCTCATCTTGTAAATGTGTGAGACATCATAAAAATGTGTGAGACGACTTGCTGGTGTCAGTATAAAAAAATAAATAAATAAATAAATTAAATCCATTATTTTTCTTTGAGTGGTTCCGTGATTCTCAGTTATGGAATCATGTGATAGTCCTATTTGCTTTTGGAAAGTAGCATGTCTCTTTAAGAAAGAGCAGTCCTCTAAAGCTTCTAGATAGTATGTTCTGGAAGCCTAGTGCTTCTGCCCCCCTCCCTCACCCACCTCCCCAGTACTCTTGCGAGAGTCCGAGGGTATAAGAGGAGGGAGAGGAGCCTAGGTGATCAGTTCCTTCACCACTTCAGCCGACAGCTTGCAGCGTACCTAAACAAGAAAAGAAAAAAACACCTTAGCAGTTCTCAAGTTCTTAGTACATAGTTAATAGATAATTCTTAGTTTTGCAGTTACCCTAGTTAGTTCTTAATCTCAGTTTAGCCTCTACTTTGGTGTTCCTCTTTCCCCCAACATGGAGATGCCTTTGGGCAAGCACCTGGCATTCAAATGGTGCACCTTTCTGCTCCACCATAGCCCCAACCAGTGCTTGCTATGCCTAGGAGAGGGGCATGTTTGCAGGGGCTGTAAGGCTTGGGAAGCCCTAACCTCTCGAGCACTGAAAGACAGGAAGAAGAAGCTACAAGAACTTCTCACCCATAAGGATCTCGAGCCTTCGGAGGAGCAAGCTAGCCACCCTCTGCGTGACAGGCACCCTGCAGCTTCAAAAAATAAGCAGCCTAAAACTCAGTGTAAGCCATGCGAAGAGCCTGTACCCATACAGAGCAACCCCATCTCCCAGGCTGAGCCCACCCAGGGCATATTGGCAGTGCACACAGAATCGGCTCCAGAGGACAGCAGTGCAGCACGCCGTGACCTGCTGATGCATCGAACGCAGCAACCCCGCCCCTCACGGAGTTTCAAGGAGGAGGTACCTATATGCAGGGACTCAATTCACCTGCGGAATTTTTTTTAAAAAATTATGTGGGAGCCTGGCAGGCTCTGGGCCCAATTCCACGCATCACTACGCTGGGCTACGTTGGGTGGGGTGGGGTGGGGACTGCCAAGCCTCTCCTCTTCTCCCCCCCCCCCCCCCACCTCCCTTCCCAGGCTGGTAAATAAACACACTTAGCAGCAGCAGCGGCAGTAGCAGCAGCTTCATTCAGCGTGCTCCCCATGCAGCTCCTCCTGGCCCCTCCCAACGGGGCCTCCAAGAGCAATGCGGCCAGATGACTTATTCCGTACTGTATACTGTAAGATTACAGTATTCGGATCGGAAAGTTCGAAGTTCCAAGTGCCAAGGCCATTATTCAGAAAAATTTGGAAACTGCTGCACATGTGGGGGGCTGGTGGACAGTTGAGCTTCTTCTGGAAATGAAACTTAGTGCCATGTTTGGTAGGAGGGGGGACATGGGAGGGAACAGTTGAGTGATGGTAAGCCAGATGGCAAGCTTTTGATTGGCTGGCATGGTAAAATAAAAGTGGTTGCAGCCATTTTGTCCATTCTCTTTGGTGAATTTGGCTGTGTGCTACAGTGCTGCTGGATCTGTAAGAAATTGGCTCGGGGGGTGGGGGTGCCTGGCCTGGCATGATATGGTTTGATCTGACCTCTCCGTAGGGCCAATACTGGGGGATGGGGGGTTACCTTTACCATGCCATGCAGTTTTAAAATAAATAAATAATTGGGTGCCACATTGCGGCACTTGGCACCATGAGGCCAGAGGGAATCTCTCTGCCTGGTTCCACTTCCCTTTGCCTGGTCTGTTCAAGTTACCAGTGCCACAGAACCATGCCATGCCAAGAGGGTGCCAGGGTGGGGGTGAATGTCTGGTTTCCTTACTGGTTTATCTGTTCAAGTCTGGTCTTTTCAGGTTGCCAGTGTCTGGTCTGTTCAAGTTACCACAGTACCAATGCCATGCCAAGAGGCTGCCCGTGTGGGTGTGAATGTCTGGTTTCCTTTTTGTGGGTGTTATCAGGTTGGCTGGCTGGCTTTTGGTGAGATTTCTCCATGCAATTACACTGTTTTCTTGTATTCTTCTTGAGCGAATGTCCCACTCTTGCTAGCCTGTTTTTTCTGTGCACTGCTTGGTTGGCATGATAATGATTTTACAGTAGGTGCCCTCACTGCTTAGGTGGGCCATGCTGTGGGCACACACACTGTTGTTTATTTCTCCCACATGCAGTTGCACGTTTGTGGGTTTTTCTTCTGGAGTGATTGTCCCACTCTTGCTAGCTTGCTTTTCTGGGTAGTGCTTTGGCTGTGGGTTCAAGAACGTTTGCCAAGATGTGACCAGCCGGGACACTGGGGGAATATTGGCCCTGACACAGAGACCTTCCTCTCCCATATTATAACCCCTACAAGGGGTCTGTTTGGCACCACAGATGGCTGGCTTACCCCTACCTGGACTTTGACAATAGGCCAAGTAGATGACCATCCCTCCAGAGCCTCCTCCGGAGCAGAGAATGCCGCCTGCTTGTAAGTGCCGACGAGGAAGGGATCCATCTACACCTAGCTCCTATAGTGACCATAGACTACGTTCTCAGCTACCTCCACAGGAGCACTCATTCTCTCTACCAGCGCTCCTTCCTCCAACATGAGCGGCACCGTGGCCATCACTGGCTGACCTCTATGCATGGAAGTGCTACAAACAACCTAATTGACAGGATGCAGATGGGAAGCTAGGCTCTTGAGTCCGTGTTAATGCAATGATGCAACGCCTGACAGCTGCACTTTCACAAATTCCAACTAAGGTCCCTAAGAAGACTGCTCTTGGATCTGTTTTTAGCATTCTTGCAAGAGGGGATGCTGACTGTACCATGCTCTCCTTATTCGAGGTGCTCCTGGACCCATCAAAAACTGCGTGGGTTACACCTTTCTCTTCATCCCCTATCAACAAACTCGCTGATGCTTTGAACCCAGTAGCCCATTCCAACAACACGTTCTCCCACCATCCTACACCGAACTCAATGGTGGTAGCAGTGGCAACCAGAAGACCAGTCTTAGGGTGGGACTGTAAAAAAAACAAAACTTCCCCCTCAGATAAGGAGGGGCACAAGCTTGACATTCTAAGATGGAAGACCTCCTCTGCAGCTTACAACTAGTAGCTCTATAGAAATAAGTAGTAGTAGTAGCTACTTTGGTGCTTTGCAAAGCTAACTATACCATAGCCATGAAGGCGTACCAACATGCCTTTTGGACCTGTGCGCTCTCAACCTCAGACCCTAATGAGAGAGACAAGTGATACATAAACTCCACCACAACACCATCGACTGACCGGCTCCTAGGCATCCGCTCTCTGAATGCCGACGACTCAGATTCCCCCAGTTCACAGAGGATCTTCAATGGGTGGAGGTTGGAGGTGCCGCACTCATACTGAAGTCAACCAGTTGCAGCATAGATTTAGTTTAAGAACCCATGCTGCGGGCAGCAAAGAAGGCCTTCTTTGCTGCCCTCATAGCATCTGTAAAGTCGTGTCCAGCTGAGCTTTTCCAGGTGGTGCAGGGGCTGGTCGGTCTGGCCTCCCGCCTGGAACTGGAATCTTCCAGTGCTCACTGTGACATGTTTGTCGACTTTTTTGTGGATAAAATTGCTCGAATTCATCATGACTTTGACGCCATGTTTGCTGCAGTAGAAGAAAGGGAGGTAATGGAAGCCCCGCCCTGTCCTGTTTTGTGGGATCAGTTTCAGTGGGTGTTGCCTGCAGATGCGGCGAATGTCCTGGGGGCAGTTAGAGCCACTTGTTGGGAACTAGACCCATGCTTGTCCTGACTGGCTACAGCCAGCCGGGAGATGTTGGAACCATTGCTGGCAGGGGTGATCAATGCCTCCCTTCGGGAGGGCAGAGTGCCAGACCACCTCAAATAGGCGGTGGTGCAGCCTCTGCTCAAAAAACCATTGCTTGACCAGCTATTGGCTGGTCTCTAACCTTCCCTTTTTAGGGAAGGTTATTGAGCGGGTGGTGGCTCGGCAGCTGCAGGGGCATCTGGATCATGTCAGTTTTCTGTATCCCTCGCAGTCTGGCTTTCATCCAGATTTCGGCACCGAGACTATGCTTGTGACCTTGGTCAACAACCTGCACCATGAGTTAGATCAGGGAAGATCATCTCTTTTGATTTTGTTAGAGCTGTCGGCTGCATTTGATACCGTTGACCACGAGATATTCAGCAATAATTGCTTGCGGGACCGTGCCGGGATGGGTGGAATTGTTCTTGAATGGCTTTGCTCTTTCCTAGCCGGGAGAACTCAGCAGGTGGTGCTTGGAGAGCTCATCATCTCCCCGGGACCTCACATGTGGAGTACCGCAAGGTTCTATTCTGTCCCCTTTCCTGTCCAACATGTATGGTTGGGGGCAGGGGGGAGGTTAACGCCACTTACTGGATGTTTTTATCTGTTTTATATTTATTTGTATTTCTTATACTATGTATTTATTTTGATATATATTTTATCTTTTGTGAGCCGCCCCGAGCTGCCATTGTCAGGAGGGTGCGGGGTAGAAATATAATGAAATAAATAAAACAAATAAACATTAGACCAGCAGAAGGTGGTTCATAAAGCCCAGACCCAAACCCTGGCACAGCCAGACCACCTCAGGGTCCCAGCCTCAGTTGTGGGTTTGACGTAGATGAGGTCCAGCACTAATCACAAGTCAAACGCCTCTCCCAGGACTTCAGAAAGGTACTAATTGTAAAAGGTTTTGAGCTTAAATAGGACTTTATTTCCCGTGTTGCCAATGCAAAAGTCTCTCCTTAAATCAGATGTATAAAGTCTCCAGCTAGAGAGAGGAGTCAGAACATTTGGGTATTGAAACCAAGCTCAATGCAAGAACCCAGCAAGAGGTAGAGAGAACAAGCACGTTTCCCTTGGTCATTATGTAGGGATAGCAGAGCAGTTCCCTGGGGAAGGCAGGCTGTAGAGTCACTTGCCATTGTTAGTGTTGGCACAGAGCCATGCATGTAAGGGGATGTGGAGTGAGTATTGAAACCCCAGCTGTAAATGTTTACAGGCTTGTCTGCGAATGGGGATGGGACAGCAAACCTGTGTGTGGAGTATGAGCAGGAGCGGGCCTCGCCAAGAAGGCAGCCTGTTAGGCTATTGGATGGGTTGGAGCATAACGAGAAGAGCAGTGAAGGGGCCGAGGAGGATGCCAGCCTACCAGGAGAAGAGAAGGTATGGAGGATCAGCCAGACCAAGCTTGAGTGGCCGCTGAGAGCCACAGGTCCAAAGCAAAATGTGCCTGGGGGAAGCATGTGGATGCTGTTACTATAAAGCCTGGTGTTAATCATTGCCATGAACAAAGACTCTTAAGGCCGAGTTTGGTTGGTAACTTAGGCTTGGAGAGAGGCGCACTCCCCTTTTTAGTGTATGATCAATAACTACTTCATCATACATCTGCTATTAATAAGCATAGCCACTGTAGCTGACACACACTTCAGACTCTCTCTCTCTTTCTCATTTTGTTAACAAGGGGATAACCCCTAAAATTCTATGAGCCCAGCATTGCTGAAATCACAAATAAGCTCACGTAGCTTCCAGCATCTCTTGCTACTTCCTCTGCAGCATTGGCCAATAAAAGCGTTTCCAAAAGGAAAAAGCATTACTCACCTGCTGTTGAAGCCAACATACCTCGCTGGTGCGTTATGCTCTTCTTAGTCAGTTTCTAATAATTGCATGCACAGATTGTGGTAAGTATTTCAAATGCCAATCTTAGAAAGGCTTTGCTTCCCCTGCTATCAGCAAGAGTCATCCTTATTTGAATAAACGATGAGCAAGCTAATCAATTAGATTGTAATCTCCTCAGAAAGAATGAGTAAACCCTTAAAGCATTTCAGGCTCAGATGGGTGTGTTCAATATGGTTGGGAGTTAAATATTGTTTCCTTTTCTCCATGCTTCTCCTCTCCGTCCCTACGTCCTTGAAGGCCTTGTTTCCACCAGTAGTTTGTAAGGAACCCTTGCATCGGTACTCGCGGCTCAACACAGCTCTGCCGCTGGCAGGGAGCACTAGTGGCTGCAGGCTCCCTGTGCCTTTCCCATCGGACTCCCTAGGCCTGCTTGAACTGACTTGGTGGGGTGCAGATTGCAGACCTTTGCCTCCGCTATTACTTTGGAATGTCAGATGGTGTCTTGGGAGTAGTCCTAGTTTGTTTGGTTCTTTAAAAAAATAATAATCAAAAACATTTAAAAAAAATTAAATCTGATAAATTATTTTTAAAAAAAACTTAAGCATTTAAATATAACTCTACTTCTTTTAAAGTAATTTATTCTTAAAATAAAGTTTGTGATGGATAGCTGGCTCAGTATATGCAGGGGCCTGTGCTGGTTGCAGTTTCTTAATTGCTGTCAATGGGGCAAATTGCAGTGAAGATGGTTCCCTAATTACAGATGTGCACAGCAAGTTTCATGACCGATCTCTTGCAGACTGTTTTACTCCCTGTTCTTAGGCATGTGATAATCCATGCGTACGAGGCAAAGCTAAGTCAGAAAGCAGGAAAGCACACTAGTTTGTGATGCAAGGGTTTTTTTTGGGGTGTGTGTGTGGGATTTTGAGTTTAATTTTTTACAGCCTGACTGTATCAGCTGTCTCTCCAGGCCTGTCTCAAGGTTGCCAGACGGACCATTGCATCACTGAGATGTGCATATCTGTGATAAGAAAATGGCGAGGGCAAGTAAAATTAAGGGAAGAGGATGTAGTAGTGCAGCCCTCGCTACCTGTGCTTCCTTGCAGGTTTAAGGCCTTCAAAGACATGACAGATTTTTCCATCCCAGGTACTTTTATTAATGGAATGAAAACAGTGCCGCGTCCCCCAAATTACGCACTGTTAAACAGCGCAGCAAGCCCCTCCTCAGGCTTCCAGCTGCAACCTTCAGATGAGTCTTCTCTGGGCTAGGGGCAAAATTTTGTTTTCGACCAGATTCCATTTCCGACGGCATCTCGTTGTTTGATCCATTCCTGTGAAATGCCAAACGAATGTTCCGATTCCATTTGCTGGAATTGATAGAAACATTCCCCCCCCCCCCACCTTTGGCCTGATATGTACATGCACAATGACGACGGCTGTGCTGCTATACAACAAAATGAAGACTGTTTTGTTTCATGGCAGTGGTCATTTTGTGCAAGCACAAATCGTTCAATCAGAATAGGAATCAAAATTTCAATCACAGTTCTGATTTCATGGAAAATTTCTGCAGAAGTGGAACAGCTAGATTTGACCCAGCCCTAGTGTGGGCTCTTAGCCCTCAGACCTTCTCACCTGGTTCTCCCAGCCAGCCCACTTCAGAGTATGCCAGAGGGCTCTGGGCAAGCGTCTTGCCTTTGGGGCCTATTGAGGCATGCTTTTGATTCTTTGCCTCCACCCCCACCCCCCGCTGCTTCTCTCACTGAGCGTTCTTGCCCAGTTTATCTAGTTTCTTACCCTCTGCTGACCAGCAGCTTTCCTCCTTCTCCCATCTGAGGCCAATTAGAAGGGCTAATAAGCCAGATCCTGCAAGCACTTAAACCCAGCCCATACGTTGGGGCTAATCCTAAAAGACCATGAAGGTGACTTGTCACCTAGGGGAGGAGGAGAAGCAGCCTCTACACCACTCCCAAGAAATTAAAAATACGTTCTTCCATGCTGAACTGTCTCTAATCTGTTCTCTAATGCAGACCTCTCTTTTAGTTTCCTGTCCAGTAGGAATGTCCTCCCCAGAACCTCAAGCGTTTAGCATTCCATGCCCACCCCCATGTTAGTGTATCTTGATCTGCTTTGTTTCTTTGGAAGGCTGTCGTTACAGGATGAGCTGCCTTTTTTGCAGAAAATGCTGAGACAGCAAGGGAGGAAACCAGAGCAAGCCTTTCATTTCTGTTTTCTATGCAGGCGAAACGTCTCTCAACCCTCTCCCTTCAGCACGAGAAGAGGCTAATGGATGAGCAGAAAGGAGGCAGGAAGAAAATAAAGATACTCAGTGATCCGGTACATGTCAGAACCTGAGAGTAAAAGGCTGCGTCGGATTGTGGGCCTGTTACTAGACGTGTCCGAGCAGTAGGGTGAAAGCTTGTGGCAGGAGGGAAGGGATTCTCCTACCAATGAGGCTGGGTTAAAGGAAGTGGGGTCCCCGTTCTACCCCATAGTTTGGTATCCCTACCCCACCCTCTACGTACACATGCACTGACTTTTATTCCTGCCAGTCGGTGCTCTGAATTGTGCTGCAGGAGGAGGAAGAAGGAAGGAGTTTGCTGCCCTAGGTACTCCTTCACCTCTCTTCCCTACTGTGACTCAGGCAGGGGAGGAGGCCCAGCTGGGGGCTCCCCCTGCTCATGGGACGCAGGTGGTGGGTGGCTGATGAGGACTCTTTCTCAATCCACTCTGGCTGTCTAGGCTAGGAGGTCCTGGTGCTTCAGCGTAGCTAGCGTGATAGCTAATCTGGCCTTGCTCGATGGCCTTCCCGTTGCATAGCCAGGTAGATATTACAATTGATGGAAGCAGTGTATCCAGGGATCCGTGGAGGTCACTGTGTTTTCTCCTTCTGTCCCGTCAGTGCACCGCATGGGTAGCTCTGCAGATGGCCGATAGGAGGCAGAAGAAGAAATTAGTCTTGCGCATGCGTGGAGCTGCTCTCTTCAGTGCTATCTTCGGCCGTTGGGAGGTCAGCGCAGCTTCTCTTAAAAGAAAAAGAAAAAGAAGAAAGAGAAAGGAAAATCTACTAAACTGCCCAGGATCCAATTTCAGGCGAGGGTAAGCGGGGGATTTTCTTTCAGGGAACCCTCGTCAGCCTCCAGGTTGCTGCGCAAAGTGCCCAGGAACCTGAGAGACAGGGCTGCAGAGCAGTTTTCCCCTCTTCCCCCCCCCCCCCCCACTCCTCAGCAAACTAAAAAAATAAAGGAGGGGACGGTCTTGCATGCTGCAGGACACCAGCTGCCGCGCAAAGTGCCCGGGAGCCTGGAAACGCCGCAGGGGCCATTCAAGAGCACAGCGCCATAAGGCGCCCTCAGAGCTCAATCCCCGCAAGCGAGACGACTGGTGACCGCCCGGACGCCCGGGAACCAGTAACTGAGTAGGCAAGGAGCCGGAAACCTGCGCAAACCGCAGGAGTGCCCAGGATCCCGTTCCCGTAGCAAGGCCCGGCCCTACCATCTTCCAGCTTCCCCCTCGTTCACCTTCACTCTCCCCCCTTCAACAGCCCGAGGGAGAAAATGGAGGGCTCAAGCAGCGCGGAGGTGCCCCTGGCCTCAGACCAAGGGGCCCCCCCAGTGGATATAGCCTCTCTCGCAGTGTCTATGAATAGGATCCAGAAATCTCTAGATAAGCTGTGGGCATTACAGGGTCAGGGCTCGCCCTCCCCGACCCCCCCGAGTAATCCGGGGGCAGAAAAAGCCCTGCGCAAAGCTACCAAAAAGAGCAAGCGCCCACTAGGGGGCTTTTACAACAAACGCCTGAGCTCTCTCTAACAGTCTCCTGAGGGGAGAGGGGGGGAATCGCAGCCCAAGCGTTCCAGGGAACAGACCATGTCATTGTTGGGGTCAGACTCCGAGCTCGACTCGAATCTAAAGTGGGAGGACATGGACCAGACTGGACACCTGGATGTTTAGGACCCAAGGGACAAGGATAGACAGTTTCCCTTATCATACAGGTCTGAATTTATGGCACAAGTCATTAAGACACTCCAGCTTGTGGAAAAGCACCCAAAGGAGGCCTCTGACTCTCAGGAAGATGAGGAGAGAGACTATATTCCCTCAGTTCACGGGAAGGAGATGGGGGTGCCCCTGGACAAGGCATTTGAGAAACTAATTTTGGAGGAGTGGAAACAACCGGAGAAGAATAAGTGAATGAATAAGACCCAGACATGGCTCTATTCTCTCTCTCTCTTAAGAAGGATCCACTGCTAAAGAACCCCAAAGTGGATGCAGCAGCGGTATCTCTCGCCAAACAGTCTTCCCCACCGAGGGAGACTGCTTTCCCAAGGATGCCACAGACAGGGGGGTCGAATCCTCCATCCGGAGAGGCCTAGAATACTCTGCCTCCTCTATGAGGGTCAGCTTAGTCTCCTCATACGTAGCTAGGGCTCTGCTGGCTTGGACCCAGGAAGCTCAGACCCCCACTATTTTTGACAGACGAGCACAGGTCCTGGCAGCTCGTATTAACCTGGCCGCAGCCTTTCTGGCAGACGTGACCATGGATTCCATGATTTGGTCTGCTAGGGCTGTGGCCTCCTCAGTCTCGACCAGACGTAAAGTATGGCTTAGATCCTGGCAGGGAGACACTGCAGTGAAAAATCTGCTTTCAGCCGCTCTGTACAAGGGGCTCAAGCTCTTTGGCATTTGCCTTGATACAGTCCTTGCAGATGCCAATGACAAAATGAAACAGAAAAACCTGCAACAGGTTGGGGTCAGGAGAAATAATTTTTTTCGTGTCCCATACAGACCCAGAGGGGACTATAGCTATGGCTCCGGGTATGGGATGTTTAGACGGCAAGGGCCAAATAGATATGACCAGGCAAACTGCTTCTACGCCCGTAGAGGAAATAGAGGGCAGGGACCCAGGCAGGACAAGCAACGCTCCAGAGGTTTTCCCCAAGCGCAGTGGAAAACTGACGCATGACTGTGCGGCAATGCCAGAGGTGGGGGGCAGGCTGCAGTATTTCTCAGCCGACTGGGCACAGTCCATTTCAGACGCCTGGGTATTGGACTGTGTCACTCGAGGCTACGCCATAGTGTTAAAGGGCACTCTGAGACACGACTTCATACCCTCAACAAGTTCAAAAGGCCAACAGAAGCACTTGGCAATACTGGACGAGATCCAGAGGCTCACGTCCATCAGGGCCATAGAGCCGGTACCCCCAGAACAGAGGGGGCTTGGCCTTTACTCGATCCTCTTCCTTGTCCCCAAGAAAACCGGCATTTGGAGAGCGGTGCTGGACTTAAAGACATTGAACAAGGTTGTTGGTTACCAGCGGTTCAAGATGGAGACAGTCTCCTCCATTTGTCAGGCCATCAGGAACGGGGACTGGCTTGCCTCCCTGGACCTCAGGGACGCATACCTTCATGTACCAATATGGGAACCGCACCGTCAGTGGCTTCGATTCTCATACCAGGGAACCCACCACCAATTCAGAGCCCTACCATTCGACCTCTCCTCAGCCCCGAGGACCTTCACCAAAATACTTGTTCCCCTGATAGCCAACCTCAGGAGAGAGGGGATACACATTTATCCCTACTTGGACGATCTACTGATCCAGGCCCAGTCGAAAGAAAAGATAGCAGACCTCAACAGGGCGATTCTCTATCTAGGGGTACACGGCTTTCTCGTCAACGAGGAAAAGAGTCGGCTTGTCCCATCACGCAGAATGGAGCACCTGGGGGTCCTAATAGATACAATTTCAGGAGCCGCATACATCCCCCTGGACAGACAACAGCGCATCAGGTCTCTGATACAGCAGCTATGCCACCGTCCAAAAGCCAGACTGAAGTACCTTGCACAGCTTCTTGGCCTACTGGTGTCGTGTACCAGGCAGGTTCAGTGGGCACGTTTTCATCTTCGCCCCTTGCAGCACTTGCTCAGACCTATGCAAGTAGAACTCACGAGAGGGCACAATCCATGGGTGAAAATCCCAAAAGGCTTAGTGAAATCAATGTCCTGGTGGTTAGGAACAAACACCTTCGAAACAGGCATGCCACTGGTAGAACCATCTCGCTGAGTCGTGACAACGGACGCCAGGCTGATGGGATGGGGAGCACAGATGGGGACCACGTCAGTGCAGGGTCTATGGTCACTGATGGATCAAACTCAGAACATCAGTGTCCTCGAACTCAGAGCAGTACGTCTGGCACTACAGCAGCTCGTGCACCTGGTAGGCGGGACGCGTGTGCTAATTTACACGGACAACATCCGCGAAGGCCTACATCAATCACCAGGGCGGGTCCAGAGCACCAGCACTTCAGCGCGAAGCAGTGAGGTTATTTACATGGGCACAACGCAACCTAAAGTCCCTGAAGGCCTTACACATAAAGGGAACGGAAAATATACAAGCAGACTGGTTGAGTCGACAGACACTGGACCCCCACTAATGGCAGCTACACCCGGAGGTGTTCAATTCGTTGGTGGAACGTTTCGGTCACCCGGTGATGGACCTATTTGCGAACAGAGCCAACAGGCAGGTGCAGAGGTACATAACAAGAGGGACAGACACAGCAGCAGAAGCAGGAGACGCTCTTAACCACAAGTGGCCACCAGGTCTATTGTATGCCTTCCCTCCGTTTCCGCTGATAACCAGGACCATAGCCAAGATCATCAAGGAGCAGGCACTGGTGATATTAGTGGTACCGTGGTGGCCAAGGAGACCGTGGTTCTCCGACCTTGTGGAGCTGAGCTGGGAACAACCAATGCAGCTTCCATTGAGACCGGACTTGCTGATGCAGGGTCCTCTGTGGTGCAGCGACGTCGCATCGTTCAAACTGACAGCTTGGCTCTTGAACGGGCAGCGGTAAGGGCCCAGGGATACTCAGAGGCAGTTCTGTCAACCCTACAGCAGGCCAAAAGACCAGCAACCAGAAAGTCTTACTCCTCCACTTGGAAGACTTTTGCAGGATGGGCAGATCGTTAGGGTCTGGACCCTGCTCCAGCTGGAGTCCAAGGTATCCTCCAATTCTTGCAAGACGGCTTAGAGAAGGGTCTAAGGCCAAATACTCTGGCTCGCCAAGCAGCGGCCATTTCGTCGGTTCTTCAGTCCATCGCCTGCAGAAGAGTGTTCCCTCATAGGCACATTAGCCAGTTTCTCAGAGCCGCTCGTAATATCTCCCCGCCAGTCACCCACAGGTGTCCTTTCTGGAGCCTTACCTTGGTCCTGGACACCCTGACTAGAGCTCCCTTCGAGCCTCTCCGGCATGTCTCCCTTCACATGCTTACCATTAAGATAGTGTTCCTGGTGGCAGTAACTTCTGCCCGCAGGGTTTCGGAGCTGGGGGCGCATTGTCTATGGACGCTAATTTTTGCATATTTAAGCCTCAATCAGTGATCCTTAGGATCGATGAGGCGTTCATCCCTAAGGTGAATTCCCAGTTTCATAGGGCCCAGGAACTAATCCTTCCTTCCTTCTGCCCCAAGCCCGTTCATCCCAAGGAAAAACTGTGGCACACCTTGGATGTCAGGAGAGCTCTGAAAATTTATTTGAAAAGGATCCAAGGGCTCAGGTCCTCCTCCACTCCATTCATTAACATCAGACCTTCTTACGGGGGTAGGAAAGCCTCTAAGGCTCTAATTTCAAAATGGGTCAAGTAGTGTATTGTGGAGGCCTATAAGGCCAAGAATAAGATTCCCCCCTTACAGATTTGGGCACACTCGGTTAGAGGCGTGGCGACTTCCTACGCCTTTAAGTCAAGGGAGTCCTATGAGGAGATTTGCAGGGCGGCAACTTGGTCCTCCCTGCACACTTTTGTTAAACACTATAAGTTAGATTTGTTTAGGTCCACTGAGGCGGCGTTTAGCAGGAGGGTCTTGCAGGCAGTTCTGGAGTCTCCCAGGGCTGTTTGCTCCCTCCCTTAGTTTGGGCTTGGGTACATCCCATGCGGAGCACTGACAGAGGACAGAAGGAGAAACAAAAATTGGTCACCTACCTCGGTGAATTTGTTTCTGTTCTGTCCAACTGTCAGTACTCCGGCCCTCCCCTGTCTCTTATACACATCTAGATGTGTATAAGGCCTCAGTTGTGGGTTTGACGTAGATGAGGTCCAGCACTAATCACAAGTCAAACGCCTCTCCCAGGACTTCAGAAAGGTACTAATTGTAAAAGGTTTTGAGCTTAAATAGGACTTTATTTCCCGTGTTGCCAATGCAAAAGTCTCTCCTTAAATCAGATGTATAAAGTCTCCAGCTAGAGAGAGGAGTCAGAACATTTGGGTATTGAAACCAAGCTCAATGCAAGAACCCAGCAAGAGGTAGAGAGAACAAGCACGTTTCCCTTGGTCATTATGTAGGGATAGCAGAGCAGTTCCCTGGGGAAGGCAGGCTGTAGAGTCACTTGCCATTGTTAGTGTTGGCACAGAGCCATGCATGTAAGGGGATGTGGAGTGAGTATTGAAACCCCAGCTGTAAATGTTTACAGGCTTGTCTGCGAATGGGGATGGGACAGCAAACCTGTGTGTGGAGTATGAGCAGGAGCTGACCTCATCAAGAAGGCAGCCTGTTGGGCTATTGGATGCGTTGGAGCATAACGAGAAGACACATCTAGATGTGTATAAGAGACAGCCCATGTGCCCCCACCCCACACCATGGAATTATGGGTGGGTCGCCCAACACTCTAGGCTGGTTCCTGCAACTCCATGCTATTGCCTGGGGCAACAGCCAGCTGAAAGCAGGGCTGCAGCTTGGATCCGCCAAGCAGACGAACGGCAGCTCCGTCTCAGGCCAGTGCCCCAGGTTTAGCCAGCCCGCTCCCTGGGATGTTCCGGCGTGCCACTAGGGGGCTGCTCTTCCATATCTGGCGGGGGGCACTTTTCAATGGACCAGCCAGCCTGGGGATGAAGCTGAAGACCTCTCGCTCAACTCCACATCACCGCTGCCATGTTTAGGGATGTTAGCCTGATAGAATGCACAGGTCAAGCGGGGACCAGGAATAGGGGAGCCTTGGCAAAGAGGGGTCCTTTTGGGTGTAGAGAATCACTGGCACCAGACAGAGTCTGCTTTACCATCCCTCCAGGCCTAAAGCAAGACTGGTCTCCTTTAACACGTCCTCTCTCAGGCATTGGGATTGTGAAAGGCCTTGGCTGCCTGCCTGCCCTAGGCAACACACTGCAGAGAATTAGATTCATTAAAGGAGACCGGTTCAAACTGGGAGGAGGAGGATTGGAGATTTGTTCCTCTTCCTTGAGGGAAACGTTGACGTCTAATATGTGAATGGCCCCATAGGTTCAGGGGTAGGCTCAGTTAGAGATGCATCAGCAGTCCAGGAACTTGTCAGGTGTACCCGTGCTGGGAATCCCCAAAGAGTCACTTGCCTGTCATACCTCTTGCAGATATCCATGGGAAAAAGGCTAGGGAGGAAGATAAGGATGTACTGAAATAGACTGGAGGCATTCTGTTTGGACTGTATGAGCAGCACAGTCTTATTTAGAAACAATGAACAAAGCCACAGTATAGGAGTCATGTGATGACTAAGAACAGAAATATAAATGTTATGCTAGGAAAATCCCCACTGTCAAAATCTGTCCTCTGTTGTCTGCTCCTGTTCTGAAGTTATTACCAGTCAGACATACTCAACTCTGCCAGTAGCCATGTCTCACCAACTGGAGTGGGTAGAGGGGAGAAGCACTGACATTCAGCAAGGAAGATCTTTGACAACGAAATCTTCCCCTTCAGAAAATAACTGGCTTTGGGTAACTTTGGATGTTTTCCTGTGGTTGCGGCAGTGACTTTTACAGTGCCAGGCTTATCTTCCCATGCAAGCCCAGCATCCAAGTATTACCATACTAGTATTACCATACTAGTAAGTGTCCTGCAGTCACCTCTTATTTTGTGTATGCTCAATGAGTAGCACAGTGTGGTCTCAGTGTTCATTGTGATCCTTAAGCATCACTCCCAATAAGCTTGATCATTGAACAACAATAAAAACTCGAGGAACTCACGGTAGAAATACCAAAAAGGATGCTCAGTTTTTTGGGGGAAGCTTAGATGTTCCAGCAGTCAGATGCAGTTGCAGTTTGTTTGCTCTTTCACACTGGCAAGACTTATCATTTGTGCAGCTTACGGGGAGGTAACCCATCGGTAGCACAGATTTCTTTGTGACAGCCATTTTTAAAAAATGGAGTTGTTAAAAACACATTTTTAGGAAACCACTGCTTTAAATTCCATGATGAGCAATTCATGTTGAATACTTTTTCAGCTGTTTGAGATGCCTTGTGTAAAAATTAAGTCCTTTGTGTTATTAATAGCTGTACTATTCATGAATTTGTGTTACGGCTGAATCTGGAAGCCCCAACCAGTACTGAGGGTTTGTTACGTTAGGCACAATAAAATATACACGGAGGGGGAGACAGTCCTTGTCCCGCAAAACTTATTATTTAACTAGACTATTAAAACACACACATCAAGGCTCAGAAGGGGAAACAGAGGCAGCACAAGGAGGTGAGGCGGCTTGCCCAAAGTCACACAGCTGGCCAGCTACAAAGCTGAGAATACAACTCAATTCTACTACACCTGGTCTGGTGCCTTGCTACATCATGCTTCTGCAAGAATTAACAATAGAATATCTGTCCAAATGCCACCCAGTCACTGATGTAGCTTGTTGATATTTTATTTCGCAGGCTAACAAGGTAGCTGACCCCTCTGAAACCAAGAAAACCAGAGCTGCAGCATTCATTGCAACAGTGAAGCAGTGCCTGAGCCAGCTAAACTTTGACGTCTTTTCAAGGGCTCTCCATCAGTACAAGAGGACAGACAACTTCAGCGCTATGTTATCTCAAATGAGTGCACTCTTCATAGAGGACCAGAAAAAGCATGTCCTGTTGAGAGGTATGTCAGCCTGTATTGATATCGCCTGCAGGCAGAGACGTTTCCTTTTGAAAATAATTATTCATTCCCAAACCAGCCTTTTGGTAATAAAATATAATGTAGAAAATTTCATCATTAGTTATTAGCATTTTAAGACTAACCATTTACCTTTTGAAGCCACTGTGTAAACATTAATCAACCTAGCCATAATAGTTTGCTTTCTCACTGTAAGCTAGAAGTGGGGAAACTTTTCCCACTTTGAAAATTAGTACAAATGCCGAGGGCCGCATGTGGGAGTGTTTAAGGGGTGCACTCAGGAAAAGGAGGGCCTTGGTGATGGATTTGTGCCATGGATCTGTCCCCTGTCCGTGTGTGCATGCCATAGGCAGCTCGTGGGTGAGCATGTGGCCCCCCTCCCAATTTCCAGAAGCCCTATAGAACCCCTGCCGAGACCTTGCTCCTGTGTCCCCCACTATCTATGGTTACCGGTCCCCTATGGTGCACGCCCTCATCTTTGCGCCCCTACCCTGAGCTCAGTTTTTCAACAGTTGGAGGTAAGAACTGTATCCAAGGAACTGGAAGCTATAAAAACTTGCTGTCAACTATATTTGGCCTCCAGGCCTGAAGCTCCCCAACCCTGCTGTAAGCTAAAGGTGTACATCATAGTTTGAAATTTTGTCCTTGTCACATATAACCAGTGCCCTCCTAGACTTTCCCAAGAACATTTTTCACGTATGAAATGGGGTACTTCCTCTGAAAACGTGTGCATTTCTATGCAGTTGTTAAAAATCAAATGGGTGAATTGTGTGTGTTAGAATTGAAAGTGAATTTGCTGTGGGAGGGGTGGGCGTTTGGTCGTGGGTTAGGTGTTTTTAGCTGCAGTTGACATGGATATAATCATAGCTCCACTGGCAGTTTTCTTGACTTTTAGTATTTGTATTGATTTGGAAATAGAATTGAGAAACTCATGCTTCAAGTTAATCAAGTTTTTACAGCAGAATTTCCATTTTTCTTGATTCTGTGCTGCTTTTGTGGAGTGCCTAGAAATCTGAGCGTGACAAGCTATGCAAGTGCTTCGTAGTAATAGCAGTAATACATTTCTCAGCTTGTCTGTTGTATTTCTAAATACTTGCAACCGCGGTGGTGCCTAGAACAGGAGCCCTGCTAGCAGGCCAGCTCGCTGTCAAATTTACAAAGTGCTTGCATGTGGCAATTCCATGGAGAAACTTTTACTTTTTCTTCTTTCTTGAATGAAAGAATTTTACCAGTTTGTCCGGCCGCAGCATAAAAAGCAGTTTGACGAAGCATGCTGCCATTTGACTGGAGTGGGCTGTGGCTACAAAGCTGAGCACAGCCTCCGACAAGAGGAGAGAGCACTGCTGACCAAGGATGTAGGTGAGCTAGCCTTTTCCAAGGAGCTGATATTCATTCCCAAACTTTTTGCCTATTTGAGCCCATTATGAAAATGAAGCACAGCTCCGTCCTTCTGAACAGCAATGGAGATATGGGACGATCCCACTTTGGCCCCTACCTGTTTGAGAAACAGATGTAAAAAGAGGCCTGTACTCTCTCTGGTGGGCCATTTTAATCTTCAAAGGTGAGAAGTCAACAGAGGCAGTGTGCTGTGATGGTGTGTCTGTGACACTGAGCAGGTCACTTGACCTTTCTGTGCCTCAATTTCCTGTCTTGCCCTTTGTCTTGTCTACTGAGAGGAAACTCGTTAGTGCAGAGAGAGCCTTTTCCTGTGTCTGTCCAGTGACCTGCGCAGGACAGCCCCTTATTTCAGTTGAGACTTTCAAGTGCTAATGTAATGCATGTTGTAATCATTTGCGTAAAAAGAATACTAGCCTGATGATTGATGTGAGGGACACCCCCAAAGATCCTATTTTTTCCCCTGTCCATCCTTACTTGTTAAATACATTTTACCGTTTTCATGTATTCTTCCATGCCTTGCCATTGGTCCTAGGTTGACCCATGACTGAATCACCATTGCGAAGACTAGGAATTGCATCTTGCATCAAAGCATGAATTTTCGATACCTGATCAATTTTGAGCATCTGAAAGTATCCTCCTCGCTTGGTCCCTTATTTCTTCTCTGTTAACCTAGCTCTTTAGAACTGCTGGAAACTTTCCTATTACCGATACCGCTTTCACACCTGACGTTCCGTACATGTTTTTGGCTCCTAGAAAGAATCCAGAAGCCAAAACGTGCGGGCCTCATCAGGTGTGAACACCACATACATGGCTTCGCCAGCAATCACCTGGAAGATTGCAGAGTAGGTGCGCTGTGATCTTCTTCAGAGTGTTCACCGGAAAGCCACACCGGGGTGGGATGTTTTCACCCGAAAAGCCCTGCGCATGTTTTGGCTTTCGGATTCTTTCCTGGAGCCAAAACGTGTGGAATGTCAGGTTCAAAAACGGTATATGAGGTTTGGCCCGGTCATCCAGGAAATCTTTGTGACCAAAGAAGCCTGTGGAATCATGGAAAATAAAGGGTTTATTGATAATCTCCCTTTGTGACCCATTCCTTGCCACAATAAAGCATCTGTGTTGCTAATTGCCCTGTGTGATACTACCACCTCGATGAGTAATACCCTGGAAACCCTTCTCTGCTAGAAGAACTGGGCTTGCTGCAGCATGCTAGCCATTTTCAGAACCCTTTATGCTTCTTGCCCTCCAAAATTGCCATCGCTGACTGGTCTCGTTCAACAGGGGGAAAGCAGTGTGAACCGAAAACAACATTCTCAGATGTTTCATCCCGTCATCTGAACTCTGAGCTGCACCTAAATAAAGGTGGATCCCATCTGACTTCTGAGTTGGCTGCTGCAGGTATGCATACTATCCCTGCCCTGATTGTACACCAGCACCTTGTGCCCTGGAGTAATTCCTTTCAGTTCTGTAAAAGGCGAAAGCGCAACCCATTGCATGAATAAAGGGGGTGTGAAAGTATGAAAAACGAACGCAAGAGATGGGTGTGATAGTTGTGCTTTGCCCTGATGTGTATGGTGCTGCTTGTGGACTACGGGGACACAGCAAACTAATCTGTTTGATTGTTTGTTCAAACTTCTATCCCGCCCTTCCCTCGTAAGAGACTCAGGGTGGCTTACAAGATAAAATATATACGTAACCTATAAAGAGGGACCCATAAAAAACAAATAGAAACATTAAAATATAAACATAACCCCACAAGACACCCACCCACCCAACCACCACCACCCATCAAAACTCTCAACCCATCCACCCAATCTCTATCCCCGTCTACCGAAAGCTCTGACAAAAATAAATGTTTCACACTGCCTCCAGAATATGCTCAAGTTTGGGCTCTGGTGACCCTCCAGGGAAAGGTCATGTTGTTGGCACGATGTTTGTTTTAACATACATTTGCCTGGGATAAATGGAGAGAGTTCTTTTTTCCTATCCAGAAGTATCAACTAGTAAACGTAAGCATCCTCTGTTGGGGGTGGAGGCTGACTTTGTTTTGTCCATATCCCTCTGGTTTTTCTCCCAGTGAGTTCTGAAAGTCATTACATTTAGAGCTGGCTAAGCCGTCATTCCTGAAACCAAGTAGGAATTGGTTCTTCTCAAGAGAGAGACTGTAAATCGTAACTTTGTCAAATCTATGAAGAGGAACCATGCCTCCACGATGCCTTGCTCTTAGCAGTGAGCAATGGGTGATGCAACTTGGATTTCACGTTTTTCAGTGGCTTATTGTTTTTGTTATTGGAAGAATAGAAAATGTCCCAGGCCATGTGTCCCTTCAGTTCCTGGAAAACAATAAGCTTTGCAGTTCTGAGAGCCGCTTTGTTTCACAATTTACTTCTCGGCCTATTTTTACAGATGTTTATATGAAAACCACATGTCTGTCATCAGCCCATTTATCCTGGTGCTTAACCCTCTCCTCGTTTCTAGACCACTGTGACATTGAAAAAATGTATGCTATCTCAGAGAATTACGGTTTCCTATGAGAAATTAGCAGAGGCCCGATCTTCATCCTAATGTGTATTTAGTTAAATAAAGAGAGGTATAGAAAACAACTGTCTCTATAAGATACTTCCAAAATATATACTACATCTTCCAGTGAGGCAATGGAAGGTTCCATTCTAGTGTCTAACTATTCAATAAAAGGACACTGACTGCAGCATTCCCCACATTCACCTATAGAATAGATTACTGCATTTTCTCTTCCGAAAACAGGGCTAAGACTTTTCCTTTACCAGGAGAATTTCAGTTTCTGTTGTGCCTTCTTTTTTAATTTAAACATTATTTTCATATTGCCACATCTGGCCTCTGGGATTTTGAAACTGTCTCCAGTGAATATACCTCATGTTGATTAACATAGCATTGCAGTGACTGAGGTGATCAAATCTGCAGATGACGCAAAGTTATTCAAGATAAATAAGATTGGGGTGCGCCTTGAGGAATTACATGAGGATCTTGCAAGTCTGGGCAATGAAATGGGAGTTGAAATTTAACATTGATAAGTGCAAACTGATACACATAGGGAAAACGAATCCAAACTCTACATAGACAGTGTTGGGTTCTGTTATCACTCAGGAAAGAACCTTGGAATCATTGTGGACAAGTTGTTGAAAATCTCAGCTTAGTGTGCAGCACTTGTCGAAAAGGCAAACCATGTTTGTAATTTTTCAGAAGGGGAAAGAGAATAAAACAGAAAATACAATGCCGCCCTATAAATCCATGGTGCAACTGCACCTTAAATATTGTGTGTAAGTATTCTGGTTGCCCAATCTCAAAAAAAGATATAGTAGAACTGGAAAAGGTACCGAGAAGGGCAATTATGGAACAGCCTCTGTACAAGGAGAGGCTTGATAGGTTAGGGCTCTTCGGCTTGGGGAAGAGACAACTGAGAGGGGATAGGATAGAGGTTTATAAAACGGGTGGTCTAAAACCACAAGTAAATTGGGAGTTATTTTCCCTCTCAAATAGTACTAGAACTAGGGAACATGCCATGGAAGTAAATGGCAGCAAATTAAAACAAATAAAAGAAAGCATTGTTTTCAGTTAATGCACAATTAACTTGTGGAATTTGTATGAGAGGATCTGGTCAAGGCCAGTAGCATAGCTAGGATTAGATAATTTCTTGGAAGATAAGGCCTTGAATAGCTGTTAGCCAAGGTAGGTTGTTTGGGGGGGGCATAGCCTCTGACTATCAGGAGCTAGGAGTGAATCGCAGGGACTGGATGATCACTTCTTTATGACCTGTTTGGGTACTTCTCCCAAGCGACCGAGACTGGCCACTGTTGGAAACAGGGTGTTGAGCTCGATAGACCATTGGTCTGACACGGTACAGCACTGACTATGTTCTTATGGTTATAACGTTATGTTAATTGACGCATTACTAATTACTGAATATGTCACTATTTAAAATAGTGGGAGAAGCTGCAAAAATTGCAGAATGGGATCTGGACCCATGAAACGCTGTCTGCAATGTTTCTCTGTTTAAATAAAGCTCTCCCCATCACATTGCAAAGGTTCTGCTCTGCTCCAGGGCTGGGATTTGCACCGTGTCCAGGAGCACCGTGCCTATAGCATGAGCCCCTGAGTAAGGGGTTGCTGGTTTAGGAGTGAGTAGGACCAGCTGATGTCCAGAACAGCAGTGCCCGTCCCATCTGTTCACGCTCACGGTCAGGCTGTGCACTGTTGATGTTGGGCAAGAGGGGCTGTATCTCCTGCCAGCCAATCAGCAGAGTGGAAGGGAAGAAAGTACCATTTGAACTTTTTCATCTGCCTCCCACTCCCCCCCCGCCCCCCCCCCAAAAAGAATTTTGTGTGCACTATTGTATTCAGGGAGCTCATCTTCAGACTGATAAATTGCAACGTAGGCTCCAACTACGTGATCAAGAAAATGCTCTTAGCCGGTTTTCCTCAGCTTTTGTGGTCTGTCTTGCATCTGTGCTATTTTTGAGGTTTCACAATCACCATTCGCTTCTGACGGTGCTGTTCCATATGGGTGAATATTCTGTTAAAGGAGAATTGTATGCACTCAAACAACTAATCATGTTCCTTGTTGGCCAGCTGACTTGACTAGCCAGCATAGCTTTCGAACAGTGTCACTTGCTGAGTGCAAGGTTTATAGAAAGCACTTGCATCGGGTTCGCTTCTCTTTCCAGTGGTGGGTTTTGTTAACAAATGCTTAAACTGTGGAGTGGCTCTTTCCAAAGCTTTAGTATGTGATCTCTCTGGTGTTCCTCAGGAGGAAATGACAACTGTCCTGTAGACTCTGAAAAGACATCAAGTTCCCTGAGAGAGAGCACCAACCAGCTAGTTCAATCTACGTACCTAAACGACCTGAGAAAGGCTTTGGACAAGGACAACTTCAGCAGTTTCTTTTCAGCCCTGTTGGCGTACAAGAAGACTGACAACTACGATGCCATGGTGTCGGTGATCGCAGCCGTGACCACAGAGAAGCCAGAAGACTTTCACCTGCTACAAAGTAAGTGCTTTGCATTTCAGGGTTTGGGACGGGGGTAGGGGGGAGGATTTTTGTTTTTTATGGGTATCTATAGCTACATTTTCCCCACACGGTAAAATCTCACTGGGTCAGAATTGAATTGGTTTGTAAGTCCCATCACTTCAAATGACTTGCTTAGCTAAGGCAGAGCTCATTGCATCTCTTTTCCTTCTCATGGAGCAGCACGTTGGGAAAACGGGCGTCTCGTACTGTTCTGGGAATGTGCTGCTCTCCCTCACAGAAACCGGGGCTTTTGAATAACAGCATCGTCAGAACTGATCTGGGCTTTTCAGAAAACTTGTGAACCTTGTTCAGATTTGTTCCTCAGTAGACAAACTATGCCAAGTGGCTTCCTTCTCAAGGCTGACTTCAGTAAAACAAAAACACGATGGGAGTTAGTCCAGAAGGTAGAACGCAGTTAGGACTTTGAAGGCCAGAATGGGTTAATTTGCCACCTATGGAAGGTTCCTAAATTTCCTAATAAGCTTAATCAGACTTCCTGGAAATGACCAGGAGGAGACAATGTAAAGACAATCTCTCTTATTGGACCAATTTCTGTTGGTGAAGGTATGCGACTTTTTAGGCCAAGTTGGTAAGAAAGGGCCTAGGCGGCCCAGAAGGTTGTATACCCTCGCCAATGAAATTGGTCCAGTTAGAGAGATCATCTTTGGGCCAATATTATTATTATTATTATCATCACTGTTGTTGTTTGTTGTTGTTGTTATTACTTATGTAGCACCAGCAGTGTACCTGGCCCTGTACAATCAGTAGTTATAGACAGGCCCTTACCCCAAGGGGCTTACAATCTAAGAGAGATAAGGAAGGATGAGGGGCAAGGGAGAGGTGTACATGAGGAGAAACAAGGATACATTTACAAGGTTGCAGGTGCACGTGCTTAACTAGGGTCACTTTCAGACATGCCCCCCTCCTCCCCATGCATATTCTGGCTGCGCAGCCAGTCTGAAAGCCCCCCACCCTCCCAACGCAGCTTTCCCGGTAAAGATGTGCAGGGATGCAGAGCAGGAAATCAAGCTCTGCATCCCTGCACAAGTCTGCCAGCAAAGCCGCACAGGGGGGAGGGCTTTCAGACCGGCCAATCCCCACGCATATTCGGGCTGCGCATTTCCCCTGCAGCCAGAATCTGAGTGGGGGAGCCATGTCTCAAAGTGACCCTAGTTACAAGGAGGCGATTCCAGCCAAACTCTCTTTCTAAAGAAATAGAACACCAGAAATTATCCAAACCTTTCAAAGCCCTGGGGGGGAAGCTGCAACTAATATGACTTCATCCTCCTAAGGGTCTCCTATTTTCCCAGTTTGTGGTAAAGCACTTAATTGCATGTGTACGTGTCACACACCTTTTCCTTGGCAGGGTTCTCCATGTTTGTGCGTCCCCATCACAAAGAGCGTTTCCGACAGATGTGCAAAGACCTGACGGGAATGAGCTGCAGCTTGGAAAGAGAGGCAGTGCAGGCGGGGAGCTCAGTGAATTTGGGGAACGTAGCCCTCGCAGGGGAGAACAAGGAAACTCCTGAACAAGCTGCCAACCCAGAACCAGGTTTGGGACAAATATTTTGGCTTTTAGATAATCCTGTAAAGCAGGGATGGGGAACCTCAGGCCAAATGCAGCCCACAGCTAGATTTTGTGTGGCCTTTTTCTAGTCCTGGATCTGGCTACTGGATCCAGTTCCTGCCCCGGCCATAGCCCTGAAAGGCTGAACTTAAGGGTAAAGGAGCAGAGATGAGAGTATGTGCACTGATCCATGGCACCAATCCACGTTCTTGGCCTTCCTCTTCCTGAGTGCATCCCCTTAAGCACCCACCCCCAACTTCTCTGTGGCTCTCACAGCTTTTACTTATTTTCAGTGACCCGTTAAGGTTCCCCCACCCCTGCCATAGAGCATAGGTGGTCTTAATTCAGAGGTAAATGAAGGCCAGAGGTGGAGGAGTAGGATGGGGTCAGTGTCCTGTGCCTCTTGGTGTGGAGCAGTGGTCTTCAGTCCGTGGCCCTGAGCCAGATTTATTTATTTTTTTAATTTATTTTATTTTTCCAAATTTATACCCCGCCCCCTCCTGCAACGCAGCTCGGGGCGGCTTCCAACAATCCACAATAAAACAATAAAATTCCTTTTAAAATATTAAATATAAAATATACCATATAAAAACAGGGCTAGAAAATAACAAATAAA
>QEPC01014492.1:2412492-2448372 GCA_003113815.1 Sphenodon punctatus | reverse complement strand
GGAAATGAACTGGTTATGGGGTGGGGGCAGCATGAACTGATTATGGGGGCACAACTGAACTGGTTATATGTCTCTTTTCATGGCATAATGCGCTTAATAAGCTAGCTGCATTTTGGGTGTCGTGTGTGTGATAGCAGCACCTCTGGACCGGTCGCACCGCATGCTGCACAAGGCACAGACGGCACCGGCAGCAAGAAACAACAGGCCCTGGAGGCCAGACTGGCTAAGCTCACTCCCTCCTCCAGTAAGGCAGTGGACGCAGTCAGTCTCTCTGTGCCTGCCTCACTGCCCGCTTGACTGCCCCTGCAGTGGAACCACTCCTGGGGAGTGGTGGTAGACACACTCAGCTGGGGAGGGGGGGGGAAGCATTAGGAGGCCGTGCTTCTCCATGGTTGCTCGGAGCGGTGGAGAATGGGAATCCTTCCTGTCCAGAGGGAGTAAGTTTTATGTAAATGTATACATTTGCATAATCAGGTGGGGCCTAATTATGCAAATTAGGCCCCCCACCAAGACTTCGCACATGGCCTCACAAACCCTGGGGCCGGCCCTGCAGTAGTTGTGTTATGATCCCTTTAAGACGAGGGGATAAGGCAGGCATTTAAGGAGGTGCTCGAAGGGAGTCGTGGGGCTTAAGGGATACACGGGGCAGGGGGGAAGGTTCATGAAATGGAGCGTGTATTGGTGCCAGGACTGGATGCATGCGGTGCAAATTGCTGGCCCTGGGGAAGGATCACGAAGGCTGTGGAGGTGACCAAGTGCCACTCCCACTCCCAGCAGCTGTGCATCATGCTGTGAATGGGCAGTAATGCTGCACCTACATTGGTAAATTGCAATAGACCACAAAACCCGCAAACCACTTAACTCTGGAGTTAGACCCATTGCGACTCCTGTCTGCTAATCCAGTTTCAGAGGCCTGACATGTCCACATGCCATTCTGTATTGTGTACTCTGATCTGCAATCGCCCACAGGTGAAATGTCAGGGGAAAATCCAGAGCAAGCCTTTCTCCTTCTGCAGTAATCAGGAGAGCTGAGGACAGAGACACTGGGAGGCTCCAGCAGCAGTGGTCTCAGATTATCTGTCTGCGACTTCCCCTTCTGTAGAGAACTCAGGAGCTGTACATAAACTGGTGTGAATTTTGCCTTTTAACTCTAATGAAAGGTAGTCTCAGATTTATAGGAGATACAAATTATATTCACCCTCTGTTTTTTTGTTTGTTTTTTTAAAGTTGATTTGTTAATTTACTTATTTATTTACTTTCTTACATTTCTATGCCCCCCCCCTCCTGCTCACACATCTCAGGGCGGCTCACAACAATGCATTTATTTATGCATTGTTCTCTTTCTGGTCTGCCTTAGATACCCACATAGTCCCCCTAACCATTTGAGCACCTCCTGGGAGCACAAATACAGGATGGGGATGCCTGGCTCGGCAGCAGTACGTGTGAAAAGGATCTTGGGGTTATAGTGGATCACAAATTGAACATGAGCCAGCAGTGGGATGCAAGACCTGGCTCTTCCACCAGTCTTTTGGTGAGGGTGGGGGGTTGCATTTTTTTACTTCCCCTGATGTCCCTACTGGGATTGGAGGTTTTACTGTTTTTTTATGTATATATTTTTATTTATTGCCTTTATTTTATTGTTTTTATATTTTTATAAACTGTTAGTACGGCACACCCCCCCGAGTTGCTTTGCAGGAGGGGCGGGGTATAAAGTATGGAAATAAATACATTACAAGAAAGTAGAGTTCAGTTAAGCATTAGGAAGAACTTCCTAACAGTAAATGCTGTTCAACAGTGGAACAAACTGCCTAGGGCGGTGGGCTCTCCTTTGCTGGAGGTTTTCAAACAGGCTTGACAGCCATCTGCCAGGGATGCTGTAGCTGTGAATTTCCTGCATTGAGCAGGGGGTTGGACAAGATGGCCTCTGAGCTCCCTTCCAACTCTACAATTCTATGAGAAAAAGAGGAGCCGCTCTCCTGAGTCTTCAAAGTCACTGGGAGCTGACCACGGTGCTGAAAAGAAGGGAGAGAGAGCGCATACTCCAAACCCGATATGGTCTGGGACAAGTCGTCGGTACCGAGTGATGCCCAAAAGCACAAAGCAAAGAAGGCGGTACTAGAACCTCCCACCCCCCATCTAACGTCCTGCCAGCACCAGACTCGGCACAGAGACAATCCACACTGTTGTAATGGAGACCTCGCAAGATAGCAGTGCCAGAAGAGATCACACTCACGGGACGCTGGTACTGACGGCACAGAGTACAGCACATAAAGCAAATATGTTGACTCCTGCATCAGCGTTTGTACCAGTTCTTTCTCCAGCACCAGGAGTATCTCCTATTGAGACACCAAGGGTGCCCACTACTACACAGAACTGCTACATAGAAATCAATAGATACGATCATCCTGATATCAAGGCAGATGACTCCACCACCACTGCAGCCTCCTATACAAATCCTACAATTGCTGCAGTAACCATCTACACCAGTGGGATCCAGTTCAAACAACAATGACATCTCAGTGGTCAGTTACAAGGAATCTGTACTAGATTCAGACATCCTCAAGAGAACTTACTCTCCAAGGTCTTAACAAATGGCTTCACCCCAGATAGTTAAGGCCAGATCACTCCTGCCACAGGCAGCATCCTTCATATGTTTCCCCATGTATTTTATTTATTTATTTATTTATTAAAAGATTTAATATCCCTCCCTTCCTGCCACAGGCAGCTCGGGGCGGCTTACAACAACAACAGGTACTCTTGTCATTCTTGATGCTGCCTCTCTAGGTCCTGCTCCTCAGTTTGCTCTAGGTCAAGACCACCTTCATGCTGTAGCGACCCAGATAGCAGACACTGCTCCCCAGCACATTGTCCATGGCAGCATCAAGAAGATCTAGAGACACATAGATAAAATTCATCCCCATGAAATACCCCAGCATCACCACAAGAGGTGCTGTAGGAGAATTTATCTCTGGCAACCTACACCACAAGAATAGCCACTCTTAGAGGAGATATTGGGACCTCTTCCAGATCAGATATGAAAGTCACTTGATTCATCTTCTGAATTAAATAAGGCAAACTCTCCATCAATAATTGCAGAATCTCCACACTCAGGTGATACAATTTCTGAACCGCCAACAGATTCTTTGGTCAATCCTGTAGATCCTCCTGCATTAGAAGATTATAAACAGTTTAAAAAGCTTAGGCAATTCAATATGGCAATCCTAAGCCACTTGTGAAAATAGTAAAAAAAGGCTCTGGCAGCACCTCCATTTGATAAATTGTCTAGAGATGATCCCAGGCAGGTAACAATTCCTTTCTTCTAGGACATTATGAATAGTGCCATGGAGTTATGGAGCACGCCAGCCTCCTCTCCAGTGGTGAATACGCATGTCAACAGGATGTACCCATTAGCACCGGATGACAAAACCATGTTTTTTAAACACCCACTACCAGATGGCGTTTTCCAAGAGGCAAAGATCGACAACCATGAGCAATGCTGATTCATCTACAGCACAAATTACATCCCCACTGGACAGAGAGGGGTGTTCGATGGATATAGCAAGCAGAAAGGCATTTTCTTCTGCGACGTTGCGAATAGTGATTATCTCTCTGCCCTGTCTGGTTACCAGCGCCTACTGTGGGGAACAAGCCCTGGAAGCCAGCAAGAACCCCCCAAAACAGGCAAAACAAAAAATGCATATCCTATATATAGAGGCTCAAACAATACCCAGGTTCCAGTTAACGTTTCCATTTTGAACCTAGCTTATTTTCAATTGTATTTCAATGTTAGTTATTTGTTGATTCAGGAACGTGTGTGAAAAGCCATGACCTTTGGTCCTGCTTAATAAAATATTTATGGCCTCTTTTACACAGACAGCCCAGCAGCGCCGATGGGTGGAGATGGGTGTGGCTGGGTGGGTGAGCACACTCAACGAACACCCAGCGGCGCTGAGCAGGGAGACATTTACGTGGACAGCACCGCAGGGGGTTGTGGGAAGGAAAGGGGAGGGGCCGGCAAACACCCATTGGACAAACACCCACCCCGGGAAACACCCGACAAACACCCGTGCAAGTACACGGACAGCGGGATCGGCGGGGAAGCCCCACCCAGCACAGCGACGGCACAACATGGCCGACTGAGGGCAAACGAAACCGTGCAACACGGCCCCGCCCCGAGCTGCCAGGACCTGGTCAGGAGGAAGATGGGATGACAACCGCTACAAAGGAGCCGGCTCCCCACAGCCACGGCACAGAGCGCAGACAGCCCGACGTCAGCCCCCCCCCCAGCAGAGCAGCACATATACAGCAGGCAACAGACGCACACAGGGATGGGCCCACGGCCCATGGGGGGCAAAGGGGCGGAAGGCACCCACACAACACTGGCAGCCCTGCAACACCCCCCCGCAGAGGCACCCTCACAAGGGGAGAGGTCAAAGCAAAGCACAACACGGACACACCGGGAAGGAACACAAACGCCTTTAATGAAATGGGGAACCAACAACAGGGCAGGGAAGGGGACGGGGCAACAGAAGGGGGGGGGCAGCAGCGGCAGACTCGGGACAACCCCTGGTCAATAGGGCCATCGACCCCATGCCCGGCGCCAGCGCTCGACCTGCGCGCAGTCCAGGTGGTGCAGCCACTCCAGGACGTGCAGGAGGAGCTCCAACAACTCCCCCTGCTCCCAGGTCCGCTCCGCGATCATGACTTGCACTGAATGGGACAGAGGGAGAGGAGACAGCTATCAGTGCCGGCCCTGGGCACCAAGGAACATACCCCCCCCCCCCGAGGGACACAGGGACAGGGCCCAGCAAACAGGCAGCCCGCCACCCGCATGTCCCATGCCGCCCACTCCAGCTGCAGCACCATCGCGCCCAGGCGCAAGATCGCCAGCAGCACGACAACAGTAGCTGCAGGAGAGAAGGTACAGGGCAATGGGGAACACCCGCACCCTGGGAGGGCTGGGGGCAGCAGCAGCACCAGGGGCACACCCCACACGCTGACAGCCACCACCCGGAGGAGCACCCAGACCCCTGCACAAAGGGGGATCGGTTGGGCCAAAGGTCGGGACCAACACAACCCCTACTCACGCTCAGCCACCCAGCGTCCATGGTGCCACCGCCCATCCATCACCACCACTATAGACAGCCTGCACCAACAGGGGGCAACCGCAGAGGGGAGCGGAGGGGCAGGGCCACACCAACGCACAGGCGAGTCCAGGGGGTGCCCGGCCAAACGCCCACCGCCTATACCACCCCGAGAGCCAGCCCAGACAGCAGCGCCCAGCAGGGAAGCCGCCAGGGGGGGGGACACACCACACAACCGACGCCCACCCCACAGGCCCAGAGCCCACCAGTATACACCAAGCACACCCCCTGCACACAACCACACAGATGGGGGCAGGAGGGCCGCCAAGGGGAGGGGACACCCAGCCGCAACAGAAGCAAGGTAGGACAGACCACCACAGAAAAGCATTTTATTGGTGCCAGGGGAATGGGGTCCCCTAAAGCACAGAGAGGCAGAGCGGGGGGTGCAGGTGGACCCTTGGCCAGGCAAGAGAAGCACAACAGGAGGGCACAGGAGCGCCCGTGCAGAGTGGGCGAGGGCACCAGGGCAGCCCCAGCGGGAAGGAACAGCGGTCACTCAGAGGGGGCAATGGGGTCTAGGGAACCAGGCGGCAGCCAGCAGCAAAGCAGACGGCAGCGCACAACCTGATTGGGGACATGGGGGGGGGGGCAGGCAATGCACCGTTCAGAGCACTGGGGTGGCTGCGAACGGGTGGCGGTGAGGGACCACCCAGTGGTGCAGTGCTCTGTTGTCTGTGAGCTGTTCTGCGGGGACGGGGGACCGGGTTATGTGGCTGCCCCCTGCCCAGTGTTCCCTGGCCCATGGTGCTGGGGCGCAGGCGTCCCATCCCTGTGGTGGGGAGGGGTCCCTCGCATTCATCTCACTCTCGCTGCTTGGTTTTAGTTATCATGGAAGTGATACCTCCAGTCCAGGAACCACAGGTGGAAAATTGAATACCCAAGTAGAAAAAGGAATTGACTTGTTCAATGTCATTGCCATCTAGTTTCCATCTATGGATTTATTTATTTATTTATATAAAATGTTTATCCCACCCCTCCTGCCCACAGGGCAGCCCGGGGCGGCGAACAACAGTATAAACAATAAAACAATTTAAAACAGTTAAAAATTTACAAAATGCAGGGAAAGCGACACCCACCCACCCCACCTTTCCCCTCTCCAAAGGCCTGTAGAAGGAATAGATTGATCTATTCCTTCCACAAACCATCACTTCATACCTCATTCACACCGGACGGCAGCAGCTCCTGTGAGCCAAAGACACAACGGGGGAAGGAGACGGAGTACCACCGGCGCAGACGGGGTTTTCCCGCGACTTCACTCACGAATGGCAGGCCTGGATTTTGAGCACTGGCGGTACTTCCAGCCTCTGCCGCGTCTTCGACTCGCTGGAGTTGCCGCCATCAGGTGTGAATGAGGTATTCGGTTTTGGGTGATTAATAGTAAGAGATTCTGTTTTAGCATAAATCTCGCTTGTTTAGGGTTCTTTTCAGCCCAATGGCAGTAAGAGACAGAAAGACCATGTCATCTGCATAGAGTAACGGTGGAAGACTGTACATTCTGATTTTTGGAGCATGGTATTTGTCATCACAAATGTTATTTTGATGTCATTTATATAAATATTAAACAAGAATGGGGCCAGGATACACCCTCATCAGACTCCTTTGTGAATAGGAAAGCCATTGTCTCCGAAGGAGGCTTTTGCTGTTGTATTTTTGTAAGGGACTCTGATTAGATATATCAGATGTGGGTGCGCTCCAAGGTTATAGTTTGTTCCACAGTCTCTTCCAGTCAAAGGCTGTTTTTAAGCCAATGAAAGCTAAGAAAAGATGGTTTGATCTTAGCACTGTGTACTTGTGAATTACATAGAAAGTAAAAAACAGTTTCTAATTGTGGAGAGTCCTTCCATGAATCCAGCTTGTTCTGGGATATTGTTGTTATCCCTTTCCCAATTTTCAAGTTTAGACAAAAGAAGTCTGGCATATATTTTGGAAATAACCTTAATTAAGCGAATGGGGCAGTATGAGGCAGTGTTGGAAGGTTGCCTTTTTTAAAAATGGGCTTGATGAAATGCTGGAAATTTCCCTGAAGATTGGAGCCAGCCTTGTCAAGATGAGAGAGAAAACAGCCAAGTGGCAAAGCCCACCAATCAAGATTTTCGCAGGATGCTTCTACTGGGACAAAATCAGGATCTGGGGATTTGTTAGCTTTTTTGTGGCAGAATCAGGGACTTTATTTTGGCTTCAGAGACTTCAGATCAATTAAGAGTAGCGATATTTAGGTGGCATTAAGGAGACAGGGAGGATGGCTCTGACAGAAGGCTGGCATTAGATGAGGTAAAAGAAAATAAATTAGAGAAATGAGACAGCTATGATTCGTTATGTTTAGATACTGAAGGGAAAGAAGAACCTTTTTTGAAGTCCAAAGTAACAGTTTTCCAGAAAGCCCTTTTGTTATCGTCTGTGGCAGCCCTCACGGAGCTTGTTCCACAGGAAGGAAGGATGTGATTTTTGTCTTTTGCTCCAGTAGCTTCTTTTCTGGAGCTAAAAAGTCTCCCAAAATTGCAAAGGGTTTTCCTATATTATTTATTTATATTTATAAAATCATTTAATACCCCGGCCCTCCTGCTCCAAGCAGCCTGGGGCAGCTTACAATGTAAGTTCTCATAACATATGGTACAGACAAGGGGGTTTGGGAGGTGGTGGAAGGAAAGGAAGTAATGCATTGATTACAACTGCTATTCAATATTTCATTTATTATTATTTATTATTATTATTTATTTATTTATATAGATACAGCAATGTATCTGGTGCTTTACAACTGTTGAAACTAGACAGGGTCCCTGCCCCGGGAGATTTACAGTCTAAGAGAGATGAGGGAGGGGAGACAAGGGATGGGCGCAACAGAGGAAGAGACGAGGCTTTATTCATGAAGGCGTGAAGTTGCAGGTGCACATGCTTAGCTTAGGTTACTTAGGGGAAGGTGGTGATGGGAAAATCAGGAAGGGGAGTAAGGGGATGAGGAGCTAGGGAAGGCTTGACAGAAGAGGTAGGTTTTTAGGAGGGATTTGAAGGTTGGGAGGGAGGGAGAGGAGCAAATGTGTTTGGGGAGGGAGTTCCAGACCTGCGGCGGGGTAGCAAGGAGAATGGGCAAATACGCTTTGAGGAGAAGTGGAGCCGTGAGCAAGTAAGGGTGGTGGTAGAGGAGTGCAGCTTTTGGATGGGAGTGTAGTGGGAGACAAGTGTAGAGAGATTTGGGGGGGGAGGAGGGTGAGAGAGACAAGGCCATGAATAGCTTTGTAGGCAAAGACAAGACTGTTCTTATATCGAGTATGTCCCCCAAAATCAGCAATTCATTTAAGTTTTGAAATCGTTCTGAGGCTAAAATATTAGTGATGGTCAAAACAGTCTTTCCGTTCCATTTTTTTCTTTATTTTATGAGTGTGGTAACTCCCTCTGGTTTTAGTAAGTCCTGGTTGGGGAGTTAAATTTCCTGAAACAATAGGTAAGTAAGGAGAACTGGTAAGAAGAGCAGCCAGAGGTGTAGATGAGAGCTCTCTGGGCGATTTTAAGAATAGTGAAATCTTGAAACCGATGAAGGAATAGAGACTATGATGTAGTCTTATTGCCTAGAGGGAATAAATAGGTAAAAAAATCCTCTTTGTCTTTGATAAAATGTCCACTGAGAACAGTCAAAGCAAAGCTCTCAAGAATGTATAAAAGTTTAAGTCCCGAATGGTTAACCTTGGGTTTCGTAACAGGGCAGAGTTTCTGCAGACTGTGGGGTCCTTTAAGAGAGTAGCACCTGTGCGTTGACAGTGCTAGCGAGCTGCAGACGCTGTGCTTAGTCAGGGACAGCGCCGAAGTGGAAGCAGCCGGGAAAGGGCATAGCTGAGAGGCAGGAGCTGAGCGCTGACTCGGGGCTTAGTCAGCCAGAGGGTGGTGCCTGGTTTGGGCTAAGGACTGTGGAAGCTCAGAGGAGTGTGCCTGGCCAGCCCCCAGGAGACTGAGATAATGTAAGTGTAAGCCAAAGGCTGTTGTCTGGCTCAAGAGACTTTGTATGTGGACTATGTACGGACGGATACTGTGAATAAAAGGACTTTGAGTGAATTCCCGAGGAACTAGTAGCTTGTTAGGCCTAATCCTGCCAGAACTTACCCCTGGACAAGCCCATCCCTTCCACTGGGTCCTTAGATGCCCTGTCTGGGATTTTTAAAAAGGCTAGCTAATTATTTATAAGACCTGGAGACAATCCAATCCAAGTTCATCCTAGCATTTAGATCTCCTGCTAGAACCAAAGAAGCTGAAAGTTAAGATAGGGTTAAAAAAATCCAAGACTGATTCTAATAAGTGCCAGATGTTCTCAAAGGAGAAATGTGAGGGGGAATATTTATATATAAAAATAGAAGGTTCTCATTACTCGTCTTAAATGAGACAGTTAAAAAATCAGAATTAGGAAGTTGAAAATATGTTTGGAGGAGAGAAAGGTGGGCAACAAAATTTTTTAATCCCCCTACATGTTGGCCATATTTTGTCATTTTCCCCCCAGGTATAGAAAAAAAAATGAAACCAGGCAATGAAATAATGACATCTGGTGGAAGCCACGTTTCCTGAAATAATATGATATCATAAAGACAGAAAAGAAATGAAGTTTTGGTCGACAAGTTTAGATTTTAACCCACTTTGGCCCTTTTCACGCAGACACTCTAACACTGATAAAATGGGTGTTACATTTTATTATACATTTTAGAGGGCAAACCTGCAGCCCTGCAACATGTATAATAAAATGTAACACCTGTTTTATCAGTGTTCGAGTGTGTGTGTGAAAAGGGCCTAATATTCCAGGAGAGAATCCTCAGAGATGCAAGGCCAAGCCAGTAAGAAATTACATCTCCTAAACCTTTTTCAGCAGACCCAGACCCTGCTGTCTCGTTGCTATCCCAGTGTTTGGGGGCTGTGGCGGAATGGATGTGGCAGAGCAGACTGAAGCTCGACCCCGATAAGACAGAGGTGATGTTGGTGGGGAGAGCGAGGCAGGTGTCAGCCCCCCTGATTGGTGGGGTTCGCCCTCCTGTAGCTCAACAGGTCCAGAGTCTGGGGGTGGTGCTGGATGCGGATCTCCGCCTGGAGCAGCAGGTAGAGGGGGTGACGAAGGCCGCCTTCCGCCAGCTGTATCTGGTGCGGAGGTTGCGTCCGTACGTCTCTGGCCTGGACCTGGCCTCCCTCATCCATGCCTTCGTCACCTCGAGGCTGGACTACTGCAACACGCTCTACATGGGGCTTCCCTTGTTCCTGGTTCGCAGGCTGCAGCTAGTGCAGAATGTGGCGGCCCGTCTCCTTACAGGGACGGGTCGCCGGGACCACATAACACCTGTGCTCCAGGCTCTGAACTGGTTGCCAATAGCGTGCCGAGCCAGGTTCAAGGTGTTGGTGTTGATTTATAAGGCCCTTCACGGTCTCGGCCCCTCATACATCAGGGATCGCAGAGCGGCTCCTTTGGTCCGCCGGGGGTGCCTTGGAGGTCCCCCGTGTTAAGCGGGGGGCCACAATGGAGAGGGCATTCTCGGTGGCCGGGCCGCGCCTTTGGAATTCCCTCCTGGAGGAAGCTCGCCTGGCCCCGGGCCTTTTAGCATTCCGGCAAGTTTGTAAAACCTGGCTGTTCGCCCAGGCCTTTGGGGAGGGTGGGTTAATGGGTTTTTTTCACCCTACCCTTCCTTATTATTTTTTGTAAATTTTTGTCCTCCCTGTTTTTGTAAGGTTTTTTTATGATTGTTTTAATATTTTTTAAATTGTTTTAATTAAAAGTTGTTATCCACCCCGAGCTGTTTGCAGGAGGGGTGGGATATAAATATATTAAATAAATAAACCTACGTGGTTAATAGTCGTTAATCAGGGCATGAAATTTCAGATCAAACTCCGGGAGCCAAAAAAAATTCAGTTGCCAGACTTTATCCTAATATTAAACTGTTATCCTAATACTAAACTGTTCTTGAGAGGGTAAATAACTGTTCCCTATTTACTCATTTCACACTGCTCATGGTTTTTTAAACTTCTGTCATATCCCCAAGTAATAAATTTTCCTACTTTGCCTGTGGACTGACCTGTTGGCATAGAGTTATACGTGTAGACCTGCAGACAGTTTAATTAATTAAAAAAAAAAAAAAAGACATGGGATGTTGGCCCCAGCCTCCAACCACCTTGACAAAAGGAGTTGCTTGCTTGTAGCTTGCTTGCTGCAGTGCCTCGGTTACTGCTCTCTTCTTGACTGTGTAATGTTGCAAGCTTCTTTGCAGAGCAATACCAGGGCATGCAAGGCAGCAGTGGGTGAAACCTAGCAACTTTGAGGTCCAGTTGCCCATTACCTCATGGAGCCTCTCTTAGACCACTTTCTCACATTCATTAATACGCACCCGTCAGCAGCACAGGAAGTTCAGGACTCAAATGACACGCAGCTTCCATCTCGTGAGAATGGTGGAAATGTGGCTCTTTACCAGCAAACGTACGTCTGGCAGAGTAGGGAAACGGTACTCTGGTGGACACGCATGTTTGCCAGCAAAGATCCATGTTCTTCCCTCTCTGATGATAGAAGCTGTGTGTCATTTGAGTCCCGGACGTCCCTGCTACACTGACAGGGGCGTATTAATGAACATGAGAAAGCACCCTCGTTTCAGGAAGTAGTTTCCTTATTGTGTTAAATGTTGAAATCTGACTTTACTGAAGAGGCAAATTAATCACTCAATGCCATGAGTCATAATTTCTGGTAAATGGGGTAGTATTGCTGTTTTTATGTATTACTGTTTTAAATTGTTTTTAGATGTTTTATGCGTTTTATTGTTGTATGCCGCCCCGAGCTGCCTGTGGCAGGAGGGGGCGGCATAAAAGCTGAATAAAATAAAATAATTGATAAATAAATAAATGTCCCATTGTTGACACCGAGATGTCGCTCTCAATAAAGAACAATGGTTTGCAGACCCAGTGCCACAGAGGAATTGACCAAGCCCAGCAATTACATGCAGTATAAGACTCAAATCTTCTGTAAAACTGGTATCATTCCCTCTATGACTGATAAAAATACAAAAGGTTTCCTTTTCTGAGACATAGGGTGTTTTCAGACGTGACGGGGCCAGTTGGCCTCGTCACAAAAACAATATATTCATCCCCCGCCGGGATGACCCCGTCACGCCCTAACAGACGTGCCGGGGGATACCGGCGGGGAATCGGGGAGGGGGCGGGGCCGCGCGGTGCAACGTGCGGCCGCACGGCCCCGCCCCCTCCATGCTCCCCGCCGCCCGCCCTCTGGGGAGACGGGCAGCCGCCGCGGCCAATGCAGCCGCAGCGCTTGCCCGNAAGAGACAGCCCCCCGCCGCCCGCCCTCTGGGGAGACGGGCAGCCGCCGCGGCCAATGCAGCCGCAGCGCTTGCCCGCTTTGGCCACGGGCCGGAATCTCTGTGGGGATTCCAGGCCATGGCCGCCGTCCAGAAGTGACAGCGGGGGTCATCACGGCGGGGAATCACCTTTGCCACGCGGTGGCCACCGGCCCCGCCGCTTCAGCCGCTCCCGAATGTGATACCCCGCCATGGTAACATCTGGGGGGGAACATCCGTTCCCCCCAACAGACGTGCAGTGATCACAACCACCACAGGGAATTGACTGTGGGTGACTGTGGTCTCGTAACGTCTGAAAACACCCATAGTTTTCAGGCACTGCGCTTTATGGCTTCGTTATTATTCACATCAAGGTCATCAGCTTTCAGGAAATCACAGGCTCTACCATAAACTTTTCCAAACCCCAGCTGACTGCTTTCCACAGTTTTGAATATTCTTCGGCAAACCACTGAATACCTTTATGTCTTTCCTTGGCAGAGTTCTCCAAGCTAGGGTACTCGTGTCACAAAGAACAATTTGGCCTGACTGGAATGAGCTGTGGCAAGGCCGGGAAGGACCTGCAAAAGGAAAACTCACTGGACTCGGGGGGTTCATCCTTCAGAGCAAAGGACAGCGGAACTCAGGATAAAGCTGCTAGCCTCGCCCCAAGCTTGGGAGAGAAACTTGCCCGGGATTTCCAGTCTACAGCAGCAATCCCAGCTCCAGGTCTTTGACCACATTTTGCCTGTCTGCATCCAGACTAGGTCTGAGGCAGCTTCTTCAACAGCACCTACATGTGTCTTTCCTCTTCTGCAGCCTCTTGAGGCTTTTCCCTCCCTCCCAAGGGGCACGCAATGTCCTACATTTTCTGGCCAATCAGGGCTTTAAGGGGATAGAGAAGTATTTTCTTCTTACTTCCTGGTCTGTAACCAGTTGGTACTCTAGGGACAGGGCTGAGTGTGCTTGTTATGGAGAGAGTGAAACTCTGTTCTAATTTTGATTCTCTCTCCAACCCCCTCCAGTGGTCTCCAATTATTTTATTTTATTTTTTAAATTAAAAGAAGACTTTACTGACCCTCTAAGTAAATAAGCTTGGGAGCCACTGACCTTTGAATACAACTGACCCTCAGGCCCGGACTTAGGGGCAGGCCCCCTAGGCCCAGACCTTGGGCGGTGTTTTCTGGGGGCAGCAATCCTGGCACCGGTGCCACCCTGCTTCCATTGTTTTGATTTCTTTTCTTTTCCTCCTGCATGGCCGGAGGCTGCCGCCTGCAGCTAAAGCCTGCTGCCTGAGAGGCTCCCAGGGGGGCAGCCCCGTGCCTGGCCTGCGCTGGAGGAAGCCCAAATGCAGGGCACCCCACCACATCATGGGGGAGGTCCCCATCCCTCACCTACCTCTGCCATTTGCCTGCTAGTAGTGCTGCAGCAGCAACACCGGGGCAACAACTCCTCCCCATCCCATGTGAGAGATCAGAAGGTTGTTGCCTTGTAAAGAAGGTTCTTCGAGGTCATTCTCACAACTGGGTTGTGCATGCTTCCCCTATTCAAATAATAGCCCACATGATGGTCTCAAGCTCCTCTAGTATCCCAACTAACCCTTCACTCGTCTGCACCCACAGAGCAACCACCATTTTCCCCGGTTGCTCCGTGTGTGGGGACAAGTGGAGATGCGTGTTGGGCGCACACTCGCACCCCCATTCACTGCAGGCGCGGGTGCCACATCGTTCACACAGGGCTCTCTTAGACCACTTTCTCACATTCATTAATACACACCCGTCGGCAGCACAGGAAGTCCGGGACTCAAATGACACGCAGCTTCCCATCCATGAACACGCGGCGTGGAGGTGGGGCTTGGCTTGGGGGCAGCAGCCTGAGAAGGGCCATGGGGCACAAAATTCCTAAGTCCAGCCCTGCTGACCCTAACTCATAACAGGGTACATGCCGTTATCTCTAAGTAGAGCGTCTCACAAAGATTGGGGCTATTGTTTCCAGTAATTTCATGTTGTGTTGTCAGAATTTTATATTATAGAAAAATGCCCCTTTAATTTATTTATTTATTTATTTTTTATATATATATATATATATATATATATATATATATATATATATATATATATATATATATATATATATATAATTTAATCTAATTCTGGCAGATTTGTACAAAAGAAAACTTAATGTAAATGTCAAATTTCACAGAGACCTTGACAAAGATGTCCAGTTCTTCATTTAAATGTAATGTGATCTTCAATAAACAATGGTCACATGCTGCCTTGCCAGGTACCTCCGAGAGTGAAACACCAGCAAAAATCCAGAGCAAGATTTCCTCCTTCTGCATCAACCAGCCCAAATCAAAAAAGACAGCAGGGGAATCCAGCAACGTGCGATCACCTACAGGCTTGGACAGTTTGCCTGTCTCTGTCGTTTCTGCAGAGCCAGGACGTGGTAAGTATAGCAAAAGAGAGTGGAGATCTTGCCATCTGACTTAGGGTCATCTTCTGTAAAATCACAGCAAGACGCTCTTTTATTACTGAAGCTGTTCATATGGTGACATATCTTCTTGTCCAAGTACTTGATATGTAATTATATGGCCCCATTGCTGGATGAATGGTCTGTCTTCATAAACCACTGTGAGGTCAAGGAAAAAGCATTAGTCACAGTTTCCAGAGAAGGCACAAGAATTACAACTCCAGACCTCATAAAATCCACTACATGCATAGCAAGAAGCAATTGTACTGCAAGCAGGAGCATCCGTTCAGTCTCTCTCTCTCTCTCTCTCTCTCAATTTGTTGTTCTAGGGGGATTCCAGTGCTTTAAATGTAAATCTGAGCATGCTGTGCCTTTTAAATGCCAGTTATGTGCCTTCACGTGCTGCGGAGCATGCTGGGAGAAGCTTTTAAAGGTTGACTTTGCTCTTTATAGTTTTCTTTTCTTGAACACTTAGCGAATGTTTGTAGGTGAATGAAATAAGGTGTGTGGTTATAGGGGTGGAAGTTCTCTGATGGACATGTACTGCATGCTGAATCCCATGATGCCCTGCTTGCTCTCTGTCCCCTTCATCACTCTTCACTGCAAGGTGATTGAAAGTAGACCAAACATTTGCCACCCACCTCATCTGAATTGCGCTTAGATCTCCATTTGAAGCTGAGCTTTTTAAAACATTTTAACTTAGTTTTTAAAAAAAACATTTCTCACCCATTTCTCACTCGCTCATGGGGTGGGCCGTGGCTCAGGTGGTAGAGCACATGCCTTGCATATATCGGGTCCCAAATTCAGTCCCTGGCATCTCTGATACAAGGTCTCGGGTAGCATGCCTGGGTGAGGCTTCTGCTGGGGACCCTGGAGAGCTGAATATGATATCCTGCTGACTCTCAGTTCCCCTCTAATCTTCACTGAATAGAGTGAAGGAGAGGCAGGAAAAAGGGTAGATTAATAGCACCTAGTCCCAACCCACTCCAAGTGGGGGAAAGATTTGGAGGCATCATCTTGGGTTGTCTTCCACCTCCCACCACTCCTCTGGGTCTTTGAACCTCTTCCGGGAAATAAGGGAGCTGTAGAGCTCTGACAAACAAATCAGAGCATCCAAGTGGACTGTGTCCCTCCTGTGGGGCAGAGGCTTTTGTCTCGTAAGATTACTTGAGGAAGGAAAATAACTCAACCAGACTGTCTGCTCTGAGAGAGAGCAGAGAGAAGGGGAAAAAACCACAAGCCCAGATGTCTCTGTCAAGCACCAAACTTGCAGCATGTCACTACAAAACCCATCCCAGGGAACATTCCTGAGAAAAAGACTGCAGAAGTATACAAAATATCCAGATAAAGGCATCCTAAATCAAAAGTGAGGTGAGACAGTTCACAACGGGTGTTCTATAGAGTCTGAACTCAAAGGGAATACGTGGTGGTCTTGACGTCAAAGATTCTCAAAGAGCCAGGTAAGCCACCTCACGCCCACTGCAGATTCTCAGCCAAAGCAAGTCTCTATAGAGTGTCCATTATTTTTTGGAGGTCAAGAAAGAATGAGGCTGTATAGTCTGTCTTGTTTTCCAAAACATTTGACTGGCTTACCAAAAAATCAGTCTGCTGTTGCAGCTGTGCCTTCTTGGGGCATCCCATCACTGACAGACCCAGAGTCTACTGACTCTACTCCATCTGCATGTGTCAGCAAGTCTCTGCTACCCCTGCAGGCACTGCCAATACACACAGCCTTACCTGTTGGGGGTGGAGACTTCTTTGTGAAGATCAGGATGGAGTCCAAAAGTACAATTTGTGCTCATCTATGTGTGAACAACTCACTCACTTATAGGGCCCCGCTCAGAGGAAAAAAGCAGCTGTGCCAGCTGGTACTCTGCTAATACATGCTGTATGAATTGCCAGTCTTCCCAAACTTACGAAAGCTGTCAGCTTCTGAAACACTACTCTATGGCCAGATTCTGAAGAACTGATGAGTGTACCAGTGATTCACTATTCATTTTGATATGGCACTGCCTATAGGTTGTGTGCTGCAGACACTTAAGAACTCGCTGAACTTCTGAGGTAGAACTGCCTTTTTCAGTCCTAATAAGTAATAAGTCCCTTCCTAATGACTGTAGCAGCATCTGAGCCAAGGGTCAAATGTAGGCTCATCAGTTTTAAGACCAAAAGGGATAATTTGCAATTATCTAGTTTAACCGGCTCCCAAACAAAGGCCATGAAATTTCATCCAGGGGAAGCAGCATCTCCAGTTCCTCAGCTGCACTGAACTCTCTTCCAGCTGGATAAAGTAAGTGGTTAAGAAAACTGACCCAGCTTCATCCCAGAGATCAGTATGATCTTCTGCAGCTCACAAGAAATGGATCTTTGACTCGCCCAGCTGCGACTAATTAGCCAACCACTCAGAATGGTCAGGTGACCAGCCAAGTGAGCTGACAATCTAGCTATAAACCTAGAACCAGCCAGCTAATTTGTCCAGCCAGTTTCACAACCCAACAGGAGTTGAAACTTTCCTGACTTGGACTGAAGGCTACAGTGGTGTCTGGTTGAATTTCATGGGCTCAGCCAGCTAGGAAGGAATTATCCAGTTCTTCCGCAGCAAAGCATATGAAAGCATGTTTCACGTTAGTACACTGAACCTTGGGAACAGCTCCACTCAAGCACACCCAAGGAGCTATAATATTACAGAGACAGATAATGGAGAAGTATCCAAAACAGCAACTTCATTCTCTCTCCAGATGTTGTGGAGAGACCTTGACATCCTGCCCTCTCAGGGAACAGCTTTTGGCCGCAGAGTCATCCAGGGTCCCCAGAAATGTGTCTTCCCATACTCTTGGAACTGCCTGTTGTCCACAGCTGTTGGCTTAAACCTCCTCCTTCCCAGAATGGATACAGGCCATTCTATATTCCTGTCTCCCCTAGGTTAATTGTAACTGAGGTAAGCATGTGGGTGGACCGGAGAACTTGGTCTTCGTATCCCTATGCTCATCTCTCCTAGATTGTAAACCCCTCAGGACAGGGGCCAGTCTCTGATGATTGTTCAGTGCCAGGCACATTGCTGGCACTGTATAAATACAGTGTGATGCTTGTGGCCCATGAGAGACACAAGAGAAAATGTTTTCCTGTCTGAGAATCTCCTTCACATCCCGCTGTTTGACTGTCCTCAGAATTTTTATTTGCAAGGAACTGGAGAATGAAGGCAAGTCCCTTCAGGCTGACTGCCTGTGGCTGACAGCAGTATTAACAAATGATTAGTCGTTTAAACAGATAGCTGAATTAAGAAATAGCTGAGGATTTGACAGCTTTTGAATGTTATAATTCTGGGAAATCTTAGCAGGGAACATCCTGCGTTCAGACATCTCTACCATCCTGAGCCTTTTTTAGGGAAAGGCGGGATAAAAATTTTAATAAATAAATAGAATAGATCTAGGGAAGACTTGCTGCTAGGGATGAAGAAAATAACAAAACTTTCCCTATCTCCCTGGCCGACGGGGAGCTCAGTCGCCACACTGGTTCAAATCCTCGGTGCACCTTCTGAGAACGATTCCAGTGCTATCTTTTTGTGTATGTTACAGATGCCTCCGCTGCAGGAAACTGTGACCGTGTAGTTATTTTACCTGGTCCCCCCAAACTCCATCACCAGGGACCCGTGTTCACTGCATTTTCCCTAGTGGCAGTAATTGAAGGAAATGCAACAAACACTGTTCCCTGCCTTTTAGTTATGAACTTGACCCTGGGCTGTATTTCACCCAATAACTTATAGATTAATCTGCAAGTTACTCTTTAAAGAATTCATTCATATATAGCAATGAAACAGACGCACTATTTCATGAGGAAGTGACTAGCAATCCATCAGTCGAACACACAATGCCTTCTCTGTAAAATAAAATCTCTAACCATTTTACAGACATGCCTATTGGGGAGCAGATGGAGACAATCAAACTTTCATCCACTCTTAAACCAGCATCTCCATAACGAGAAGCCTGTACCCTATTGTATCCTGCATTCTAACCCTTGTCATAGTCAGGGACCTGCATTCACTGCATTTTCCTCACAATGGGGGAAATTGCCCCCATTTCCCCACAATTTCCCCCACAATGGGGAAAATGCCATGTACATGGGTCCCTGATTATGGTTTAACTTCTATATCGGGGAGGTTGGCGTGGCGTCTGTCCATGGTCTGCCTATATTTGGGACCAACATGGCAAACCCTACTTTTTCTCCACTATTCTTTTTGAGAGGCATTTCCTCGGTCTTGTATGACCTTTCTCTCATGAACTAAATTTACTTTGAACTTTTTACAGTAAAGCAAATCATTTCTCCAACAAACCTTTAACTCGGAACTCCTGTGATCTAAGAGGGGAGTTATTTTCTCTAGGCCATTTCCTCTTTGAACAGATAGTAGGGCTAGGAGGACACGCACAGTGGGGCACAACTAATGGATTCTGTTAACTGTGCAGAGGAACCTGATTGAGAAATCACTGGGGGATCGAGTGGATTAAAGACTAGAGCTGTTTAGCATTAAGGGCAGCGAAGCCAACAACCTGTAATCTGTAACACTTTGTCCTTCCATGGTAACCTTGGCCACAAATGTCACTACTGGCCTTTTAGATGTCACACAATATTCTTCGGAATGTCCTATGTTGGAATTGCACTGAGAAAGTGGGAGCTCAGATATCCAGTGATTATCTTACTTGGCTTTTTTCCAAATGTCCAAACATTTGTCTGATTTTTGCAATAGCTGTTCCAAGTGCTGCATTTTCTCTTTCCAGTGTTTTATCTTTCTAGCAATTGCACAATTGGAATTGGTTTATCCTGCTTGTGGGTGTAGAGGCCACTTTACTGGAAGAATGTATTTCCTTTTCCTCCTGAAGGGCTCTGTAAGAGATTTCAGCAAGTGATTGCTGTTCTGTTTTGACTGTTGGAGGTTGGCAAAGGATTAGCTTGGCTGATTTTTTTATTGCATGGTCAGTGAACTTGCTTGTTGCAAACATACTTTATGTGGAAATTGACTGTCCGCAAATCTCTTTGTGTTTTGCTGTCTCCCCAGGTTGTTAAGAGGTGCCCGGAATGCCAAGCTGATACCAAGAAAAGGCATTTAGCTCAAGTTTACTTCTGGTCAGATCCCCAGTGACAGGGGCACTGTATCAACATCAGCTGCAGAGCCAGCAAGACTTGTATATTGAAAGGAGCCAGAGCGCAGGTCTAGTTAAGTGTCCTTGTTCTCTATCTCTAGATCACTTACGCGACCTTGTAACATCATCCTTCCCTTTGGTGAAGCTAATCAATCCTAAGAAATTTTTCTGTCCTATTGTCTCACTGCCAATGGAGAGAGAAGCAGCAATGTCTTCACAAGCATAAATAAGTGGAGTCTGCCTTAAACATGGAAATAGTTTTGTAGCTTTCAGTCATCTTAGGTGAAGTTTGAAAAGGAGGGAGAGGGAGTATCTAGTGACACCTTTAGGTCTTTCCAGATATTGTTAGGTACTACTGACTAAGTGGTCCAGTGCAGGCATGTTGTCCTGGCAAAGATGAATCCTTTTCCCCCAAAGAGAGCACTTTCACCTCAGTGTTGGACAAGAGCTGCTGTTTCCAGTGGTACCGGAGGTGGCCAAAGCGCTGTTTTTAAAGGTGGGAGTTTTAAATGTAGATTCCCCAACAGCAGTGAAAGTGAGAGCTGTTTTCTCCAGCAGGAGAAGGTTAAGGACATTGGGTGTGGTCCTACTGAGTGGCACAGAGGCTCCATGGCCAAGCAAAGGGTTCTCGACTGGTCTTCAGTACGGTGCTGGATCTCCCAGGGAAAGACCTTACTGCTCTACTTCAGGGTGCAATACTGCCCCAGCTACACTTGAATATCCCAGTATTAGTGGGGGGAAGGGGCAGAACTTGCTCCCTACTCCAACATTTGTGTGCTTGATAGGCATGAAGTTGGGGTGGGAGGGGTCAGTGTCTCCCTGGTAGCATCAAGCGCAGAATAACTTGAGGCAGCATGGAGTGTGGAATCTTGGAGAGCCGGACTTGTGCCCTTGATAAGATAAAACCCTGAGATGCAAGTCTCCAGAAGTGAACCTGCTAAAACTTGCAGGGAAACATCATGTATACTCTTCTGCAGGGTGCTTTAAGATTAAGTGAGATCATTCTAGCGATGGAAAGAAGTCGTGTCGCTTGAAGTACAAACAGGACACATCTAGGGCTTGCTCCTGCAAGGTGCTGAGCAGTTTTGCCCCATCTGTCCAGTGAAACACTGGATGGAGTTGAGTATCAGGGTAATCCTGCTGATGTCAGTGGAACTATTCACATGTTGCTTGACAGTAATCATGTGCTTAAATGTTTTGGTGCATTTTAGTTAGTATGGTCAGACTTAGTTCTCCGGTTCCTTCACACATTCCTCTGCTGCCACAGTCAAAAACCTATGTATTGTATTTTTCTAAGTGCTTTTTGCTTTCCTTAAAGCTGTTTTCCAAAGCTAAAGTGACACAATCATGCACTCATGCCTTTTGATGTCTGCTTGTTTTGATGCTTGCGTTTTCAGAGGTGCAGGGGGAAGGACTATCCATGTTCAGTCAAAGTGGAAATATGAACCAATTTTAATTTTTAAATTGCATCAGGTTGGGAGGAGGAAAAAATGCTGTGACTTTCACTCTTTGTGAGTGGTGCTCTTACGGTTTGTTAAATGTAAGGAATTGAATCAATTTTGAAACTCTAGTGTATAGTGTGATATTTACCTGTAAATAAAATTGGAAACTTTTTTCTCCCACACAATTTTTGGAGTGATGTCTCTGCTTTGGGTAGGGTTGTTTGTGTCTAGAAGAGGTGTTGATCGAACCTTAAAGGCACTAATAGCACTGGCCTTGAGGCGGGGGATCTGGTGGTGGTGGGGGATGTATCAAATACACCCTTGTCACAGATGGATCATTATCTCCTCTGGACTGATCTCGTGGCACATGTCTGCCCCTGGAGAGGTGTAGGACGAGTTCGGTTGGTCCACCCCTGAAGACTCATGGAACCAGAGAGGTTCCGGAATGCCCTAGAAGAATTATCTCCTGATCTCGATGACCATTCGCTCGATGACCTCATCGTCTTCTGGAACAACTTGTTGACTGAGGCCATCGACCAAACGGCTCCCAGGCTGTAGTGAAAAGATCGTGGAAGACCTAGGTACACCGGTGGAGCCAGTTATAGTGAAAACTTGTATATTTTATTCGGCCTGTGTATGTTGTAGAATCCATCTTGTTTGAGACATGAGCTGTTGTAAGCATGCCTCTTTGGCAACCTGTTCTGTATTATATAAGTTGTTGTTCAGAAGGCCGAGGCCAGACTTGTAGTGTTATGGGAAGCGCTTATCGGTACCCAGAGAAAGGCTTGCATATTGGAAGGAGAATGACTCAGACAGAGGAAGGAAATAGTTAATTGTTAGCACATATGCAGTGGTTACATAGTGGGTTGTATAATATCACACTATAAAGACACAGAGACCGGACACCCACATTGAAAGAACTTCACTGTCGGCCACTCCGCAGACGTGCAGAGTGTTGGAAAAACAGCTCCAGATGACATCGCCCTTTTGCACCAACAAACCCTAATGACCACTAGGGGCATTGGGAGTAGAGATAGTGAGTTAGTGTGAGTGTTCCTACTGGACTTCCTCCTTCTTTCTGACCTTTCGCCATTCCTCTCTTATCTCTCTGACCTTCAACATGACTGGCCACCATGCTGGTGTTAGCTAGCTAGTAAGATCTAGGGATAGGCCTTTCCTATCACAATGTATTTCTCAATAAAGTAGATTATTTTAATCTAGAAACAATCTCCAAGGTGATGTTTACTTCTAAGCTGTTGCAACTGAGAATTCAAGCTTTTTTGTTTTGTTTTTTTGACCACTAATAAAATTCCAGTTATGGGAAGCGCTTATCAGTACCCAAAGAAAGGCTTGCATATTGGAAGGAGAATGAGTCAGACAGAGGAAGGAAATAGTTAATTGTTAGCACATACACAGTGGTTACATAGTGGGTTGTGTAATATCATACTATAAAGACACAGAGACCGGACACCCACATTGAAAGAACTTCAGTGTCAGCCACTCCACAGACGTGCATAGGGGGAGCGGCAGAACCTGGGGCCCACCTGGGGATCATCCCGCAGCTGTTGTCGGGGTTCTCTGGCTTGTAGAAAGGAATACAAGATGTTTTGTATATCTTTAATGTTGTGTACTTCTATCTTTTATGCTGTATATAAAATAAAATAGCTTTCTTGGCACCATATTGTTTGAGCTTTCACTGTACTGATCCAAAAGAACAAACAATTTCAGTACATAGGCGTCTGCTTCCAGAATGCCGGCGACGCAGGTCCCCTTGGTTTAGTTTAGTTTAGTTTATTGAGGCTTATAGCTATCGCTGTAGCCTACCTTGGTTTACAGAGGACCTGCGCTGGATGAAGCAGGAAGGACGGTGGTTGGTGCGATGGTGGCGCCGCATTTGTGCTGAAGGCGACCGATTGCGACATAAAGCTAGTTTAAAAGCTTATGCTGTGGCAGTGCGGGCAAAGAACTCTTTCTTTGCTGTGACTTCAATGCTTTTTAGGGAAGGTTATTAAACGGGTGGTGGCTCAGCAGCTTCAGGGGCATCTAGAGCAGTTCAGTTTTCTTGATCCCTCGCAGTCGGGTTTTCGCCCCGTGTTTGGCACAGAGACTGTGCTTGTGACTTTGGTTGACGACCTGTGCCATGAATTAGACCAGGGCAGATCTTCTATTTTAATTTTATTAGATCTGTCAACTTCATTTGATACCGTTGACCACGAGATGTTGGTGGCTTGGTGCAGGACTGGGCCGGGGTGGGGGGAATTGTTCTCGAATGGTTCCGCTCATTCCTCGCCGGGAGAACTCAGCATGTGGTTCTCGGGGAATGTACTTCATCTCCCTGGGACCTCACGTGTGGAGTCCCGCAGGGTTCTATTTTGTCACCCCTCCTGTTCAACGTGTATATGCAGCCTTTGGGCAAGGTCGTGAGAGGATTCCACTGCGGGTTCTGCTTAATTGTTTTCTCTTCTCTCTTTACCTTCCCTCTTAAAATGGATTGCTATCTGATATTATTTATATTTGTTTTATGTTGTGAAGTGCTCCCAAGTGCCATTTGGCAAGTGGTTACCTATAGAAAGAAAAGTATTAATTATTATTATTGTTTCTGAAATTGCCAACACCAGAAATTGTTTCCTGAGAAGCTTCAGATGCCCCGCTTTCCCTCTCTTGCTCCCTTTTTGGCACTCCTAAGACATGTGCTCTGCTTAGTGAGGAGAAGGCAGACTCACATATTTAAAATTTCAGGGCAGACCAGGTGAGAACACTTCTGGCATTCCCCAGTTTCAAGTCTGCCTTCAGCTGAGCAGAAAGCAGACAAGCGACACAGGAGGGACTCTTGCCTGCCTCACCTCCAGGCTCCGCTAGAGGCAGTGTTTGCTCCTCACGTGGAGCACATGGGTGCCGCCATCTTGAAACAGCATGCACGCGAGCAATATGGGCAGCCATCTTTATTTTATTTATTTTATTTTTATTTCCTAAATTTATACCCCACCCCTCCTAAAAACAGCTCGAGGTGGCTTCCAACAATAGAAAAGTACATATAAAATATATATAAAACAATTTAAAACATTTTAAAAAAATCCAATTCAAATATTAAAATATTTAAAAAGGGCCCGGGGAATGTACTAAAACAATAAATAGGGTAGGGGAGATAAAACCCTCAACCCACCCTCCCCAAAGGCCTGGGCAAACAGCCTGGTTTTACAGCATCACCGGAATGTTATAACAGGCTTGGGGCCGGGCTAGCTTCCTCCGGAAGGGCGTTCCAAAGGTGCGGCGCAGCCACTGAGAATGCCCTCTCCATTGTGGCCCCCCGCTTAACGCGGGGGACCTCCAGGAAGGCACCCCCGGCAGACCGAAGGAGCCGCTCTGGGGTGTGGAGGGCGTGGTGGTTCCTGAGGTACGAGGGGCCCAGACCGTGAAGGGCCTTATAGATCAACACCAAAACCTTGAACCTAGCTCGGCACGCTATCGGCAACCAGTGCAGAGCCCGGAGCACAGGTGTAATGTGCTCCCAACGACCTGTCCCTGTAAGGAGACGGGCCACCACATTCTGCACTACCTGAAGGAAGGAAGGACAAGGTCATGGACTGGTGGCATGAGCGCAGCCATCTTGTCCGCCGCCTGACTTTAAGCCTTAGACAGCCATCTTAGGTGAGGGCAAGTCAGAGGGTATTAATAGGCCTTTATGCAGATTCCCTCCCTACTCTTTAATCCAGGGCCGTAACAATGCCAGGGGCAGACGTGCCAGGAGGACTGGCCACAGAGGGGACACAGCTCAAGAACAAGGCATCCGCCCCTGCATTCTCCCCCCGCCCCTGCAATGCCCCATCACTGCAATGCCTAACAGGAAACAGTGCATCAAAAGATTGCCAAAGCAATTCAAACATGAGCCCAATCCTGCAAAGGGTGGCATCTCACCCACAGCAGGCCTCCCTCAACCTGTCGTGCAACCGCAAACAACTCAGCTGGAGGTCAGGGTCCCAAACGCCATGTTAAACTGGATTGTGGAGGCATTAAAGGCACTGAAGGATGCTCAGCCCATCCTTTCGTCCTTACAGCCACAACACAAGGCCCCCCCTCCCCTCTCCCCATGCAGCCAAACCCATTTAAGGGTGAAGCTTTTGCCCCTGTTCTGGGAAAGTGCTCTGCACCCAGATGCCTAGATACAACTCAGGAGCATGAGCACCTTGAATTAGACTGAATCTTGCCTGGGTTCCGAGGAGGAAGAAAGGGGTTATGAACCTCTATCACACGAAGTTCCAGAAAGAGCTGGCGTGCAAGGGTATCAAACCTAAGTGCACCAGAAGTTCCAGGTCTAGTGGCAGGTCTAAAAAGCATAAGAACGATACTTGACTCAACATCCGTATCTGAGGCCTCCCTAGAGGAAGGAGAGAGATCGGAGGCAAGCCCTCTTCAGAAGATGACTTTCAGAAGTTTTGTTTCAGCCTAGCCTCCTACCAAAAATGATCACTAAAGTAGCCGGAGCCCTGGACCTGCAGTTCTCCCAGATGATAAACAAGCAGAGCGACAAGCCCAGCTTGAAACAAAAATTTCTCCTTAAACAAGAAAAGCAGGAGGTCCATCTGCTGCCACCCACATTTGAGGCAGTAATCAAGTCTGCTTGGATTCTCCCAGCAAGGCGTTTAAGGGGACACAAGCTAACATGTACCCATTCTCCCAAGACAAGGAGTCACTCATTACCACACCACCAGTAGACCCCGCTACTGCAGCTTTGGCCCAGGACTCGGCAGTGCCCCCCAGCAGGGACATGTATCCTATGAACCAAATGGATAGAGCCATTGAGGCAGCCCTGAGGAGAAACTCAGAGGCCACAGCCAACACATCAAGGGCAGCCACTCCTATAACATTATTCAGCAGGTCAATCACGTCCTTGGCAGAGGAGTTCCAGAGCATGGACCTCTTCCATTAGAGTGCAATCTGCAGTCCTCAGTAGGATCTCTATGGCAGCAGCCTACATCGTGGGCACATCGATAGATACGATGTGCGCAGCCTCGCACAGCACTGTTGCCNCACTCTCATCAACAGAAGCAGAATACATATCAGCTAGTGAAGCATGCAGGGAAGTTGTGTGGATACACAAGCTGCTGTTGGACTTTGGAATTGAAAAGCCAAAGCCTACCACGATGCTTGAGGACAACCAGAGTTGCATTAAGCTCTCACAAATGGAAAAGGCCAAGTTTCAAATGAAGCACATTGACATAAAGTACCACTATGTTCGAGAGGCACAGGAAGAAGGGCTCATTGAGTTGAAGTATTGCCCAACTGAAGAAATGGTGGCAGATGGACTGACCAAGCCACTACCAAGGGATCGATTCCAGATGTTACATGAGCAAATGGTGAGCCGGTGCGACAGGCGATGAGAAGGGGTGTTGGAGAAACAGCTCCAGATGACATTACCCTTTTGCACCAACAAACCCTAATGACCGCTAGGGGCATTGGGAGTAGAGAGAGTGAGTTAGTGTGAGTGTTCCTACTGGACTTCCTCCTTCTTTCTGACCTTTCGCCATTCCTCTCTTATCTCTCTGACCTTCAACATGACTGGCCACCATGCTGGTGTTAGCTAGCTAGTAAGATCTAGGGATAGGCCTTTCCTATCACAATGTATTTCTCAATAAAGTAGATTATTTTAATCTAGAAACAATCTCCAAGGTGATGTTTACTTCTAAGCTGTTGCAACTGAGAATTCAAGCTTTTTTGTTTTGTTTTTTTGACCACTAATAAAATTCCAGTTATGGGAAGCGCTTATCAGTACCCAAAGAAAGGCTTGCATATTGGAAGGAGAATGAGTCAGACAGAGGAAGGAAATAGTTAATTGTTAGCACATACACAGTGGTTACATAGTGGGTTGTGTAATATCATACTATAAAGACACAGAGACCGGACACCCACATTGAAAGAACTTCAGTGTCAGCCACTCCACAGACGTGCATAGGGGGAGCGGCAGAACCTGGGGCCCACCTGGGGATCATCCCGCAGCTGTTGTCGGGGTTCTCTGGCTTGTAGAAAGGAATACAAGATGTTTTGTATATCTTTAATGTTGTGTACTTCTATCTTTTATGCTGTATATAAAATAAAATAGCTTTCTTGGCACCATATTGTTTGAGCTTTCACTGTACTGATCCAAAAGAACAAACAATTTCAGTACATAGGCGTCTGCTTCCAGAATGCCGGCGACGCAGGTCCCCTTGGTTTAGTTTAGTTTAGTTTATTGAGGCTTATAGCTATCGCTGTAGCCTACCTTGGTTTACAGAGGACCTGCGCTGGATGAAGCAGGAAGGACGGTGGTTGGTGCGATGGTGGCGCCGCATTTGTGCTGAAGGCGACCGATTGCGACATAAAGCTAGTTTAAAAGCTTATGCTGTGGCAGTGCGGGCAAAGAACTCTTTCTTTGCTGTGACTTCAATGCTTTTTAGGGAAGGTTATTAAACGGGTGGTGGCTCAGCAGCTTCAGGGGCATCTAGAGCAGTTCAGTTTTCTTGATCCCTCGCAGTCGGGTTTTCGCCCCGTGTTTGGCACAGAGACTGTGCTTGTGACTTTGGTTGACGACCTGTGCCATGAATTAGACCAGGGCAGATCTTCTATTTTAATTTTATTAGATCTGTCAACTTCATTTGATACCGTTGACCACGAGATGTTGGTGGCTTGGTGCAGGACTGGGCCGGGGTGGGGGGAATTGTTCTCGAATGGTTCCGCTCATTCCTCGCCGGGAGAACTCAGCATGTGGTTCTCGGGGAATGTACTTCATCTCCCTGGGACCTCACGTGTGGAGTCCCGCAGGGTTCTATTTTGTCACCCCTCCTGTTCAACGTGTATATGCAGCCTTTGGGCAAGGTCGTGAGAGGATTCCACTGCGGGTTCTGCTTAATTGTTTTCTCTTCTCTCTTTACCTTCCCTCTTAAAATGGATTGCTATCTGATATTATTTATATTTGTTTTATGTTGTGAAGTGCTCCCAAGTGCCATTTGGCAAGTGGTTACCTATAGAAAGAAAAGTATTAATTATTATTATTGTTTCTGAAATTGCCAACACCAGAAATTGTTTCCTGAGAAGCTTCAGATGCCCCGCTTTCCCTCTCTTGCTCCCTTTTTGGCACTCCTAAGACATGTGCTCTGCTTAGTGAGGAGAAGGCAGACTCACATATTTAAAATTTCAGGGCAGACCAGGTGAGAACACTTCTTGCATTCCCCAGTTTCAAGTCTGCCTTCAGCTGAGCAGAAAGCAGACAAGCGACACAGGAGGGACTCTTGCCTGCCTCACCTCCAGGCTCCGCTAGAGGCAGTGTTTGCTCCTCACGTGGAGCACATGGGTGCCGCCATCTTGAAACAGCATGCACGCGAGCAATATGGGCAGCCATCTTTATTTTATTTATTTTATTTTTATTTCCTAAATTTATACCCCACCCCTCCTAAAAACAGCTCGAGGTGGCTTCCAACAATAGAAAAGTACATATAAAATATATATAAAACAATTTAAAACATTTTTAAAAAATCCAATTCAAATATTAAAATATTTAAAAAGGGCCCGGGGAATGTACTAAAACAATAAATAGGGTAGGGGAGATAAAACCCTCAACCCACCCTCCCCAAAGGCCTGGGCAAACAGCCTGGTTTTACAGCATCACCGGAATGTTATAACAGGCTTGGGGCCGGGCTAGCTTCCTCCGGAAGGGCGTTCCAAAGGTGCGGCGCAGCCACTGAGAATGCCCTCTCCATTGTGGCCCCCCGCTTAACGCGGGGGACCTCCAGGAAGGCACCCCCGGCAGACCGAAGGAGCCGCTCTGGGGTGTGGAGGGCGTGGTGGTTCCTGAGGTACGAGGGGCCCAGACCGTGAAGGGCCTTATAGATCAACACCAAAACCTTGAACCTAGCTCGGCACGCTATCGGCAACCAGTGCAGAGCCCGGAGCACAGGTGTAATGTGCTCCCAACGACCTGTCCCTGTAAGGAGACGGGCCACCACATTCTGCACTACCTGAAGGAAGGAAGGACAAGGTCATGGACTGGTGGCATGAGCGCAGCCATCTTTTCCGCCGCCTGACTTTAAGCCTTAGACAGCCATCTTAGGTGAGGGCAAGTCAGAGGGTATTAATAGGCCTTTATGCAGATTCCCTCCCTACTCTTTAATCCAGGGCCGTAACAATGCCAGGGGCAGACGTGCCAGGAGGACTGGCCACAGAGGGGACACAGCTCAAGAACAAGGCATCCGCCCCTGCATTCTCCCCCCGCCCCTGCAATGCCCCATCACTGCAATGCCTAACAGGAAACAGTGCATCAAAAGATTGCCAAAGCAATTCAAACATGAGCCCAATCCTGCAAAGGGTGGCATCTCACCCACAGCAGGCCTCCCTCAACCTGTCGTGCAACCGCAAACAACTCAGCTGGAGGTCAGGGTCCCAAACTCCATGTTAAACTGGATTGTGGAGGCATTAAAGGCACTGAAGGATGCTCAGCCCATCCTTTCGTCCTTACAGCCACAACACAAGGCCCCCCCTCCCCTCTCCCCATGCAGCCAAACCCATTTAAGGGTGAAGCTTTTGCCCCTGTTCTGGGAAAGTGCTCTGCACCCAGATGCCTAGATACAACTCAGGAGCATGAGCACCTTGAATTAGACTGAATCTTGCCTGGGTTCCGAGGAGGAAGAAAGGGGTTATGAACCTCTATCACACGAAGTTCCAGAAAGAGCTGGCGTGCAAGGGTATCAAACCTAAGTGCACCAGAAGTTCCAGGTCTAGTGGCAGGTCTAAAAAGCATAAGAACGATACTTGACTCAACATCCGTATCTGAGGCCTCCCTAGAGGAAGGAGAGAGATCGGAGGCAAGCCCTCTTCAGAAGATGACTTTCAGAAGTTTTGTTTCAGCCTAGCCTCCTACCAAAAATGATCACTAAAGTAGCCGGAGCCCTGGACCTGCAGTTCTCCCAGATGATAAACAAGCAGAGCGACAAGCCCAGCTTGAAACAAAAATTTCTCCTTAAACAAGAAAAGCAGGAGGTCCATCTGCTGCCACCCACATTTGAGGCAGTAATCAAGTCTGCTTGGATTCTCCCAGCAAGGCGTTTAAGGGGACACAAGCTAACATGTACCCATTCTCCCAAGACAAGGAGTCACTCATTACCACACCACCAGTAGACCCCGCTACTGCAGCTTTGGCCCAGGACTCGGCAGTGCCCCCCAGCAGGGACATGTATCCTATGAACCAAATGGATAGAGCCATTGAGGCAGCCCTGAGGAGAAACTCAGAGGCCACAGCCAACACATCAAGGGCAGCCACTCCTATAACATTATTCAGCAGGTCAATCACGTCCTTGGCAGAGGAGTTCCAGAGCATGGACCTCTTCCATTAGAGTGCAATCTGCAGTCCTCAGTAGGATCTCTATGGCAGCAGCCTACATCGTGGGCACATCGATAGATACGATGTGCGCAGCCTCGCACAGCACTGTTGCCATTGTGACAGCCGGAAGCCGCTTCACTACATACATGGAAGGAGAACTGTGCATTGAAAACAGTATTAACGGTGCATCCATACACTGGAGAGAAGCTCTGAAGTGCAACAATAAAACTTGTCTCCACCACACACAAGAAGCCCTACCAGTCCTTTCGTCACTCCTCTTATAGACACAATGCATCACATCAACAACAGCGGGGGAATCAATCCAGGGGATCAAGTTGTCCAAAGTCTCGCTAGCAGCCTAGCTGCAAGCCCTCCTACAGCTTCAAACGGACTGACAAGGGCATGAGCTCTAAGTCCTCCCAATGACTTAGGATTCAGCCCTGCTGAGCTGGACTCCGAGCTCGAAGGGAGGCTATTGAACCTTGTCCAAGCATGGGAGAACTCAACATCAGACAAGTGGGTCTTAAAGATCATAAAGAAGGGATAGTCCTTAGAGATAGAACATCGACCAGGCAAGAGGTTCATCCAGTTTCCAACACCTTGCAACTCGATTACTGTAACCTCCTTCTCACTGGCCTCCCCCGCTCTCACCTTTCTCCCCTTATCTCCATCCAAAACTCTGCTGCCAGGGTCATCCACCTCGCCCGTCGCTTCAACCATGTGCAGCTCCTCCTCTCTTCACTGACTCCCCCTTCCTGAATGAATCCTGCACAAACTCCTAGTCTTCACCTATAATGCTCTTCACAACCTTGCTGCCCCCTAACTCTCTGCGCTAATTTCCCTCTGTACTCCAGCCCATGAACTCTGCTCCTCCTCTTCCCCCTCTCTCGCCCTCCCACTCCTCCCCTGCTCCCCTAACCGCCTTCTTCCTAGCTTCCCCCATGCCTAGAACTCCCTCCCTGCCCACATCCACCTCGCCCCCTCCCTTCATACCTTCAAATCCCTCCTCAAGACCCACCTCTTCTGCTCTGCCCTCCCCGACTTCTCGCTTCCCTCACCTAACTCCTGCTGATAACCTCCATCCAGTACCATCTGTTACCTGAGGTCTGTGTACTCATATCCTCACCACATGGACCAACCAGCCATCATTCTTGATATAACCAAGCCAAGCGCGTGCACCTGAGACCAAGAGGTACCTCATGGCAAAAGCCATAAGTCACCTAGGGGTGATAGAACCTGTCCCATCTAATCAACAAGGACAGGGAATGTACTCAGTCCTCTTCCTGGTCCCCCACCCCAAAACACACGGACAGTGTAGTGGTTTTGACAGAATGCCATGAGCACATAGTTGTGGGTACCTGATTCACCCCAATGTCAGGTACCCTTAGCGGCACTGATGCGCCTGATAAGTTCTTTGTAGCCTGCATCGATAAAGTACAGAGCCTTCACCTCTGCCTGCTGCAGAACTTCCTACGCCCATTCCAACAGGATATCCTCACGGGAACCCAGCAATGACCTTCCCCCTCCCCCATCCCTGTTAGAAGAACTTTGCTGGTGGATGGCAGGAACGTCTTTCTCCTGGGGAATGCCCCCACATGACCCACCCAGGTTTATTAACACAGCGGATGCAAGGCTCAGGGACTGGGGAGCCTGCACAGGCTCAAGAACCATGCAGGGCAAATGGGCAGAAGACAAATCAAAGCTCAGCATAAACCTACTTAAGTTGAGGGCAATACATCTAGTGCTCATCGCGTTAGAACCGGAAGTCCACCACCACAACCAGGGTCCCATTGCAGGGGAGACTAATGGCCCATTCACTCAGGTCAGCAGCCACATCTTGGGCCCAGTCTAACAAGACCTCTTGTGAAGAGGTCTGCACTTGGGCTTCCCTACACACTTTCACTAGGCACTACAGAATCCATATGTTGGCTTTCGTGGATGGGCTGTCGAGATGGATCTATAGCCACAAGTCCAAGCCGCTCCTGTCCTGCTCCTGCTGCATTGCTTTGGTACATCCCAGTCTTAGGACTACCAAGCAGGAGAGGGAAAGGAAAATTGGGGAACTTACCATGGATTTCCTTTCCAGTAGGCTCCCTGCTCAGCACTCCAGCCTGCCCAGAGAGGCTGTTGGCAGGGAGCTCTGCTATAGACTCGATGGGCCCAGTGAGCCAGTTCCTTGTTCCTTTTGGAAGCAGCTTTGGAAGAACTCGCACTGGGGAATTCAGGGAATGTTCTCACCTGATCTGCCCTCAAATTTAAATATTTGAGTCTGTCTTCTCCTGGCTAACTAGAGCACACCCAATCTTAGGAGTGCTGAGCAGGGAGCCTACTGGAAAATTCATAAGTGCCCAATTTTCCGTTCTCAAACATGAGTGACACAAGTGTTAGAAATATTTAAAACTTCACACTTGGCATAATAGCCTTTTGCTTTGAATCAGGACATTACCTGTGACAAATGGGAGGCAGCCAGCTTCAAGCATGTAAAAATTACAATGTGGCTTCTGATCTACTGAAACATACAACTCCAGGAACTCAAGTATGGTTGAATCCGGTTTCACAGATTGAGGTGTAACTCCAACCTGTGTGTTTTCCCTGATAAACTCAGCCTTTTATTAAGAATGGAAAAGATTTCGGTTTTTGAGTTGTGAGGACGTGAAAGTTTCATTATTGAGTAATAAGAGGAAGAATATTTGGATCATCTGCATGTTGGGGTCACAGTCTTAAATGATGATTGATCCACCTTTCATATCTTTATCTGAGATCATGGGATTATATTACCAGTCTCCAGATGGGGTGCTACAGTTTCAGTTTTCAGACCCACTGCTCTGAGGACAATCGTTTGCTGGAATATATTCTCTGACTTCAGTCAGTCATCAAATGTGGTGGTATTTTGCTAAATATCTAAACTTGTGAGCATCTTATAGCTGACATGAATTGCATTGTCATCATTTGCTAGTACATAAATTTGTTCCCCTCCTGATTCCCCCTCCCCAGAATGTTTTCAAATTATCATAAGAACTGCAACAAGACAAATCATAAATTGTCTCTCTTCCTTTTTGTGATATTTTTATTTTTATTTTATTTTTACAAAAAACAAACTAACTTTAGTCATCTCAGGTAATCAGATGCTGTATTACTGATGATTGAAATAGGAAATGTATTCGATGTTACAGGTGTGATGAGCTCCCTCTGTTATCAGTGGCAATAAGTGCATCAGTAGAAAATATGATTTTTTTAAACCTACTGAGCCGATAAGCTCCAACAACCATTTGCAAAAATGCCCATTTCATAATCCATTAATCCTTTTATTAAACTTTTTGTTCATAAATAGAACTTTAGTAAAAACTTGAAGAGGGAGTCAAAGAAGGAACAGCTCTTTGCTGTAGAGAGCAGGCCGCTGAATTTGAAGAGATTTCAACCTCCTTTTTGAGCACATTCAGATAAATACATGCCCCACTGCCCGGAAAATGCCTGATTTATCTTCCCAGCCACCCCTACCCATGGCCCTCTTCCTCTCCTTCCCCAATTCTTTCCTTTCGTCTATTTCCGTTCTTTCTTTGAGAACATAAGTGCCGTACTGGGTCAGGCCAGTGGTCAGTCAAGCTCAGCACCTGTCTCCAACACTGGCCAATCCCAGTCGCTTGGAAGAAGCACCCAACAGGTCAGAATGGAACAATCCATTCCCTGTTGTTCACTTTCAGTTCTCAACAGTCAGAGGTTACATTCCCCAAACTTACCTGGCTAATAACTACTAATGGACCGATCCTCCAGAAACCCGTCCAATCCTTTTTTTAAAAAAAACCAGTTTTACTACTTGGCCACATCCTCGGGCAACAAATTCCACAACTTAATTGTGCATTGAGTGAAAAAATATTTTGTTTTAAATCTGCCACCAGTTAGTTTCATGGGGTGTCCCAGAATTCTAGTACTATCTGAGAGGGTAAATAACCGTTCCCTATTTACTTGAGCCGCACCACTCATGATTTTATAAACTATCATATCCCCTCTCAGGCATCTCTTTTCCAAGCTGAAGACCCCATCCTGTCTCATCTCTCTTTATACAGGAGCCGTTCCATGCCCTTTGTCTTTTTTCAAAGTCTACAAAAGGTCTTTAATATTTGAGCTTATGGGGATTTTTTTTGTGGGGGAGAAAAAAGGAACATTTAGAGAATCCATTAAATCCACATGTGTGGAATGCAACCACAGCCCATTCCCATGAAAATGGGCTGCTAATTCAATAGAAGCTGAATGTGCAGATCACATTAACACCTGCCAATTCACAGTGATGACTGATAGGTAGATCTGACAGTAAGGAATTAGGGTAATAATAATAATAATAAAACTTTATTTGCCACAACACAAAGTTATTGGCAATTTTGCTGCCAGTACAAAAGTAAAAACATATAAAGCAAATCACATTTACAGAGCAAAAATAACAATTTTATAATATAAACAAACATGAGTACAAACCAGAACTACCTTCAGGACTTGTCCACAATCTAAGCTCCTAGGTGAGTTCCTCCCCCCGCAACTGGTTCCTCCTTTCCCTCCAAACCACCTTACCAAATCTCGCTACCGCACGTGTTAAATCGGTATCTTTATAATTCAGGCACAAATCTAATGGATCAACATACGGGAACCTCAGCTGTACCTGACCCAGAATCCCTAAAACCGTTACCCTCCTGCTTGCATATTTAGGACATATGAAAAGTATATGTTGTATCGTATCAGGTACTTGCATTTGACAGGATAAACAACCTCTCTCGGCCCATGCTGTTCTTCTATATCTTCCCTCGAGTACTGCCGAGGGAACAGGGGCGGCTGGTGGCTTTTTAGTTTGGAGGGGCAGTAAGGCTGTCTGGCCCGCTGGTGGCTTTGCCGCTGGCGGGCCAGCGAGCTGGTGGGCGGGGCCAGGGCAACGGTAGGCGGAGCCAGGAGTTCCCAGGGTTAACATCAGATGGAAGAAAACCCAGTCTAAAATGCACTTCAAGCTTAAAAGGGAAACAGTGGCAAAACCCTGGCACAACCCAGGAGCTCCCAGGGTTAACA
>QEPC01014492.1:2366616-2411247 GCA_003113815.1 Sphenodon punctatus | reverse complement strand
GTGCTGTGGACAGAGGAGCTCAGCCGCCCCAATCGCGTTTTCCTATAGGAAAACGCTTTGGGCGGCTGAGCTGCTGAACCTTTTTGTCCCTTCGGGGACCCACTCCCTCTCCCAGTGGAGTGGGTGGGTCCCCGAAGGGAGAACAGGTTGAGTGACAGCTACAGCAGCCTCTGCAGCAGCTCAGAGGCTGCTGTAACTGTCAGAAACGGCAGCGGGATTTTTAATTTTTTTAAAAAAAAACTAAAGCCGCAGCGGTCCCCCTGCAGGGCTTTGGGGGGCAACGCCCATAACGCCCTGCAGGAGGAGCCGCGCCTGCGAGGGAAACATCCCAAAGCGGAGGCAAGTAAACACACTCCTTGCTGTAAACTCTCCCCATAACCCCAAGTAGCTCTCTTTACCAAGCAGGGAGGCTGGAATTTTATAAGCCGGATTCACCCTCTGCAAATGCAGCTGGCCGGCATCGATTTGTAGTTGTTGGTCCCTCAATCTCTGTTTAACCATGCTCATAGCCTGGCCAACACTCAAAGATAGCAACCCTGCTCCTGAGAGCCCCAGCCTGCCCATAACCACCTCCAACCTCTCCATCCAAGGGCACAACAGCCCCGCATCCCATGCCCTCCCCAGCAAGGAGTCCCCTCCCACCGGAAGGAGGTTTATTTTAAGCCAGAGGCGGACGAGGGATTGAACTGCCGGAACCCTCAATGGGAGGCAACCCATCTCAAGTCTTAAAAAGACTTGTGGAGTTCCTCGAGGGACCCCCAGAATAGCCCTCAAAAAACCATTCTGGATTGGTTCTATTAGCTCTATAAAGTCCAGCCCCCACACTGGGAAGGCGTAGAGCATCTGGGTTATTACCTTTACTTGAAAGAGTCGGACAACCGGCACAATCGACCGGCCCCCCCCTACCAAAATAAAAACCACGCAGTGCATTCACTGCCTGCCCTGCTCGAGTCTTAACCGCCTGCCAATGGGCTCGCCAGCTAAGCGAGCTCAAAAAATACACCCCCAGAAACTGGAACTTATCTTCCTGTAGTATCTGATGTTCCCCTATCCTCGATTCATGACTAATCCTATGTTTCCTTTGTCCGATAACTAGGACCTTGGTCTTCCCATAATTAATTTCCAATCCTTCCTGTTGGCAATACTCTCCTAACCGCTGCATTGCCCGACGCAGCCCCACTGCGGAATACGATATCAGAGTTGTATCATCAGCCATAGAGCAAAATCCCTATCCTATGGGTTCCAATTCGGGGTGTGTGTGTGTCTACTAATATATATTTAGGAAGATCATTCGGGAAAACATTGAACAGACTCGGGGACAAAAGACATCACTGTCTCACCCCCTTGTCCACGTTCACCTTTTGAGACAAGGCCCCTTGTCTGTTGTACTTCACCTGAAGCGTATTGTTCTCGTGTAGGCGAATAATCAGTGCCAAGAGCCTCGGTTCAATCTGCAGGTCCCTCAGCTTATCCCATAATCGTGCCCGACAAATCAGGTCGAACGCCATTCTAAGATCTACGAAACATAGATAAGCTTTCCGACCCTGCCCAATTACTCTCTTCACTAAATAAGCCAGGACCATGGCATGGTCCACTGTAGAGCGGCCCTTCTGAAATCCTGCCTGTTCGGGCACGATGATCTTCTCCTTTTCCAGCCAATCCTGGAATCTAAACAGCAGGAGCCTCTCATATAGTTTACCAACAACGCTTAAGAGGGTGATTGGACGATAATTACCCGGGGTCCTAGGGTCATCCTTCTTAAAAATGGGCAACATTGTACCATTTATCCAAGCCCTGGGGATTCTCCCTGTCGCATTTATATAGGTGAAAATCGGGGCCAGAATTCCCACCCACCATTCAGGGGCCTCCTTTAAACATTCCGCCGTGACTAGATCCATCCCTGGCGCCTTCCTTCTCTTACTCAAAGTGATCAACTCCATTACCTCCTCCTCCTGTACAGAGGGCCAGTGAGGGAAGGAGTCAAACTCCACAACCACCGGGGCCCGATCAACTGGCAGAGGGAGTGAAAAGATATTTTGATAAAAACCTTCCCAAATCTCGGGCAATACTTCCACTGGGGCCAACCCTTCGCTTCCCCAATTCAATTGTCTAATACAACCCCAGAACTGTGCCGAATCTCCACCTCTGGCTGCCGTTTCCAGCCGGGCCCACTGTTTCCATTGGAAATGGGAACGTTTGCATACCAACAATTTCCGGTAACTTGCTCTAGAATCCAGGAAGGACCGTCTAATTACTTCAGAAGGGCATCATTTCAGCAATGACGCTGACCATCTAAGAAGGGTTCAATACACTTGACAGTCTTTATCGAACCAAGTTGCGACCCCCCCCTGCCAAAAAGGCAGGAGAGGGCGCCTTTGGGCATAAGAGGGGTTTAAGGCGGGACATAACACCATCCAAACCCGTCAGCCCATCGACCCTCCTTAGTTTAATCGCAGTACATAGCTGTTCCATTTCTGGATCTGCTAACAGAGCCTGGAAGGACTGTACCACCTCAGGGGACCAACGAATTCGTCGGTGGATGGGCTGGGTTGGTTGTTGATCACCCCGTGCCCCAAACCTTTCCACCGAGACAGAACCCCTCTGGACTTCCCAGGTAACCTGCAATGGGAAATGGGTCGAGTGTATGACTGGCACGACCACCAGGACCAACACCCTCGAAAATAAGGAGGGGGCGTCAGAAAAAAATCGATCGTGCTTGACCCCAGGGGGGAGTGGAATGTAAAACAGCCATCCCAATCCCCCCTCACTCTTCCATTCAATACCACCAACCCCCGTTCTTCCACGAAATTTTTCATAAATTTAGCATTTGAGTTAGTTACTAGATCTTGAGCATTTCGACAGGGCACCTCCCGAGAGATTTGGGACCCCCCAAACCCCTGCCAATCCCCCAGTCTAGCGTTGAAATCCCCACCCATGATGAAAAGAGCTGCGGGGAACATCAGCTGACCATTCTCTACCCTACAGGTAATCTCCTCCCAGATGTCCTCATCAAAGTAGCTAGAGGTTAAAGGGGGAATATCTTTGTTACCTATCAACAGCTCTATTGCTGAAGGGAGCTTACAGTAATAAAGAGCGAAATAGGATTTATAGCTGTTTATTAAGGTTAAAAATGCATTAAAAGAATTAGGGCTGACTAACGCCAGTCCCCCACTGGGGCGGCCATATACCCTGAACGGGATAGCCCCCGTTGAGATGATAGAAAACCCCGTCATTTTAATTTCCTCCAACATCCATGTCTCTTGAACTAAACAGATGTCCCAGGCACCCAACCTTCGAGCGAACCCAGCTTCCTGGCATCGTGCCTTCTCTCCCGAGATGTTCCAGGATGCTATTTTTATGGAGGATGACTGTAATTGTCATGGGGACTTCCCCGCCCCACTCGCACCCGTATTCAGAGCCCCCTTACTGAATTGCCAATTAGGGTAAATTACACCTTGAGACACCTACATTATATTCTTTTCAGATAGTGAAGTATTCAAACACTTTTAAAAAAAAACATATAGTCTGGCTCATTTCATACAGACATTAAGAGGATAATGTATGAGACAAAACAAGCTAGAGGGTCAGGAACATGCTCTTTTCACAGTAAAGACCTTGTGTACACATTTAGTTTTATTGTAACAAAGCAACTTGTACACTTTTAATGCTTAAAACTGAACATCTTTCCAGTGAAACAAAGAATTTAAAAATAAACAAGAACAAAATTACAATAGAGAATATCAATCCCAAATAAGATCCTACAGGTTCTGCTTGATTCTCCATCAAGTGGCATGGTTCAAAATCATCATTAGAAGAAGGTTTTATTTTAAAAGTGTCATCTTAAACTGCAAGGATGTTTGTTAAACATCACAATTAAATATTCCAAAGGAGAAGAAGCCATGTTATCAAAATGGCCACTTAACCCACCCAAACATCTGAAACCCACCCTTGCTGACCTTCTGTAACCCCATTTTAGAGGGGTTGTGGGGGTGGGTGGGTTATTCCATTTTTTTAAAACGAGGTACGTGTTGGTAAATGTTAACTGTTCATATTCACATAGAGACACAGTGTAATCTAGATTGACAGGTGGATGTGGTGGCGAGGGCAGCTTTCCGCCAGTTGTATCTGGTGTGGAGGCTGTGCCCATACATCTCCAGAACTGACTTGGCCACTTTGATCCATGCCTTCATCAACTCAAGGCTGCACTACTGTAACGCGCTCTACATGAGGCTTCCGGAGGCTGTAGCTAGTGCAGAATGCGGAGGCCCATCTCTTAACAGGGACAGGCCAACGAGAGCACATAACACCGGTGCTCCGCGCACTGCACTGGCTGCCTGGAACGTGCCGAGCCAGATTCAAGGTGTTGACTTTGATCTATAAGGCCCTACACGGTCTTGGACCTGGATATCTCCGGGACCGCCTTGCCCTTCGCAACTCAGGATGGCCCCTTCGGTCCACCAGGGGCGCCTTCTTAGAGGACTCCCGCATAAAGCGGGGGGGGCTATGAGGGTGTTCTCAGTGACTGGGCCGTGGTTGTGGAACTCCTTCCCAGAGGAAGCACGGCTGGCCCCGAGTCTGTTGGCCTTCTGTCGGGCGTGCAAGACATGGCTGTTCTCTCAGGCCTTCGGAGGCGGGGAGGGGAGGGGAGGCTAAATTTTTTGTGGGGGGAGTGTTTTTAAATTTGCTATATAATATTGGAATTTTAGATTTTATTATGGTTTTTATATTGTTTAAGATTGTTTTTATCTTTGTTGGAAGACGCCCCGAGATGCCATTGGCATAAGGGGTGACATAAAAATGCAGTAAAATAAAATAAATAAATAAATAAATCTCTGAGCGTAATATACAGAGAGAAGGGAAAAGGTTAGATTTTATGCACTACGACACGGGCCCTAGCACTCTTCAGCTTCCAGCCAGCAGAGTGAAGGGAGCAGAAGGCTTGCTTTTTCCCCACAGAACACAGTGTGTGGATTCCATAAAATTTTTGTTTTAAGCCAGAAAGGGATAAAAATGAACTTGGAACAGAAACTGGTACAGATTCTTTTCCACTGTATTCTGCTCAAGGTATTCACCCCAAATAAATTGTGAACCCTGGTGTAGAGGAGAGAAAAAGAGACCTCAAGAGAACAAGACAACTGAGCAGAAGGGGGGGAAAAATAAAAAAAACTAGACACAGCAACTTGCTCCCAGGAACTGGAGAAAAATAGGGTAAAAGGGAGGGGAAAGGGTTGGAATCCATCAGTGTTGAGTCATTTTCTCCTTCATTTTCCTCTCCCCCATCTTCCTCTCCTTCCTCATCAATATCCTCCAAGCCTTCTTCCTCTTCATCATCATAATCCTCATCTCCTTCTCCTTCTTCATCATCCATATCAGGAACCAAATAGTATTGTAACGGATTTGGCCAGATGTCATCCTTGATGACCTCTTCTAGTTCATCAGCACCAACCTGAGTGGTCGGTGAACCAAGTGTTAAAGACGCTTTCTGGTTCTTCCTGCTGGTCTTGTCCTCTGTCTGGCTTGAGCACTTTGTCAGGTCCTTCCCAGATTTCCATTTGATCTCAGTGGACTTTGACGATGGGTCTCCACTCTCATTCAGGTGAAACTCTTTGGAGAGAACTGGGCTGTCATCAAAATAAAAATCTATTCTGTAACCTGATTTGGTGTCTTCAAACTGGTCAAATATTGCAGTGCCGCCTCATCTTCCCCCAGTGCAGATACCTGTGGGTGTTAAATGTTACACAAAAGTTTGGGATTTTGGCGATCAATTCTGACCTCTTCTGGAAGAATGGTTGGCGGAGTTTGTTGTATTTCTGTTCAGCGTTCAAGATCGCCTCACTGGCTTGTTCATTCAGTCTGTCTATTTTATTCTGAATCTGTACTTCATCAATATGTTCGATTGCTTCCTGGTGCTCTTTTTCCGAGGTCTCGTCAGCCCCATCGTGGTTGGAGTTCAGCTCCTTCTTACTGACTTTGGCTGCCAGCGCTGACATGTTGGTGGATGAGGAACAGGGGGAGGGAAGCCAAGCACAGACTCCTCCTGCTGCCGCCGCCTCCGCATCCTCCTCGGCCCAGGATGCTCCCTCCTCCTCCGTGTCCTCCTCGGCCCAGACTTGGGGCTCCCGGATAATGAGGTGCGGCAGCAGTGCTCGAGCTCCCTTATGCTATCGCCACAGCCGGATCATTCTGCTACACTGTATGGTTTTTGTTGCCCTTCTCTGTACCTTTTCTATTTCTACTATTATCTTTTTTGAGATGGGGCGACCAGAACTGCACACAATATTCAAGATGCGGTCGCACCATGGATTTATATAGTGATATTATAATAATTCAGTTTTATTCTCTATCCCTTTATGAAAAAAATCCTAACATTGTTTTCTTTTTTTACCACCGCCGTACACTGAGCTGAGGATTTCAATGTACTGTCCACAATGACTCCAAGGTCTTTTTTCTGAGTGGTAACTCCTGATTTTGAACCCAGCATTGTGTATATATAGTTGGGTTGTTTTTCCCTACTTGCATCACTTTGCACTTGTCTACATTACATTTCATCTGCCATTCAGATAGTCAGTCTCATAAGATCCTGTTGCAGTTCTTCACAGTCTGCTCGTGTTTTGACTACCTTGAATAACTTTGTCTCATCTGCAAATTTGATCACCTCACTCTTTACTCTTTTTTCTAGATCATTAATAAATACATTAAACAACACAGATCCTAGTACAGATCCTGGGCACACCACTGTTTGTTTCTCTCCATTGTGAGAACTGACCATTTTGTGTGTGTGTGTGTCCCTCTGTTGTCTTATTATTGAAGCCCTTATTTTAACATTTGTGGGTTACATGGGGTTGTGGATTTTTATAGTTTTCTTAGTGAAGAATATCTTGGACCCAAAATCTGTATAAATAGTAAGTTATTTTATTACTATTATGAGCAATTATATAGCAGCAGCAATGTACCTGGTGCTTTACAAAGAATAAGATAGACACGGTCCCTGCCCAAGAGCTTACAATCTAAAGACAGAGGGAGGGGAGACAGGGAAGGGGGAACAGAGGGAGAGACAAGGGATGCGACATTCATGAGGATGCGAGAGCTCAGGTACACGTTCTTGGCTTGGTTGCAGTAAATTGGGAGTTTACAGATAGCAGGTGGGGGATAATCCTGTGTGGGGATGCTTAGCAGGAGTTAGGAAGGGCGGAGCGGAAGAGGTGGGTTTTGAGGAGGGACTTGAAGGTGNAGCGGTGCAGAGGGTGGGGGCCAGGCGGATGAGGGCAGGGAGGGAGTTCCAGGCGTACGGGGCAGCGGTGCAGAGGGTGGGGGCCAGGCGGATGAGGGCAGGGAGGGAGTTCCAGGCGTACGGGGCAGCGGTGCAGAGGGTGGGGGCCAGGCGGATGAGGGCAGGGAGGGAGTTCCAGGCGTACGGGGCAGCGGTGCAGAGGGTGGGGGCCAGGCGGATGAGGGCAGGGAGGGAGTTCCAGGCGTACGGGGCAGCGGTGCAGAGGGTGGGGGCCAGGCGGATGAGGGCAGGGAGGGAGTTCCAGGCGTACGGGGCAGCGGTGCAGAGGGTGGGGGCCAGGCGGATGAGGGCAGGGAGGGAGTTCCAGGCGTACGGGGCAGCGGTGCAGAGGGTGGGGGCCAGGCGGATGAGGGCAGGGAGGGAGTTCCAGGCGTACGGGGCAGCGGTGCAGAGGGTGGGGGCCAGGCGGATGAGGGCAGGGAGGGAGTTCCAGGCGTACGGGGCAGCGGTGCAGAGGGTGGGGGCCAGGCGGATGAGGGCAGGGAGGGAGTTCCAGATGTACGGGGCAGCGGTGCAGAGGGTGGGGGCCAGGCGGATGAGGGCAGGGAGGGAGTTCCAGGCGTGCGGTGCAGAGTTCCAGGCGTACATTTCCAGGCGTACGGTGCAGCGAGGGAGAAGGGACGAAGGCGGTTGCATTTTAGTGTTTGTTTAAAAAGAATAAATGAATCACAAAAAGGAGCATGTTTTACAAAAGGACAGTGATGCTCCATGTTAAATGTAGAGTAGTGATGAATCACACGGTACAGTTCAGCCTCTCAACACTCCGGTGAGTTCAGTTTGCAGGTTTGGCCTGCAGTAGTTCATTCTCCGGCCTAGGTGACTTGGCCTGTGCATTCTGTCAGGTGTAGACTACGAAGGGTAGTTGACCATGTAGGCAGTGTACTCCAGAGTACAATTGGGTGCTGGCTGGCGGGGCATTCTTTTCCAACCCTGGGAAAGAACATTTCTGTCCTTTCACCACCGGAGGGCGGTGCTTACATAGGTTGGCTCACTGGGACGTTCTCCAAAGTGTTGGCAACATCCTTTTGAAAAGATATCCTTGATTGTGTTTGCTGGTGATGCATAGTGCACTTATTTCATGGCTTGCCTCTCGTTGCCTTATTTCACGGTCCTCTGTGTGGATGTTGTTTAGGTAAGAAATTTCATACTCAAATCCAGAAGATGATGACTGATTTCTCCGCTTCTCCATTTATCCAGAACATCTCTGCTTTGTATTCTGCTGCATGTACGTCACCAGGGACAGAGAAGTTGGTTGAACGCACTCCTCCTCCCCCGACAAACCGGAATGCTTTATTTGCGGTTGCTGTGAGGAGCACTGTTCTTGGCAGCTTGAGGTTGTGCAGGCTCACTCGGTTTGTAGATGTGGAGTGCAATCCAGCTCCATACAAGTCACTGGGAGTTTAACCATTGACTTCAATGGGAGCTGGATTGTGCCCCTTGTCTTTAGCGTAACCTTTATCTAGGTGTTTGCTTTATACCTAAAACAACAGCCAGGTTCTCAATAAAACGAGTCATTAAAACAAATAAAATGGATAGGTATATTATTATTTTATTTGTTATAGCACTTCCTTGCCTTTCAGTAGCACTCAGAGTGCTTTCCAATCATAAAAATACAAGAACAATATAAAATCAATTTAAAAGGGGAAGGTAAAGAGGGAGGATGAACTATGTTAAGGGAACCCACAGTGGATCCTAAAAGCCCCTAGGGAATAAATGAGTTTTTTCCAGGTGCTTTTTAAAGGTAAGGAGGGAGGAACTCAGGCATCCAGAGGGAGCAAATTCCACACTGAAGCCCACCACAGCAAAGGCCCGATTGCCCACTGACGTAAGACGTGATGGTGGGATCCCCAAACAGCGGGTGATTTCTGAGCACAGACACCCAACAGTAGGAGGCTCCAGGAGCAGGTCTTAAATATAACTAGAACCTAGACCATTCAGGGCCCTAAAACCCAGCAGCACAATCTTAAATTCAATCTGCTGCTCAGACAGCCAATGCAGATAATGCAGGGCGGACATAATATGATCACGGCTATCCAAACCTGTAAGCAGCTGCACGTCCGCATTCTGAACAAGCTACAAGCGACGGATAAGCACCGCTGGCAACCCATAGAAGAGGGGGTTACAAAAATGAAGCTTCGTGGCCACCAGGGCATGGGTCGCTCTGGCAAGATCAGCCTGGGATAAAAAGGCGTAGCTTACACCAATTGTGTAGCTGAAAGAAATGTTTCCGAACCACATCTGACACCTGAGTTTTCATGGATAGAGCATGGTTGAAAATGACACCCTAGGCATAATGGAAAGCTGTTATAATTATGACCTCTTTTTCTCCCCTCCTGCCTTGAATGCTAATTCCCTTCTGCCCCTACAAAAACGATTTCCTCTTGGAGGCAGCCTCCCTATTGCTAGAAGTGTTCCATGCTGTCTGCAAGAGACTTGGTATGCAATCGCCTCTCTCCACTGGCTCCCTCTTCTGCACACGCTCCTTGTATTCACCTACAAAGCCCTTCACAACCTCGCTCCCCCCTACCTCTCTGCCCTGATCTCCCTCCAAACGCCTGCTCAAACCCTCCACTCCTCTTCCATCCCCTCCCTCACCCTCCCACGCCTCCCCTGCTCCCCCAACCGCCTTCGTCCCTTCTCCCTCGCTGCCCCACACGCCTGGAATTCCCTCCCTGCCCTCATCTGCCTTGCCCCCACCCTCCACACCTTCAAGTCCCTCCTCAAAACCCATCTCTTCTGCTCTGCCCTTCCTAACTCCTGCTAACCATTCCCACCCAGGATTATCCCCCACCTGTTATCTGTAAACTCCCAACTTACTGCAACCAAGGCAAGAACGTGCATCTGAGTTCTCGCATCCTCGTGAATGTCGCATCCCTTGTCTCTCCCTCTGTTCCCCCTTCCCTGTCTTTAGATTGTAAGCCCCTGGGCAGGGACCATGTCTATCTTATTCTTTATAAAGTGCCAGGTACATTGCTGGTGCTATATAAATGCTTATAATAATAATAATATTCTCTAATCTATTCCACGTTTCATCCCTGCTCCGGGGCAGATGCATTGCATAGATACTGGCTCCAGGCTGAAGCAGTGACGTGGCATGTTGACTGAGAACAGCCAGGGGCAGTACTGTGAGCAGCTGAAGGGAGAAATTCAGAATGTGGGAACTGAAAAGGGAAAAGGCTTTTGGAAAAGAGACTGGAACCCAGTAGCAGGAGATGGGGGCACATGAGGTATGTGGAGTGAGTCACAGAGGGGCCGACCGATAAGAGGAACAGAGGAGCCAGTGGAATGCAGCCACTAGAGAGGTGTAAGAGTGAACCCAAGGCATTGGACTGAGTGCCTGGCTACGTTCCTGGAGATGAGAGAGTGGAGCTGTACTCCCAAGAGGAAGCAGGAAGGAGGTGAAAGAAAACCACCCCCAGAGGAGAGCACCAAGCAGGCCCGAAGTGAACTGGGTCTCAGTCATAGGACACCTCTGGGAATGACTCGCTCTAGTAAGCGTGAATATTTACCCTTGGTTGATGAGAGCTGTGTCACTTTGGAAGAGGGCATGGGGGTGAGCAGTAAAAAAAAATTAAAAATTGGTAACCTGGATTATTTGAGGAGGAAATCCTAGAATTGCTGAAGTGTTACCAGCTGTATTGACTGTGGGATGACTAACAAGAATCCAGTGTTGTTGAAATTACTGATTTTTATATTATTCCTTGATCCGATTGCTATTCTTTTGTTGTTGACCTTGTTTGAGGGGGACACTTCGGTAGAATCTTTCCCCCATCATTTCGGATTACTTGTCTCCTCACAATTGGGAGCATACCAGTTGACTCGAGTCCATGCTCTACCGTGTTTCAGAGGTTTACTGCTAAGTGCTTCCATAGGCTAAGCAGCTTTAAAGCAATATCAATGTTTTTCAATTATTATCCCAGCTTATAACTGGGCCTCTTCCCAGTTTCCTAATTATCGCCTTTTAGCGTCTTCCCCCACCTTCTTTCTGGGCAGAGCACAGCAGCCAATAGGATCTCATAGACCCCATTTGCCCAATGATCTGTAACACCAGAGCTACCTCGAGTCCATGCGTCCAAGGTCCAGTACAAGCCACTGTGCAGCTTTGAATGAGAGCTTTTGTGCTACAGCTATTTACGGTAGTAGATGAGTCTACCAAAGACTACTTCAGTTCGGTCTAACTAATGTATCCCCAATGACTACGATCTAGCATTTCATCCAATGTAAGGCTTGTTGCGCCTCCACGTGGCAAATACGTAGCAGTAAACTTGCTGCTAGCTGTCTGCTACAGGCTTGCTCCTCATGCTCTCCCAGCCCCCACAAATGTGGGCATACCCAAGGAGCAGGCAAGTTGAATGTAGTGGCTGCCGTGACTGGTAACAGATGGTGGGGTGACTCAGGTCTCTGCAAGAACCTCATCAGAGACATGTTTTACCCACCCCTGTAGGCTCTGGCGTGAAGCGAGTGCTGCTAGAGCTTTTGGGTTCCGGTGGGGTGTAGCAGGGTCTGGCAGGGCCCTTTCTGAGCTCCTCAAGTTCCGCATTCCAGCTATCAAGTAACTGCTTGAAGGTGAGAAGCTGTCCAGTATCTGGTACGAATGGAAAACATTGCCAGTCATGTAATGCCAACTGTGGAATGGACTTTCCCTTAATTAGCCTTGCATCTGTTGACACACACAACCTCTTTCATCGGGAAGGCATGTCTGGAGCCAGGGTTTGGGTTGGAGCCAAACTTCAGCTCCTGGATCTCGTTTGTAAGTCTTGGAATTTGGCCAGCCGGACACCCCGTCAAATCTGGGGTGCCTGACTCACCCCCGACGTGTTCAGGCACCAACAGATAACCCAACGAGCTATCCAACTCCCCAGGATGACTCACTTCGTTCACTGCCAAGCTGCTGCTCTTCTGGTTGGTTGCTGCTCCTTGCTTGTTGCATGTGCTCCCCTGATATATCCCCCCCCCCCAGAACAGGGGACCCATTAGGAGGGTGCATGCAGGTGAGAAGAGGCCTCCTCACTCCCCCCACCCCATTCAGAAAAAACAAGCAGGGCAGTCCCTCACTCAGCTGAGCAGCATGCGTACCGGGGAACAGGAGCAAGCAGGGAGCAGTAACCAACTATTATTATTATTATTAGCAAACATTTATATAGCGCCAGCAGTGTACCTGGCACTTTACAAAGTAATAAAATAGACACGGTCCCTGCCCCTAGGGCTTACATTCTGAGCAGCCGCTCAACGGGGAGCCACAGGTGCTGGGATTTGCATCCTGGAGCATCCTGGGATACCCTAGTAATACCTGCATTTTGGGGCACCAGGTACCCAATTGGGGAGGGGGGCCTGGGGCCCTGAAATGGGGGTACTACTCGCAGGTCGCAAATATCCTACCTGCTTCAGCTCTAAATTTAGACTGCTGTTTCCAGCACGATTGCAGAAATGTCACTTGGCCAGGAAAAAAACAAAACCACCACCAAAGGGATGCCAAGGGGTAACTGATAAATAATCTCATCATTTTGCCCTGCCCACACCTGGAATATTCTGCTTTTGAGCCTAGAATCTTGTCAGTCAAAAGAGATACTTGTCAGCCAGAGGTGGGGAACACTTTTCCCTCCCCACAGGCCTTTTTGAAAAATAGTCCACGCTCCGCAGGCCTGCTAGGAGCTCCAGGTGAGGGTGCATGGGGTGGAGAGTCTGTGCCCTAGGTCCCACCCTTCCTCCTCGTGGGCACGCACCCACCCAAAGCCAAGGGGCTTGCAAAAGGCTTCTTTCTAGAGGAAAGCAGGCTCTAAAAACAAACACTGGCCAGTAATTCAATAATGCAACTATTTACCATTCTGGGTTTGCAACATGGATTGCAAATGTTTACCCATGATTTCAGTCCCTATTGCCACTTCTTGGAAATGACCAGGTGGCTCAATTAAATGGGTAGCCAACCCGTTATCTGGTGTATGTCAATGCTGACACATTTTGAACAAAAGAATGAAGCTCCACCCCGCCCTGTGATTGCTCACTGATGCTGCTCCTACTGTCTATCACTCAGTTTCCTTCTCCCCTGTAACTCCAGCTAAGCACGAGCACCTGCGACTTCTCATCTTTGTGGCTGCATCTCTCTCTCCCTATGTGCCCCTCTCTCTTGTCCCCCTGCTTTTATCTTTCCTAGTGTGTAAGCCCTTCAGGATAGGGGCCTGTCTCTGATGCTTGTACAGTGCCAGGTATACTGCTGGTGCTTTATAAATAACAATAAGATAATTTGGAGGGGAGGAGGAAGTGTACCAAAGCTGCCTTACCAGGATAACTTGCAGAACCGTATTCCTAAGCAGGGGGCCAGACCAAGATAAAACAGCTCTCTACCTTCAAAGCACTTGTGCCCCCTTTTATCCCTCAAACTAAGAGGACTTGGATGGGACTTAAGCCTTGTACTGGTTCTCTGCACAGGATTAAATTTAACCCCAACAAATATTTTGTACCAGACTGCATCTCCAAAGAATTTTTCATTTGTCATGAACAACATTGCCTTAAAGTTGGCAGGGAGGAGTTCTGAAGTTGTAATTGGACTGGTGTCTAAGGTATTTGTTGAGTATTGCTCAAGACCACCTCCATATTGTAAGATCTTTCTGTTTGGCAGAGAGAGGTGGGATTGGGTTGGGGATGGGGATTAGGGAAAGGGTCGTGGGGGAGGGGGTCGAGAGGATGTTTTTTAGATGTTTTTGATTGTAAGCCACCCTGACCCTTAATGAGAAGGGTGGCATATAAATTTAAATAAATGATTTGCTATCAAAGGGAAAGCAAAAGCAAGATATCCCTAGGAGAGGAGATGTTCTGCTGGAGCCCAGTTCCGAAGCTCCGGAAAGTCAGTTGTCAAATGAGCTCGGCGCCCAGCAACTCGCATTGTGTGTCCTGTAGAGAGGTGATCAGAAGAGCTAAACCCACTGGGGAAATGGCCACTCAGTATTCTTGAAAATCTGGTTCTGACTCTGAAAATGGAAACCTCCTTGATAATCTGACCTTTGTGGTTACCTTACCCTCTGTTCCCTTCACGAATATTGCGTCTACAGCATCTGCTGAAGCAATCACTCCCCTGGTCTTTGCATGCTTGTTCCTCTAGGATGAAAAAATTCTAAAAACTATTGGGGGGGGGGGGGATGTAGGCAATGGACTTATTACACTTGAAGGCAGTCATTGTTTTCAAATTGCGTTAAAGTCCCAAATTATTATTATTATTAGCAAGCATTTATATAGCACAAGCAATGTACCTGGCGCTTTACAAAGTAATGGAAAAGACATGGTTCCTGCCCTAGAGACGGGGAGATGACGGAAGGGGAACAGAGAGAGACAAGGAGTGTAACATTCATGAAGACGCGAGGTCCCAGGTGCACGCGCTTGGCTTGGTTACATCGAGAATGACGGCTGGTTGGGTGAATACGATATCCGATGAACACGTCTGCTTTGATTGCTTCCTCTGGCCTGATAGTGACCATAGTGCCCATCGGCAACAGGCCTTGCAGAAACGTTTCTCCATGGGGGTCAAGGAAGCAGAGAAATCTAGAAATGAAGTAACAACTTAATTCCCCATTTGGGAAATTATTGAACCTCGGAAGCAGGTGTAGAGGGAATGGGAGGGGGAATTTCCCCTGACTTCCCCAGACAACTCAAGCAACAGTTGTGCATATAAAAATGTGCAAATTTCATATCTCGCCTGCTTCTTGGAAATGCATGTGTTTATGGGCAACTGTTTTCTTTTGGAAATCATGTACAGTCCACCCAAAGTAGTGCCTGTAAGCGGGGTTCGAGAACTGAAAATACTAAATGTATTGCTCCTCCTAGCAATTTCAGACACTAGAACTGGTAACCTAGAGCATTACAAGATTACAACTGGGAAATCTCTGCTTCCAATCAACTTTTTGATACACTGAAAACACAATAAAAGGTTTTGTGTAAATGATTCTCCTCATTTACACAAAACCTGTAGTTGGGAGTTCACTCTATGTGGATATATTTTAGTTGTGTTTTGGGAGGGGAGTTTTACTGTATTCTGTGCCAGGCAGATTTTATATTGTTACCTGCCCTGTGCCTGCTTTTTGTGGGATGGATGGGACAGAATAGAAATATAAATATAAATAACTAATAAATAATGAACATGAGGACTCCTAGCGACAGAAGGGGGTTCAGATTTCTCAGCAGTGGCTGAGGGTGTGAGAGTCGGTTATCTCGAAGTGCTGATCTGAAGCTCAAGCCCCTCCAGCAGCTCTCAAAGGTGGGCACCCCAAAATATCAACTTGTTACAGTCCCCAAAGCACCCGAAAATCGCCGGTTAATCTTGGCTGAATTCATTTCTGAAGGTGAATAAGCGCAGGGGAAAACTAGTACCAGCCGGGCAGGCGGCTACGAACTAGGAAACTGCTTTATGGAGCAAGTCATTCTTAGTGCCGGCACCGCAGGGAGGGATTTCGCCCCAGGCCCACCTGGCTTTTGCCGGACTTTGATGCTTTCCCCCAATCGGGGACAGGGATGGTAGCAAGCCCCCACCCCTTCCCTAACCCTGGGGGGAATCTAGGTCCCGATCGGAGCTCCCCCAGCTGCCTGGGAGTTCCCCACCCCCCGATGCTGGAGAATGCAGCGCTGCGAGGGGGCGCTTGGTTCCCAGCTGTAGCCTTCGAGTAAGGAATCCCCGTGGGGCGGGGCTTGGCTTGGCAATAAAGAGCCTGGGACGAGCCGGCGAGCTGGAGAACAAGGAGCCGCGCTGCCGGGAGGTGAGGAGCAGGGGGGACACCTCGTGGCAAAGGGTTGTGTGCGCGCCTCCAGGAGCGCTTGGCTGCCTTGCAGCCAGGGGTTGGGTTGCACCTGTGCTTCACTTTGTGTGTGGGGGGGGGGATGGATCTTTGTGGCTTCAGCCTGTGCGAGTTCTCCTCGGTGCCTGAGCTCAGGTATGTGGGGTGTCTCCATTGTGAGGGAGAAGGCTAGTAGCCTGGGCTGCTGGGGGCTTCAGTGCGGATAGCACTGAAGGGGGGTAGTTCTCTCTGCTGAGGGGTGGGGAACCCAGAGGCTATTTTGGAAATGATGCTAGAAGCTCTGCAAAGTTTGGGGAGGGGGGCAGAATGCACCAGGGGGGCGCTCAAGAAAAGGAGGGTCCAGATCCTGGGTCGGTGGGGCCCTTGTCTGTCTCCTCTCCATGTGGGCAGGCCCTCCTCTCTCCTCACTTAACTGGAGCTCAGTTTTTCAATGCTTTGGGTCCAAGGGTGAGATCCAGAAAAAAACAGAGCCACTTGCTGGGCCTGAGGTCCCCCCACCCCTGATCTTATGAGGTCTCTGGTGTATCCGATAGATTAGCCCAGTCTGGAAATGTGAAACCTGCCTGTCGGTGTGAATCTGTGTGTCCGCCCAGCAGGAGATGGGGAGAACAGGTGTTCCCTAATGCCCGTCTCCAACCTGCCTGGCGTGAAGACTCGCCCCGGCAAGGTATAGATGAGGACGGCAGTATTTTAACCACATTCTGCCAAGACGCCATTCATCCATTCAAAGGTCTTGTTGTTTTTAGTGGGGTGGGTGGACTCCAGGGGTGGCCAGACTCGGGGTGCATGTGAGCATCATCCTCAGGTGATTGCCTCCCAGGTCTAGAGCATCTCGGCAGCTGATCTCAGGAGTGGAGAGCAGTACTCCCCTTTTGAGAGAGCCCTCGTCGCCGCAATGGGGCAGCTGTCCCCTTCGTGGAGACATTTCCTGGGGTGTCGGTCCCACTTTCTTCCCCAGTGGTGATCTCTATAAGCCTGGTTCCCCTTCCCACCCCATGATCTGCGGGAGACTAGTTTGTAGATCACTCTACCTCTTGGTCACCCCTTCTATACAGCTTTGGAAATTTGAGTTATCGGGGTCCAGAATTCTCTAGATCAAGAAAGCAGTACATCCCCATAGGGTTGGGTCTGGGGAAAGCCAATTAGTTTGACTTATCCAGACATTCAAGGTTATGCAAGTTCTTCTTAAGTGGATTCCAGTGTAGCTGCTGCTGTGGGACTTTAACAGATCTTGTGCATGGGGAAGTCGAGTGTGGTTAGAACGCAGGTCAGCTTTTCACTTGAAGACCTAAATTCTTGCTGGTTCTATATCAAACAGGAAATGCAACTTCAAGGTTTTATTGGGGGGAGGAAGGGAGGGTTGTTTCATTTCCCTTTAAAACATTTAAAAATAGACCAAAGGAAGAGAGAAATCCCTAGCTGTAAACTCATGACGTACAGAAAACAGACTTTCAACGGGTGTCATTTTTAGTATGACGTTTACAAAGCATGCTGTTTCTAGCTTGACAGACCAGACTGCTTGCTGAGCTGCACGTGTGCTTGTGTGTGTAAATCTAGGCCAGAGGGGGGCAGATGATGGCTTGGGAGCCGCATGCAGCTCTTGCCAGACGCGGCTGCCTGAATGTGTCTCTCCATGTGGCTGTCTTGGAAGTAGGAGAAGCCCAAGCCATCATTTCTATTGGCGGATCCTCCTAGGGTCATGGGAGCATCCTCTGCACCAATACTGCTGCTGCTGCCGCACAAGCCTGCTCAAGTCGCCGGGCATTTTGTTGTGGACTTGAGCAGGGACTAAACCCTTTACTTGGCCCCTCTAGCAGGTCTCTACCCTGCACGATTCAGGCCTAGGAGGACGTGTGTCAGGGACTAGATAGTGGGTGATGTTAGGATGCAGGCACTGTTTATCAAATCTCATGCAGTTATTTGCATGTAAGTAGATGCCTGAAACATTTCAATATTGAGAACCTGTAACTGAGAGCTCATTCCCTGTGTCTGAACTTCATGCCAGTCTTGACTTTGCCAGCTTCTAGCTAGATTTAGCACCTTCCTACGGAAGGCTTCCAAGCCCACCTTTCGGGTGAAGAATTCTTTTGCTTGTTGTGTATCCCCCTCTCTTAGGCCCTTTAACCCAGACCGCCTTGAAAAATGTTCAAGAAGGGCAGCAAAAAGCCTGTTTATCCAGTGGCTCCCAAACCTATTGCCCCCTTTTGAGACTTAAATGTAATCTGGTTACCCCACCCCCACCCCCCAAGGAGTAACAAAGGCAAGTGGACTATTTCAATCCTGGTCTCGAACGCTGTTCTCTCACTGTGTCACTTCTGCCTGTTGCACGTCTGCAGAGCAGGGCTGCACGTGGCCCGCAAGGACCTTTCCTGCGGCCCCCCCACCCATGCCTCCTCCTGCTGCCGGACTTGTCTCGCCCCAGGTAAGTGGGGTGGGGGTCAGTGGATTTGCCTCGGCACACCCTGCCCTTTATGTTTGGGGTGGGTGACAGCTTTGGCTGAATTTGCGTGTTGGATGGAAGGCAACTTTACTTGGGTCCTTTCTCCAGTGCTGTTGGACACACGCTGTAATAAATCATGTACTGTCGGGTGTCTCCCTACTCTTCTATCTTCTAATAGTTCATGCTGTTTACCATGCGTCTCTCTCTCTCTTTTTTTCCCCCCCTTCAATTCAACAGATCTGGACCATTGGCAGAGGGGAGCATCTCTGAGCACCAAGTGAGGCAAGCCGCTAATTCTGGGGCAGATACCACCCGATACCAGGAGTTGTATAAATAATAACCAACCCTCTCATCAGTACTATGCATTCCCATCACACATTCCTGTCCAGACACTTATCCAAGGTAACCACCCCCTTCTCCTTTTGCTGCTGTATTTAAAGCTCTCCAAACTTCTAACACAGCCACTGTCTTTCCCAGACGGTTTAGATTTCATGAAGGGAAAATTCCGATGCCTCTTAATTTTTATTTTTAAACTACTCCTTTGCCAACCCAGCCCCTCCGTCTGAACTGGGGTGTTAGCCTGTCATGACTCTGAATGAATCTTTCCGTTTATAAGCTTTGGCCAGACATGGTGACCATCAGGAAACTTGTACCGATGTCGGTAATCCTTTTCGGGTTGCGAGGGGTCACGCATGATTTTGAAGGAGTCTTCTCAGTGGATGCCATTGGGTCACCGCAGGGCAGCGATAAATGTGCTTATCGAGTGGTTCCCAATTTGTTGCCTCATGCTGAGATTTAAATATAATCTAGCAGCAACTCTAAGCCATGGCAAAGGCATGCCGCCTATTTCATCAATTGGCACAAATTGATCCCTGTGATCATGGCTCCAAGATTCAGCCCTGGCAACTCCATCCAGATCCTGCCAGTGCTGTTGCTGTCCAAGACCCCACTGGTGACTGGGTAGAGTTGGTTGGGGGTCAGGGGTGGATGATACTGCTGCCCCCACCATCAGCTGTTTTATGACAAAACCTCTATTGCCAAACAACTGATGGGTACTCTCTCCCCACAGAAGCACCAGTACCAGCCTCTCCCCTGACAGCCCTAGAACCGGAGGAGCAGGGAGGGGCTGCTACTGTCTCTCATCAGCTGCCTTGCAAGGAGTGTTTTGGCTGGTGGAGTGGCAGCTGCTCTGACTGTCCCCACCCACCATGCATCCAGAGTCTGGGGGCAGGATTGCCGTGCACCGCATGACCCCCATCTACAGATGACTCAGACACACGCAGGGTCACCATGACCCATTCAGGAAGCTCTGCTCTCATCTCTTCTTGTTTATGGATACATTCAACCCTACTGATACTGAGGCCACTTTCAGACATGGCCCGCCCACGCATATTTGGGCTGCGGGGGGAATGCGCAGCCCGAATATACGCAGGGATCAGCCGGTCTGAAAGCCCTCCCCCGCACCCCGCCGGGACAGCTTTGCCGGGAGAGACGCACAGGGATGCGGAACAGGAAATTGAGCTCTGCATCCCTGCACGTCTCTGGCAACAGCTTCCACAAGTTTAATTATGTGTTGCATGAAAAATACGTTCTTTTATTTGTTTTAAATCTGCTGCCAGCTATTTCATGGCGTGTCCCCTAGTTCTAGTACTATTGGAGAGGGTCAATAACTGCTCCCTATTTGCTCGTTCCACTCCGCTCATGATTTTACGAACTTCTGTCCCCTCTGTCGTGGATCTCAGTCATCGTCACCGCCCCAAAGAGATTGTAGGATATCTCTTGGCGGTCATCGGGCGGGGGAGGCCCATGTCGAGTCACTGAAAAGGGTTTCTAAGTGGATCTGGGGGTGTGACAGAACCACTTATCGCAGAACGCACACACCCCTCACCTCAGCAGGCCCCAGCCTCGTGTCGTGGTGCTCAAGCAGGCCTGCGCCTGTCGTGCAGCCAGCCAGAGATCACCTTGCTGGGCAGGCCCCTGGGAGGTAGACTGAGCGAGGATATCCACCCCTCTGGGGTGCAGGTGAAAGCTAAAAGACACCTCCAGGGGCGGGGAAATTTCTCTACCTGGAGCAGTAACCAGACCAGCTCAGGAGTTTGCTTAACACCCGACTTTCCTAACGGGGGTAGGGGCTAGGCAAGGTGCAGCACGCAGATGGTATCAGCAAGCACAGACCAAAAGGGCAACGGTCTCGCGTTCTGTTTGGCCGTTCCTCCTCCACGGCGCTCCCCAACTGGCCCGGAAAGAGGGCTACAGTCAAGCCGGCTGTCCCCAAGCTGCAGCTCCAACTCTCAGCAGCTCCCACCTGCAGCTCCCAGCTTCATTTGTTCCAAGGACTGACCCTGAATTGCCCAAGGCCCAGAGTATTTAAACCAATCGACTCCACCCAACCCAGGAATCTGGTCGCCCCCCCTGAGCATGCTCAGAGCAGCCAACCAGAACGCCACATCCGGCTTGGAAACACCATTGGGGCTACTCGCCTGGCCACTGTGTGCTTCCGTTTGCTCTAAACAACCAATTCCCCCGCCTGGCTCTCCAGCCACCCCCATACTCAGTCCAGAGTTCACCACACCAAGCGTTAAGGAGCCTCTCCGGCAAGGGAGGAGTGGTAGCAGGGCCGGATGCAGGGAAATGCAGACTGTACAACCGCACAGAGCCCTGTGTGTTGCAACATACCACAGGGTCCCCCAATCAGTGGGGTCCACAAATAAACTTGAAATGACAACGGGGGTGTGAGAAACACTGGTATAAAATACAGGCCCACTTGGTCTAAAATGCAGTGTCCCCCAGCCTACAAGGGGGCCTGGAGCTATTCAGCCCCCTCCCCCGTTAAGTAAATTAGATTTAACAAGTGTAACACGTGGGCCCGCGGGGAGCCCTGGCCCCTGAAGACGACGTTCTGCTTCACAGATCAAAAATTAGTTTGAGTAACTCTTCTCTTTTTCTGTTGTTTTGGGGAGGGGGAGGGTCAGTGTGTGTCCATCAAATATTGCTGGGTTAGAGAGGGTCCCTGTCACTCCTCCCAATTTCCCTGGATGAGGCACTGGCTGGCAGACAGCTACGTTGAGATAGAGCAGGCGTTTCATGCACCAGGAGAAGCAGGCGGGCAGGGGAATGGGAGGCTTTGCTGCCCAAGTGACAGGGTGTTAGTCCTGGTGCAAGTCATCTACATTTGGCAGCAGAAGATTCTTTAGGCTTCTTAGGACGTCAGAGGGTGAGGATACGGGCTGTCCTTGTAACCGGCTGCGCAAACTGACGTTCATGTGTGTCCTTCCCCCACAGTGGATATTTGCCGTTGTGCCGTTCCTGGTTGTGCCCTGCTGCTGCTCGGTGCCCACCTACCTATGGCAGGATATTGAGACCAAAGAAAGCGTTGTGTGTCAGCAGTGCCCGCCGGGGACTTGTGTGGCAGAACACTGCACCAAAGACAGGCAAACCCAGTGCCGGACATGTCCAGAACTCCACTACACCCAGTACTGGAACTACCTGGAGAAATGTCGGTACTGCAACGTCATCTGTGAGGAGTCTCAGGTTGAGGTGCAGCAGTGCAACGTCACACACAATCGAGTGTGCGAGTGTCAGTCCGGCTACTACTCGGATTCCGAGTTCTGCATCGAGCACTCCAGATGCCCTCCTGGGTCTGGAGTAGCCCAACTGGGTAGGTATTAACACGTGTGTGTGTGTGTGTGTGTGTGTGTGTGTGTGTGTGTGTGTGTGTGTGTGTGTGTGTTGGGGAGGTGGTATTTGAGATGGTAGAGCATCTTTCTCATAGCAAAGCTATTATTCATTTGTGGTAACAGCATAGCTGATATAATAATTTATCTTCCTGCTAATACTTATAGATGAATAACGGTGGCCCAATCATCGCAGATCCAAGCCCTTCACAAAGTGCAGGGTTTACAGTTTTTCCCACCGGGGCCGTTTATTTGTTGTGCTTGCGGTACGCAAGGCTTCCCTCGTTGCTGAAAACCTCTCCGTGCTTTACTTTCTATTTGGTGGGCCCTGGATACTCTGCTTGTTGGGCTGAGCGGAGATGTTAGCTGATGGGCTTGATCAAAGAAGTGGGCTCCACATCCAGCATTACAGGCTCGGAGAGTTTGCAGTTATGACTTCTCTGGCTCCTGTCAGGGGTCACAGGCCGAGCGTCAGGAAGAATCGGTTGCCTGCTGCACATGAAGCTCTCACTTGAGGTAGAACTGGCTTATTGCCTCGTTGGAATGTGGCCATCCCGGCACAGAACTTAATCTCTCTGTGTCAGTAAGATGCCTCCCTTCCCATGTGCACATTTTGACCTAAATATTCCACGGGTACCTGGTACCCGTGGATGCAAACTCTTTGCTTTTCACCCAGTGTATGAAACAAGCAGTCTATTCTTGGATAGCTAAAAAAAGAGGAAGAGGATGTGGGCATGAGGTTTGACTGGCATGGAAACACTGTTTTCATTCTATAAATACACATGGTTTTTTCCAAGTAGTGAGAGATTGGTAGCAATTGGCTTTGTCAATTAAATCATTGAAGTTCCAGGTGGAAATTCCAGGGCAAAGAATAACTTGTTACAAGATGGGGAATGAAAACGAGTGCCTTGGTGGAGAGGTCAGGGGACACCTCCGTGCATCAGGGGACACCTCCGTGCATCAGGGGACACTTCCGTGCATCGGGGGAGGAGCTAACCAAAGACTGCTGGCCAGGATAGATGTGAGCTCAGGAGCAGGTGGGGGAAGAGGCAACAGCAGAACAGAAAATTGAAATAATCTGAGCTGAAATTAATAGTTTTTGTAGTCCTAGATATTTACATTTTTGGGGTATCCATCCAAATGATATCTGCAACCAAAATGGACAGTTGCATAAGCCACTTATTTGGTTATTTAACTAGGGATATTTTATTCATTTTGGTATTTGTCATGTCAGCGTTTTGGTTACTTTGTTTCGGGTTATCGCGCATGTGCGATACCACCAAGATACCAAACCGATATAGCTAATACAGCTGTCCGCTGAAGTGAGACCAAATATCTGCTTCATCCTAGCAAGTCGAATGGGCATGAATTTGTCAGATCTAGTATTCACCATAAATACTTGGTTCAGCTGCAGAAATAATCCTCTCCCCTTCCTTGTCTGTTTTATTTTTAATCGGGTGGGGAAAGTAGAAGGATAGGTATTTGTTTGTTTGCTCTTATGGGGTGATTGGTTTTTAAAGGGTCTCTAAAGTTGGTGACTAATCGTGGGCACCGCACTGGTTGCATGTCGGTGTAGTCTCTCACACTGAGGGGTTTAGGGGTTGCTGCAGTACACACGTGATGAACAAGGTAGACACCACACTGTTTTTATTGCTAAGGAGCTGGAACAGGGACAGTGGATCCAGATCTGTCCCTGACCAGAAGAACCAGCATCACGGACCCTCCTAGCTAGCCAAGATGGTTCTAAAGCACTGTGTACACCAAGAGTCTCTTCTACAGCACAGGGTCGCTTCAGACAATGAGCAGGTTAAACAAAGGAGGAGAGGGCGAGTCAGGAATGTTGATTAGAGCTTAGCTCCATGGGCGGTGTGAAAGACTCAGCATCTCAAGCCAGGGAGGTGCCCATGACAGCCACTACTAGGGAGCTTCCCTTCCAGGTTTGTGTAAGGACCCTGGCCGATATAGCCTTACGAGGCCTTTTTGCTGGTTCTAACCATTTTATGGAGCTGCCGGCTTCCCTGGACACATCAGGGCATGTGAAAACATGCCAACCGGAGGTGTCCCCCCTACAAGCTTGCACCCTCCTATTGGGAAAACACTGCATGCATTCATTCTCGCCTCCCCAGCCCGCTCAGCTGATTGCAGGTGCAAAATTCAAGACTGGATCAGAGCCAGTGTAAAACCATGGTCCCATGTGTTTAAGTTCTCTCTGTCTCTACCTTCCAGCTCCCCATGTTGTTGACGGGTTGACAGTAAGTCCACCTTTATCAGTACATAAAAGTTTATTTCCAAGGGATCACAATAGCCGCTTCTGCTGTTGCAGTTTGCTTCCTCCACTCGGGTGTGAGCGCCGCAGGGACAAAGTGCTGTCGCTATGGTGCCCGCCGCCCAGGCAAATGGGTTGCTGCCCAAAACGGGAGGCAGCAGGATTACGCTTACTAGGCAAAAATGCCCAAGGTCTTGCCCAAGGTCTTGCAGATTTGGACGTGGTTTGACTGTAGCAACTCAGTGGCACCCACTCCACTTCGGTCGCATCTGGGCGAGCGACTCCATGTGAACAGGGATAACTTGTGGGCAGATCAAGTTACAAGTTCCCCTCTGTGTTCTGTCCTTCTCCGTGAGTTTGCTACACCCCAGCTGTGGAGCCCAGCCCTTCGATTCAAGCTGTAGAGGGAGGGTCATGCTTTTAGCTTGATTCAGTCCCATGCATTGGCTGAGATGGCTGCCGTTACACAGAGCAATCGGTCCCGAACATCCCCACCTGCCCCAGGCGGAATGTGCTAAGGAGGTTTCCAAGTGCTAAGGTTGTTCCTACATCCTTGTTTCTGCAGGCACTCCTCATCACGACACCAGGTGCAGGCCGTGCCCCGAGGGCTACTTCTCCACCTCCAGCTCCAGCACGGAGGCATGTCGACCCCATCAGAACTGCTCCGAGCAGGGCATGGAGACCAACGTCCAGGGCAACCAGCACCATGACGCTCTGTGCACCAACTGCAAGCTCTCCCAGATCAATGGCACCCAGAAGCCAGGTGAGCTAGCTACCATATAGGCGGTGACATGGGCTTTATTCTTGTCTGGGTGGGCAGGAAGCCCCCGCTCTAGCTCGGTGGGCTAGATGCCAGGCTTAAAATAAATCTTCACACCGTTCTCTCTGCCCAAACACGCAGCTCCTTTCACCTCTGTCCAATCCGTTTTGATCAAGACTAAACTCATTAGAACTGGTCTTGCATGCGTGTGTACGGGTCCCCAGCGAGAACGTTGTTGGGAAATGGTGTCCAGTTTTGGTGGCCGTGCTGGGAAAAGGATGGTGATAAACTGGGGTGAACGCAAAAAGCTAATGACCAGGATGGTGCAAAAGGGCCAGAAGGCCGTCCTGGAAGTGAGACGCTCAGGAGCTCAGTCTGTTCGGCTTGTTGAAAAGGAGGCCGAGCGTGCCAGTGTCCTCCTGGGGAGGAGGCTGTGCGGTACTCCAGGGCACTTGAAACCCAGCAGAGAACGGCAGAACAAAAACCAACCACTAGGAGTTTTAAGCTGGACAAATTCAAGTTGGGAAGAAAGCATGTATATTTTAACGAGGACGATTAACCTTTGGAAATGGCTGCCCAAGGAGGAAGGTGGGGGGAGTGGTGAATTTCCCACCCATTTGTAGTCTTCAGAGCAACCCTGGAGATCTCAAATGATTATGATTTGACAGTTATGCAGCACTTTCAGTCTTCAAAGTGTTTTCAATCCTTATTTAGTTTATCCTCACAGCAACCGTGTAGATTATTATTCCCATTTTACAGATGGGGAACTGAGGCTGAGAGAGAATAACTTGCCCAAGACCAGCGAGTCTGTTTCAGCATGTGGCCCCCAGCACATTTGGGGACCGTTAGTGTGTTCCCCGGACTCTGCGGTTCCCCACCCCGGCCTTAATCACTTGGCTACACTGGCTCAGCTAAATAAGATACTTCAGCCAAAAGACACTTAAATGCTCTTGATACAATAGCAGCTGAAGGAAATTCAATTTGCCAGTGCTGTACAAGAGGTCAGAACTAGAGATTAACGTAATGGAGCCTCTGATCTTAGAAATATGTTGTGCTTATCATCCCTCAGAGAGAGAGAGAGAGAGAGACTTGAGCAATGCCACCCAATGAGTTCATGGCTAAGACAGGATTTGAACCCTGGTCTCCCAAGTGTTGAAATCCTGGCTTTTCCCTGGCTTAGTTTATCAGCATGGATGCAGTGTCATCTGAGAACCTTTCTGAACTACCAGTTGTCATGGGTGGTAATGAAAAACCAATGGAATAACTTGTTCATAACAGAAACTTCCTCCTCCTTGGCCGCCCCCTCTCACACTCCTGAGTCTCCCGCTCCTTAATCCACCGTTGCCTTTTTTCCCATGCTGCCATCTATGCTTGGAACTCCGTCCTTCCGTCTTTCTGCAGCTCCTCACCCCCCACCGATTGCTTTACTGGTGCCTTACCCTGCAGGATCCCGTTCCTCCTTCGCAGCTAAGGCTGCTTGCCCATGTTACCTGGATCGGTGAAACTCCCCGGTGCGGAATCTCCGGCGTCCTGCAGCTTTTTTTTCTCATGAATGACAGGGCTGGATTTTGAGCCCTGTCATTCATACGTTTCCAGGAGTTTCGCCGCTGTAGGTAATGTGGAAAAGCGGCCTAAGTTAGCAGATGCACCTACCTTCTTTACGTTCCGACACTGCTGATACCGCTGGTTGTGCATCTCCGCTCAGTTCTTTGTGGGACAGTGGCTTACCTTGTCTTGTCCACAAGCTAAGCATTGCATCGTGTGTTTATTATTATTGTTTTTCTTGCCAGCTCCAGCAAGTGAGGAGTCGGACTGTGAACAGGCAGTGATTGATTTTGTGGCTTACCAGAACATCCCCGCCAAAAAGCTGAGGCGCCTCCTCAACCTCCTGGAACGGCACACCCAGAGCGCCAGTGCCTCCAGGGATAGAGCTGCCCTCCAGGAGAAGTTCCATGCGTTCCTCACCCAGTTGAGAAAGGTCTGCTCGGAGGAGTCTGTTATCAAGGAGCTGCTGGATGCACTCCGGAAAGTAAAGCTACCTCAGGTAGAAGAGAGAGTCCGGCAACGCTTCCCTTTGAAGCTAAAAGGTTGAAAGGACTGTAGATTGACTACTTTATTAGTCTTTCACCAGATGCGTGTTTGAGCAAATCAGTGCTGGCAGCTAAGCGAGGACATGACCTCTTCCTCTGTTGCACTCCATGGTGGCAGCTAGCCTTCGTCCTAATGTGCATATACTGTCTCTGACCTCTTCCTCTGAGAGATGCTTGTAACTGCATTAAAGGGACCTGCTTGCAAGAGGACCAGACTGTGAGAGCCTTCAGGAAGGTGTCTGCGTATCCACCCCTTTTCCCTTCTGCCCCCCCCCCCCGGTCTGGAACTCCCTGCCTGGATACATTCATTCTGGTCTCTCCCGCCCGACCTTCAAATCCCTCCTGACAACCTACCTCTTCCATCAGGCTTTCCCTAGCTCGTCATGAGGAGAAGATTGTCTCCTCTTTCCTTCCTCCGAGTCATTCTCTTCGCTGTATCTAAGTGAAGCACATGCACCTGCAACTTCTCAACCTCATGAAAATGCCTCCTTGTCACTCCCGATGTTCCTCTCTCTCTTGTCTGTCTTGTACTGTAAGCCCCTCGGGGGCAGGGTCCTGTCTATAACTATTGTTTGTGCAGCACCAGGCACATTCCTTGTGCTATATAAATAATGAATAATCCTAACTTTACCATTCCAGACGCTTGCTGTCCCCCCCTACCTGGAAACATTCATTCTGCTCCTCCCGCCCAACCTTCATTGAATAGGAAGTGTGCAGCTGAAGAGCATAGTGCCCAGCCAACTACTACAGGTCAATCCCCTGGAGTGGAAGATGTTCCCAGTTTGTTGACCCAGTATAAACTGCTTGAGAAATCTCTTAATTCCCTGGGGGAAACTTTTAAGCGATTTGTTGAGCAAAATGAGATATTTTTGACCAATAGGTTTAAAAGTTTAGAGGACAAACTAGAAGGATTGGCTGAAACAGTGTTTCATCTAAAGGTCCTGCCGGGGCGGGCGGGGGGCGTCTATGCTTGTTAATGTTGCAGAGTAATAACTGATTCGCAATCAGTAAGGACCAATGCAGCTGAAGGTTTAAAAACAGAACTTTACTTAAGCTTTCCATGCACAGATCCTTAGTTACATCTAACTAGTATGAAGACAAAATGGAGACTGAAACAGTGAGAGAGAAGGGAAGAAGGAGTGGTTACACAAAGGAATTAAACTGTAAAACCCCATCTCCCTTCCATGTACACAAACTTAGCAGCGCCATCTGGTGGCTCTATAGTCAATTACTGTTCTTAATATGGCAGGCATTAACTTATGGATGTTGCATATACTAACAGTTAATACTGCAGATGCACCAGTAAAAGCTGGTTGCTCTCAGACTAGTGTTAATGGTGAGGATAAGGCCTCCCAGACAAGGGAAGATAAGGCGGCCTCACAAATAAGTTTTTGTTCCGCCCCCCTCTGCAAAGTCGTGATACTGAGAGACCTGAGCAACAGTCAACTGACGGCCAGATGATTCTCCTCCAAGGGGGCTGATCTGAGTTGTATTTTTTCCAAGATAAATGATACCCAGGGCCGGCCCTAGGGTTTGTGGGGCTATGTGCGGAGTCTTGGTGCGGGGCCTAATTTGCATAATTAGGCACTGCCCATTTATGTCCATTTGCATATTTTGCATAAATGTCCCTCCTGTCTGCACACACCTTAGGGCCTTTTTAGTTCCACCACTTTTTACCCGTAGCTTTTCACACAGAGCCCCCCCACTTCTTGCCACTTCTGTTCCACAGATCCATCCAACCTCCAGAATTCACCACACACTGCCCCCCTCCTCCCGCAGTTTCCCTTCCCCCCAATGCAGGGAGGGAACAGCAGGAGATGGAGGTCATTATTGATTTGTTGCAGGAATTTGGCAGTAATAGTTGAAACGAAAATAATCAAGCAAAAGTGTTCATATATAGTAATAACGGAACAAATGTCTTTTTTTTAAAAAAAAATATTTTTCTATATGTCTTTTGGGTTTTGTTTTATTTTTTATTGGGAATAACATCCAAGTCAACCTGAGAAACATTCAACATTGCACATTAGAATATGGGGGATAATATACCCAAGTCAACCTGTAAAACCTTTTGAACATTGCACATAAAAATATTGCACATGAAAACAATAAAAGAATGAACTTGGCTCCTTTGAGTTCCTGGTCAGTTTGGTGGTTATGGCCATTGTAACTGAGGATTTGCTTAAATTACAACCCTTCTAGCTTTCCTCGCAGCAAAATCATCAAGAAGATCATTAAAATCCACAGTCTGAGTAATGCTGCTCTCGATGGAAAGGCGTGCAAGACCAACGAGGCACTCCTGACTCATTGTGGATCTGAGATAGGTCTTTATTAGCTTTAGTTTGGAGAAACTACGCTCTGCAGATGCCACCATGTCTGGAATAGTCAACAAGATCCTCAATGCGATAGATGTGTGAGGATACACATCCAACAGATCGTTTTTTTGAATGTACTTTAAGACCTCTAGAGCTGTGTTTTCTCTTTTAACAAAGTTTGACAGTCTCTGGAGTTCTACAAAGAGATCCTCACCATCTATATATAAATTTTGGCCATTAGCATCAGTCAGTAGGAGGTGCAGGTCTTTGCAACGTTTCAGGAGTTGATCTTGGTCCTTTTCCTTTAGTTGGCCAGTGTTGTACAGGAAACCAAAATCTGTACTGTGTTGTCTGTAAAGTTCAAATTGTTCTTCTATTGAATTTATTGCCCCGTCAACTGTCATGAGAAAATATTCAACTTTGAAAGACTTCTCTGCATCCATGACTGGTTCATCTCTTCCCGCATTGTCAAAAGCTTGCTTCTTTCTCACTATGCGCTGCTGCTTACGTTGGAATATGGGCTCTATATCTATCTCCTGTACAATCTCTTTGGCTTGAACGACTGCAGAAATGAAATCAGTCTCCCTGTAGTTCTTCAGAAAAGAACATAAATGTTCACTATGGGTATTTTCAGACGTTACGAGATCACGCTCAACCACAGTGAACCACGCTCAATCCCGCAGTGGGGCCAAAGCGCCCTGAACGTCTGTTCGGCGGCCGCCAGATGTTCACCACGGCCAATACCCACATGGGGTCAATTTCAACCACGCTTCCAGAGCTCCCCGCCGGACAATCTCCAGAAGCGTGGTCAAAGAGATTCCCACCGGGAAACAACAAAAAGTAACATCTGGATGGCAATCACCGGCTGGAACCAAAGAAAATGATCCCCAGCCGGGGACAAAGCACACAGTGTCACTGCCAGGCAACCAGCAACAACGCAGCCACCGGAGGGAGATTTAAAGGGAAACCTGCAGCAGGGAAGTGTGGCGGGATGGAGCAAGGAGGGAGGCAGAAGAGAGCTGTGAGAGAGAAAGCGAGGGTGGAGGAGGCAGTGGCAGCGGTGGAGGGAGCGCAGGAGGGGGAGGCGGGGGTCGTGCTGAGGCTGGAGGAGGCGGAGGGACAACACGCTGCAGCTGGGACAGGACGCCCTGGGGACAGCAGCCGGACCGGGGGAGGAGGCACCCCGGAAACGGGTAAGGGGAAACAAGGGGAGAGGAACAGGAGCTGCAGGGGCACCAAGGGGGGCATGGGGCCAGCCCGGGCTCCCGGCAGGGAGGAGGGAAAAGGGGGTGCCCTGCAAGAGGGGCCAGAACCGCACCCAACCGTAACCCCACCCCCACCCCGTGCGTCCTGCAGACACAGAAAAGGGCCTTGGTGGACAAGCCCCCAGAGGACACCGGCCCAGCCCAGGCGGAGGAGGAGGCGGTGGAGGAGGAGGACCCACAGGGGAGACGAGGGAGGAAGCCCTACCACAGAGGGTGCCAGTGGGGGCTGAAGGAGACCCGGGTTTTCATACGGATCTGGGGGACCCTGGAGTACCAGCTGGAGCTCGCGCTCAACCAGCGCAACGAGCATGTCTACTAGGACATAGTGGGGGACATGGAGGCAGCGGGGCACCATCGCACGATGGCACAGTGCCGCTCCAAGGCCAAGGAGCTGAAGAGTGGGTACAAGGCCATCCGGGATAACGATAGGCAGTCCGGACACGGAGCCCGGACCGCCCCCTTCTACGATGCCCTAGACCAAATACTCCACATGAAGGGGTCGATAGTTGCCCCATGGCTCATGGGGAGCGCAGTGGTCCAGGGCAGGAAAAGGGCTGAGGTACCCCCACCCCTCACCACCTCCCTGGTAGACACAAGCTCCAGGGCCCCAGACCCCCAGGAGGAATGCCCCGGGACCTCTGGCACCTGCAGCCCCCCCCGGAAAGCAGCCCAGAGAGCACCCACCCCCAGGCTGGACAAGCGGAGTCCAAGGCCGGCACCCTCATCACCCTAGCCAGTGGTCCCAGGGGGAGCACTCCCACACCGAGGGGCCGGCCTCGGAAGGATCCGAGACCGACATTGAGGGTAAGTGTGCGACCCGGAGAGGAGAGGGACCGGGCCCACAGGGGGCAGGGGCCAAGGGGGGAATGGACAGGCCAGCCCCAGCCCCCCAAAGGCAAAGCGGGAAGGGGGCCCGGGCCGCGGTTGCCCAACCACACAATCCTACACCAACAACCCCCCCTCTTCGCCCACAGAGCACGGAACACCCCGGCACAAGACCCAGGCGGGTGAGCAGGCAGGCACCGAGGAGCCCAGCCAGCAGGTGGAGGAACCAGGTGAGGTATGCGGTCTGGGTGGGCGGGCCCTCTGGGGTGCAGAGAGGGGGTCCCCAGACAGTTGGAGGGGGTGGGAGGGGCCGAGGAGGGGGGTGGGAAGGGGCCAGGTGACACGCCCAGGGTCCCTCGGGGCCCCTGCCCCATCCCGGACCGGGGGCAGGCGCCCGGGGCGGCATCGGACTCACCCTCCTGTACCCACAGGGCAACCCCGGCAGCCAGCATCTCCAGGGCCCATGCCCCCAGCACAGCGCATGAGGGAGCACCGGGCACGGGTCCGCCAGTGGAGGGAGGACCAGGTGGAGGATATCGTCCAGACCTTGACGAAACGGGGAGAGGATGATAGCAGCCGTGGACCAGATGGAGGCGGCCATCAAGCGGTCCCTGGAGCGGGCGGAGGTGCGGGACATGAGGTTCCAGGCTGAGGTGCACCTGGAGCAGAGGCAGGAGCGCCGGGAGCACAGCAGGCAGGTGGAAGTGCTCAGCCAGCTGGAGCAGGCCATCACAGGCTTGGTACAGGAGCACTCTGCCAAAATGGACAGGTCCCATGATATTGGGACCTCCCTGCTCCTGCACGCGGGCACCATGTGTGCCTATGTGATGGTAGCCACCCCCACGGGCACCCTGCCTAGGTCCCCATGCCGGGCCCCTCAGTGCCCCTGCCCTGCTGCCCCAGCCGCCCCCACGTCCTCAGGGGCCATGATCCATTGGCCCCACCTGGTTCACCGGGCGGAGCACCCAGCCCCTGGGCCCATGGTGGCCCCCAGCAGCTGGTTGTGAGTCCTGGTGTGCCTCCCGGCCCCCCGGTTACCTGCCCGCATGTGGGGGGGCTGGTCTCCGCTGGCTGCTCTGCTGTGCTGCCTGCTTCCCAAGGTGCTGCTGCCCCTGCCTGTGGCTCCGGGCCACCTCCGGGCCCCACCCCCCAGTCTGCCTCCACACCCGGGGTTCCCCTCCGTGGTTGCCTTCCCTGGTGCCTGGGTCCAGTGTTCTGCATGGCCTTGCCGACCCGCCTGTGTCCAGCGGACTGTCCCCACCCACCAGTGCTGCCACCTGTTGCCCTGCCCCCCCCTTGGGTGCCTGTGTGACCTCGGGGTTTTGGGGCCCCCAGACTGCCCCTCGCTCCTTCCTCCGGGGGGGTGCATCCTTGGACCTGCAGCGCTGCACTGGCTCTCCTGCCTGCCCTCCATTGGCCCCTCTCTGGGTGTGGGGTCTACGTGTGCCTCCTGGACTGTTCCCGGCTGGCTCACTGTGCATTGGGGGCCTCCGCTGTGCCTTGGTCCCGAGCTCCTGGGGCCCCCCGTTCCGGGACTGCCTGTGTTGCTGTGGGAGTGCCCATGTGGACAGTTCTGCTGTGGGGGTTGTGGTTGCCGTTGCCTGTGTCATGTCCTGCCCTGCCCCTTTGCAGTTTCCCCCCCTCTTCCCTGTTCCGCTCCCCCCCGTGCCTGTTGTGCCTTGTGTGTTGTCCGGGCATCCGTGTCCCCCTTCCCTTCCTTTCCCTTCTGTGTGTGTGTGTGTGTGTGTGTGTGTGTGTGTGCCCGGGCATGTGCTTGTGCTGTGTGTGTTCCATTGTGGCCCCGCTGTCTGTGTGCCTGTTGTGTGTGGTACCTGTCTGGCTCTTCTCCCTCTTCCCCCTCCCGTCCTGTTTCCCTTGTGTGGGCGTTCCCTTGTGTGCCTTTTTGGCAATGGGTGATTTCAGACGTGACGAGATCACGCTGAACCACAGTGAACCACGCTCAACCCCCCCGCGGGGCCAAAGGCCCCTGAACGTCTGCACGGCGTGCGCCAGATGTTGGCCACGCTCAATTGCCACATGGGGTCAATTTGAACCACGCTTCCCGGGCTAGCCGGGGGAAGGTCCCGGGAAGCGTGGTCAAATGGACCGCGGGCCGTGGCCAACAAAAAGTAACGTCTGGCCGCGTGCCACGGCCCGGGATCCCCGGCGGGATCCCGGGCCGTGGCACGATCGGCCAGACGCGGCGGCCGCATTGGCCCCGCCGCCCGCCCGTCTCCTCGGAGGGCGGGCGGCGGGGTGCGTGGAGGGGGCGGGGCCGTGCGGCCGCACGTTGCGCCGCGCGGCCCCGGCCCCTCCCACTTTCCCCGCCGGGATCCCCCCGGCACGTCTGTTGGGCCGTGCAGGGGTGACCCCGGTGGGGAACGAAGACGTTGCTTCCGGTACGGGGCCAAAGGGCCCCGTAACGTCTGAAAATACCCTTTGTTTGCCCTCAGGCGCCCATGTCTGTGTCCCGCCCCTGCCCGGTGGTTTCTGGGTGTTTTGACCACAGCCGGGAATCGGTGTCACATCTGTTACGCTGCCCCAGCCCGTGATCTGCCGGCCCGATTCCCTGCCGTGGTCCTGGTCCCGTCACATCTGTTTGGGGCTTTTATTCACCCCGGCGGGTGGTGGTTTGGTTCACCCCCACCGGGAATCCACTGTGGTGAACTGGGTGCCCGTCACATCTGAAATCCCCCTATGTTGCAGGACAATGTCAATCTGTATCCTGGAATCTTGCATAACTTTGCTCACCACATTCACCTCAACCAAAATATCATGCCACGCTACTAAACTGACCAGGAACCCGAAGGAGCCAAGTTCATTATTGGCTAAAGACATGGCCTCACTTTGAACCTTAGAATCGTTGGCTGTATCTGCAACTTCCAACAGGGCTTGTTGAATGTCAGGTGCTGAGTAACAAACAGCCTTCACGCTTTCATTTCGGCACTCCCACCGAGTATCCGAAAGAGGTTTGACAGATGGTGAAGACACATTGTTCTTCAAAATCTTCCATCTGCCTATAGAGGCAGCAAAAATGGTGTAAATCCTCTGCAGCACACCAAAAAATGTTACTGCTCTTGCAGATGACTTTGCAGCATCTCCCAGCACCAGGTTCAAGCTATGGCTGCCACATGGTGAAAAAAATGCTCTTGGGTTCTCTTGCAAGATATGGGCCTGAATACCTTATGTCCTTTCATGTTGGACCCGTTATCGTACCCCTGGCCACAACGATCCTGTAACTTCAGTCCTAATTTCCTAAAGACTCAAGTTCTGCCAATCCTCTTCCAGTAGTATCATCAACTACTATAAAATCCATGAAATGCTCCACAATCTCAACATCTGTATCAGTTGCTGCAGCCTTAACAATCCTTAAAGTAACAGACAATTGCTCTTGATGGCTTAGGTCAGGTTTACAGTCCAAAATAACTAAAGTACTTAGCTTGTTTCACGTTTTGAATAACAACATCTCTTAACTTTTCCTGACATGATTTCAGTCATTTCATTCTGAATTCTGTGACCTAGGTAATGATTATGGATCTTGCCATCTTTCACTCTGTTAACATGATCCTGCATCACAGGATCAAAACGTGCCAACAACTCTACTAGACCAAGACAATTTCCATTATTTGGTGTGTACAGAGTATCATTGCTGCCACGAAAAGCAGTATTATGACTTGCCAAATGCTGAGTAATAGTAAACAGACGCTCAAAAACATTTCACTATATTTGTTTTTGAGAGACTGACTTACTCGGTCAATGGCTGTATTGCTTGCTAATTTTGATTCAAGTTCAGTCCACTGTAGCATGCAATCAATGTGGACTGGAGATCGCTCGAGTTCCCCTAACTGTACACCTGCATGCGACCGATCACAATACCCATCTTTAGTGAGTTGTATTTGAGCAAGACCACATTGGAATAATTTACAACAGAAGCAAAATACAGAGTTCTTTTCTTTTAGAATATATAAGCCAGTGCTGGTCAACATATTCAGTCCATTAGGCATCACACAAACATAATGAACTTCTCTGAAACTTCTCTTGTCCTTGTCCTTTGGAAAGCTGTAATCCTTAATCCGAGTGACACCTTTTACCACAGGAAAGTCTTGTAATTTTAAGTCAATGGATAGGGGCCAACAACCTGAGTCATCATAATCACTGATAGCGGTTGGAAAGATATTTTCTTCAGTGGGACTCCTGATATTTTCATCAGAGCGTGTACTTGGCTGAATCAGTTCAATCTCCAAAGTACTTTGTTTGCACTGTGACTCAGTTTGCAAAACCCCTGCCTCACAGACACTTTCCTTTGCTGTATACCTGACATCCTTCTCTGCCTAGCTTTGCCTCGTCGGTTCTGAATCCGCCTTAGCTTCCGTTATCTTGCTTACATCTTTCTTCATATACTTCTCCAAAGATCCTCTTTGTGTTTCTAAGAATGCCTGTTGATGCTTTCTTTTTCTTGCTTTCTCTGCTCCAGAAGCCTATTTTCTAAACTTGTCCCTGTCTCTGCCAGGCATGTTTCAAGCAAATCAGTTGTCCTTGGGAATCACACCTGCAAGCCACATATTTTTCAGTTGGGTGACTTGCTCGGTGCCAGGAAGAATTGCCCACATCCCCAAAAGACTTCTCAGTTTTTAAATTCAAAGTCTTCCTGAGTTAGCTTAAGAGACAGGTAACACCAGACCCCTAGTACAGGATTCGGTTTACAGACCCCAAACACACAGGGGAAAGTGAAATCATGACATACTTAAGAAAGACACTGTTAAATAGCTAAAGGAATGAATAGACCTGTCACAAATGTGACACCCTTTGTCTGTTCCCCTTCCTTCGTATCCCCCCCCCCCCCCCCTGGTTCCCCCAACAGTATTATCCCTTCAAAATCACCAACAAGATGTTCATCTGTTCATTTATGCTGCTTGCCCACATTACGGGGGGTGGGGGGGAGGGTTCCATTAGCAACACAGGGCTGGATTTTAATGGGAGAAGGGGAAACCAATAATAAAATTCCAGGTTCAAACGATTGGGGACTCGCATACATAGGAACACAAGTAGTGCCAGACTGGGTCAGACCGATGGTCCGCTGTCTCCAACAGGGCTTTACAATCAAGTTGTCCATCTCCTTCATCCTTTGCTGGAGGACAAGCCTCCGGCGGTTCGCTCAGCCCGACCGGAATGCAAGTCCCAGCCTTGGTATGATGATGAATGCAGGATTCGGAAGAGGGAACTACAGAATTTGTTTATGGAAGCTAGGGCCCAGGGATCATTTGTTCCCCCTAAAAGGTTCTACGAGCTTAAGTGTCAATACAGGAAACTTCTGTACCTTAAGAAATGTGATTTTGAAAGGCTCAGATGGGATAATTTGCTTTTGGCTGCAGAGTCAGGTAATTCTGCCTCCTTCTGGAAGATAATAAATGGATCTAGTCCGAGCTGGTTGGTTTTTCCAATTCCCCCCAAGACTTGGGAGGATCATTTTTGTAAACTCTTCTTCAGGGCTTCTGAGTGCCCAGACAGGGGGTCTCAATCCTTTATTGAAAATGTTAGGGGGGAGGAGGAATGGCCTCCAGTCTCTGCGGAAGAACTTGTGGCACTGATAGATTCGAGCAAGAACAAGAAGGCACCAGGCCTCGATTTGGTCACTCTTGACTTTATCAAGAAGTATAAGGACTGGTGGGTCCCTGTCTTGGTGGCTCTTTTTGATGCAATCAACATTACCGGTATTATGCCGGCTGGTTGGGGAAGGTCTGTGATCATCCCAATCTATAAGAAAGGATAGAAGGGGAATCCTGGAAACTACCAACCTATCAGTTTGCTGTCGGTGGTTAGCAAGTTATATGCAAAATATCTATTTGCTCGTCTTAATAACTGGATGATAACTCAGCAAATTATATATCCAGAGTAAGCTGGGTTTCGGTCCAACTGCTCGACTACTGATCACTGTAAGTAAGTAAGTAAGTTTTATTATGGCACGAGCTTTCGCTATGGCCAATTTATAAACATCAAATATACAATTTTATAAAAACAACCCCAGCAATACATAAAATACCAAATACAATCAATATATCAATCACAATTAATCTCTCGCAGTAATTTTATTCAAGATCCGAGTTCTTTCTTTCAGTGCTAGCCAGGTGTATATAGACAATGCCATTTTTGCCTCCCTACTTTCCAACCTGAGCAGATACCCATAAGAGTTCTCTAGCTCAGCAGTAGGTCCATCAATTAACAGAGGAAGAAGCCAAGTTGCACGCAATTTGGCATAGTATGGGCATCTCAACAGAAAATGGACAGTATTCTCTATCTCATTTAACCTACAATGGCAACATCTCAGTTGGTAGGGGACATTATTATATCTGCCTTCAACCACGGCAGATTTAATCAATTGGAACCGAAGCTGAGTGTAAGATTTCCGAAGCTTCCGGTCCCCTATGGCATCCAAATATACCTCAAACCCAAAAGCGGATTTGAATTGTATCAATAATGGAGCTACTTTCCAACAAGCCACTCCCGCCAGATCCTCTTGCTTGGCAATGTCCCATACCCTTGAATTAATTTGGGACCTGATATTTGAAATACTTCTCCCTTGAAAATAATCAAAGGAAAACCCCAGGAGCCNTCAAGCTTCTCCTAAATTTTGCTGGTATATTAAGGAGCATCTGGTAGAACAAGTCCCTAATTATAACTATCTAGGTCTATTGTTCTCTTCTAAAGGGGGGTGGAATTCGCATTTGCAGTTTGCCCTTGCAAGAACTAAGGGCCCTGCAGCTGCTAGTGCTCTCCTCTGCCTTTTTTATGGATGTAAGGGAGGAGGGTTTTGTCCTGCAGTCAGGGTATTCAACTCCATGGTAGTGACCCAATTATTATACAGGGCTGCAATCTGGGCCGTAGCCTTTGATTCTAAGCTGGGAAAAATTGAGGCTAAATTTTTTCGGGCTTTACTTAAAGCAATTAATTGTATTCCTTTGGTGGCACTTAGGCTGGAGCTGGGCCAGCTTTCTATGAAATACCAAATACAGAGGCAGATTCTCCTCATGTGGCTTAAGACTATAAAACCCTTGTTTGGGAGTCTGTTAGAATGTTATAATCAAGACACCTATATTAGCCCATGGAGGAGGTCTACCTTACATCTTTTGGCCCCTCTGGGCTTTTCTGGGTCTGTCAGGCAAGAGGATTTGGCTGCTGTTTCTTAATTTCGTTCTCTTAATAATTATTTGCCTTTGGTTCCACCTAGGGGACTTATGGCTCAGTATCTTCAAACACTAGTCTCCGCCAGACAGAGAGATCTTTTCTTTACAGCTAGAACGAATGCGCTGCTATCCCAGTTGCTTGAGGGGTATGGAATGTAAACGGTATTCTCTTTTTGCTTTATGATTGGTTTTTTGTCTGAATTATAACAGCTTTGGCTAACAATAAATTTATTTATCTATTTTGTGTCCTCTGCAGACTTGGAACCATTGATCTGACACCTCTTCTGTTTCTGGATGAGAGTCCCAGTTTCCCCTTTGGCCTCATTCTCTCAATGTGTCATTCAGCAATTTCTCCCTCTTCTCTCCCTCCCACACTAACTGCATGAATGATGGCACTGAGTATTCACTGGGGCATGTGGAGTTGATGCATAGAGGCCGCTCTGAAATGGCGGAAAGGAATGTTGGCTCAGAAGCACCTGACACTGCGTGTGTGTGAGAGAGAGAGAGAGAGAGTGCGCCTCACTGGCACGAGCTGCCTCAAGCGCTGAGTCATGCTGAAACTAGGTCAAGAGGCAAAGGCAGGTGATGTGAGTCAGCATGAATAGCAGCACACCCCACTGATCATAGAACCGTAGAGCTGGAAGGGAGCTCAGAGGTCATCTGAGGAAGGGACCTCAGAGGAAGCTCACCCGGCCCCAAGCCTTTTGGTTTTTCGACGCCAGTATAAAACCTGGCTGTTCACCCAGGCCTTTGGGGAGAGGGGGGAGGGTCTAGGGGATTTTTTATCTCCCCTGCCCTAGTGATTGTTTGATTGATTGATTTTTGTATCCCGGGCCCTGTTTTAATATTTGAGATTGTATTCTTATAGGTTTTAAACTGTTTTTATTGATTTTATTGTTGGACGCCGCCCCGAGCTGTGTTCAGGAGGGACGGGGTATAAATCAAATCATATCAAATAAATAAATAAATAAAAATCTAGTCTAACCCCCTGCTCAATGCAAGAAATCCCGGTTTCTGATGCCTTGCAAAGCTCCTGGGCGTATCTGCTTCTAAATCCCTGCCATCTCCAGGTTTCACTTTTTGTTAGTAAGGAAGGGGCTGGATTTTCCTGCCTTGCGTGTAAACCTTGGCCATAGACTGATCCGTACCAAGCCATGCTTTCTCTCTCCCTTCCCCCTGTGCACTAGTGATGCCAGTTATTTCAGGCGTCGGTGTGCTCTAGTCGCTCGTGATCTCTACAGGCTTGGGGACATTGCTGTGCCGACAGCTTGGATCTGGTGAATCCTGCATTGGTGAGGGGGGCTGCACTAGATGACCCTTGATCTCCCTCCCGGCCCAATGACTCGACAAAGGCTTTGCCGTCTGCTGTGTCTCCCTCTTGCACCACTAGTGGATTTGGCCCTCTGGCTCTTGATGGGCTTCCCCAGCAGTATCTTGCAGCAGAGCATTTGCCTCTTCCAGCAAACTGGATCTCTCTCTTTTGCCCTAAATCCTGGATTCCTTCATGCGGAAGTCCTCTACCTTTGCTCCATATTCGCCTCCTCTTCTGTTACAGTGATGTCTCATTGAAATCTACAGAAGGTGGGGTGATGACTCATGCCTCAGTTAGCAGCTGCTTAGCAGACGGCTGATTTCCAGCAGCCAAGGCGGAAAAATCTGGTGGCACACTTCCGCACGTGTGCCCTTCTCCTGCTAAGTAAGGCAGCTGGCACTGAGCCTCTCCAGGAGCTATTTGCATCCAGCCATCTCGCACTCACAAGTAATGCTGGGTTGATCTTCCAGATTCTGACTCAGGAGACTTGTTGGTTTATTAACAAGAACATTTATTAACATACAGCTGTTGGCCTAGTCCTTTAGGAAGACTCTAAGAAGAGGTCTTAGCTCTCATTTCTGGTAAAGCATCGCCCTCTGTCTTGATCCTTCCAGTATGACTAGGAGGCAATGGTAACTAACCGCATACACCTTTTAAAGACACAGTACATCATCATCTTATTGTTACCTAACTAGTAATTCAAGCACTGTCTCCATCTCAACATCTCCCCCGCCACACACACATTTGTAACAGAATTCAAACATTGACAGTCAATAACTCAGCTTTAGCAGTGTTCAATAAGGAGCTCTGCTTTCTCTACTAGATCTTCGAGGAAGTGCATCCATGTTCCTTGTTACTCCTGGGATGTCCTGTATAGTACGACGATGAGCTGTATCCTTGACCAGCTCTTCAGAGCTCTCTTCTGAGCTCCGTTTCATACCAACTGCTTCCTTATCCCTTTCCTGTTCAGGAAGGTATCGCAGATGCCTCCTGTTGCATCTATAGGTTTGTCCATCTGGTGTTTGCATTGCATACGAATGTGGTGCCACTTCTTTGAGCACTATGGCCCTTTTGGCCCAACAGGTACCATCATGCAGTAAGACAGNATAAAAGGCCCAGAATAAATAGAGAGACACTGTTCAGGACAAGGGAAGCGGGAGGACTGAACCTCCCAGATTTTAGACTGTACCACAAAGTGGCCGTCTTAAGCGCTCTGCAACCATGGTATCATCAATCAGAACAACAAGAATGGGTAAGGATGGAGGGACATGTGCTAGGGATAGATACTTTTGTGCAATATTTGGCAGATGAAGGATTGATAGATGGGAAAAGTTGGAAGGAACACCCCTTTGCAGGGATAGCTTGGAAATACTGGTTGCAGGTAGTAAAGAAAACCAACATCAAAAGGAATATGTCCCCTTATACTCCGATTAATCTGGAGGTTCAGAGAACACCAAACAGTGGAAAAACTTAGAAGGGCAATACAGAGGAAACAGATCAGACTGGGACAACTATTTAAGGAAGGGGAAATGCTTTCCAAAGACAAGCTAGAAGTGTTATTACAGGAGGGAATTGATCCCTTCCAATTTATTCAGCTAAAAAGCGCCCTCACGCGACAAGAGGCAGTCAAAGAATATGGCAGAACACCCCTCAATATGGAAAGGGTGCTGTTCGAAAGAGACAGTAACAGGGGCAGGTTAGGAAGAATATATAAAGCACTAAAAGAAGTATGGTACAAAAAATGTTTTAGCTTCATCAGGGCCTGGGAAAGAGAACTGGGCAAAAAATTCACAGAACAAGAAGAAAAAGAGATAATAGGGCATTACGGCAGCTGTGCAGCATCCTTAGCAGCCAGAGAGCCCCAAGTAAAACTGACGCTGAGATATTATCTGACGCCTTCCCTGTTCAAGCATATCAACAAAACAAGCTCCGGGAAATGTTGGAGGGGGTGTGAGAAAGAGGGCACCCCATTACATTGTTGGTGGGAATGCGAAAAGGTCCAAGACCTATGGAGGGTAGTGTGGGCTAACATGGAAGCAATGGCAGGATTCATCATCCCATTTCGTCCTGAAACGGCGTCGTTAGGGATATACCCCAACAGCGAGGCACTTAAGAAAATAAAACCCCAATGCATAATATTTTGCCTAGCAGCAATCAATGTAATAGCTAGAAACTGGAAAACAGATAAAAACATCAAAGAAGGGGAATGGTTAAATAGATTATGGTTTATTTTCTCAATGGAATGACTACTAGCAAAATTACATGACAANAGCTTTCTTTAAGAATCGTTTCATTATTTTAACACCATTTTCAGCTAGCCCATTAGATTGTGGGCATATAGTCTTTTGCAAACTCACGGAACTCGTGTCCCCCAAACTGAGGTCCATTATCAGACATTAGAATCTGAGGGATACCATGCCTAGAAAAAATTGATTTCACATGCTGTATTCCATGGCGTGATGTAGTGGATTGCAATAATGCGATTTCAGGGTAATGAGAGTAATAGTCTAAGACTACGGCCATTTTTAGACAGGTGCGCGACCCACTCACGCATGGTTTCAAAAATACCACGAGGCAGGATTACACGAGACATCGCCGGGGATCACGCGCTATGGGAGAGGGATGCGCATTCTTTTCCAGCCGCGAATTACCTACCTCGATCGCCGACCCAGTTAATTCGCGGCCGGAAAAGAATGCACGTCCCCTTCCCGTGCGCGGGATCCCCGGCGGCGTCTCATGTAATCCCGCCTCGCGGTATTTTGGAAACCATGAGCGAGCGGGTCGCGTGCTCGTCTAACAGCGGCCTAAGAGATAGTCCTTGCCACTATATTGGAAAAGATCCACCCCCAATTTATACCAAGGGACTTGAGTGTTTGGGTCAAGCACCGTAGGTTCTCTCTCTTGCTTAGGTTGATATTTGAGACATGGCTCACAGTTATTCACAACATGCTCAATTGCCTCATTCATCTGTGGCCAGTACAAAATACCCCTGGCCCTTCGCTTACATTTTTCAATCCCCAGATGACCCTCATGGATTCTAGTAAGCATTTTGTTTTGCAATAACTTAAGTACCACAATTCTGTGTCCCTTAAACACTACACCATCAATGACTGAGTGATCAGCAATGCCGTATTTGTATGGGCCTGGCAGTGAGTTAGCAGGCCCCTTTGTCATGATAGCTTGGATCACATGCTGCAGTGTATCATCTGAGGCTGTGACCTCTGCAAATTCTAGCCACTGTGCATCTGAGATGGGAGAATTTTTTCGCATCAAGTTAACATGCACTGTGTCACACTCAGCTTCTGGAACTGTGCGAGTGCTATCCTATGCCCGTGGCCGCGTATCTGCTATTATGAGGTCTTTCCCTGGTTTATATTCTATTGACAAATCATATAGATGGAGTTGGAAAAATACTCTTTGGACCCTGGGGGAGCATCAGCTAGCCCCTTTTTCGCAATGGACACCAAAGGTTTGTGATCTGTTTCAGCTATGACCTGTCTGCCATAAATGAAGACATGAAATTTCTTGCACCCGTATGCCAGGGCTAAAGCTTCCTTCTCAATCTGAGGACACTGCCTCTTTACAGTGTTCAGAGCCCTGGACCCATAAGCTACTGCTGTCCGATGGTCACCATATTTCTGTAGTAAGGCTGCCCCTAGGCCTTCACTGGAGGCATCAGTGGAGACTTTAGTGTCTCACCTAGGGTCAAAATACCTGAGAACTGGGGCTTCCTTAATTAACCTTTTTAAAGTTTCAAATTCTCTGTCCATGTTGGCATCCCAGGTCCATTGCGCATTTCTTTGCAGGCGTGCACGGAGGTTACTAGTGTGAGCAGTCATATTATGTATGTGTTTGCCCACATAAGTCACCATACCTATGAATCTCCTTCCTTGTCCTTTGGCGGTGGCATATCAATTATGGCTTTTTTCTGTGTGGAAGAAACGCTGTATGTAGATAAACTTTGCCCTGTGCTTGTCACTTGTGACGTAACACAGACAGACGCAGTAGCGAGACTAACACAGACGCAGGCGCAGTAGAGATTTATTGACGCAGATGGAGTAGAGACTTAGCAGAGACTTTCCAGTGCAAGCGCAGTTTATCCTACCAACATGAGTCAGCAACTCAGCGTTGACATGCTCAGTAAATCCACCAGTTACATAAACGCCGGATGCTGATTATCATATCGGGGACCAGGCTGAATCCTGTGTCCTGATTGGGGCTGGGGAAACAAAGAATGGTGCATTGATTGGGTTATAGCTAGAAGCATGAAGCTTACTTAGCAAGGCTGCCCCTATGCCTTCACTGGAGGCATCAGTGGAGACTTTGGGTATTTTCAGACGTTACGGGCGGCCGGTTCACCACAGCGAACCACCAGGGGGGGCGAACAGCGCAACCACGCCCGGGGGTTGGAAAACGACCCAAACAGACGTGCCGG
>QEPC01014492.1:2333662-2351432 GCA_003113815.1 Sphenodon punctatus | reverse complement strand
TGTGTGTGTGTGTGTATATATATATATATATATATATATACACACATGACCGTTATATATACATTATCATTAATTTACCATCATTAATTACAGCTCAGCTTAAAGTGAGCTGTAATTAATGATGCCTTCGTGCCTTCTCCTCCTTGGATTTGATAGTAACTACTAGGCTAGGAGGTGTCATTTCACCAAGAGGAGGACAGTGGACATGCTATTAACACAGAGGACAGCCAGCACTGCAGCAGCCAGAAGTGAAGTACGTTTTTTTTTCTCCCATTACAACCCATTTCTAATTTTCAATAATAATAATAATAATAATAAATGATTTTTTTATTTAAATGTATTTCAATAAATAACTATTGTTATTATTTCTTACAAATAATCCTTTCAGTACTTGATTATATACTTAATTGCTTATATATATTTGCAGAATTATTCATAATTAGAAATATAAATAATCATAGTTTACAAATATATATATATATATATTAGTGGCAAATGCTTACATAATTGCTAGGAAAGAGAAGGAATAGGTTATGAGAATAATAAGTAATTTTATACATGGTTGTTGTGAATGCATTTTAAGCATTGTATAAATTGGACCTCAGTTTTATATTTGCTTAGGCCATGAAGAACATCTGGTTCATTGGTGATTCTTATATACCACGACTTGAGCAATTTTGCAAAAATGAAAACAAACAATGCGATCTCCATTTGAAAGATGTTCATGTGAAGGAGTAGCCTGAGATGGGATAATGTCTTGGCCACTTTAAAGAAAATCAATTAATTTCTTCAACTTCTGCATCTTGCTTAGAGATCCACTCTGGTGGAAATGATATAGGAGTACTCCGTTGAGCTGACTGACTTCATGAAAAGGGATTTACTTGAAATAAGTAATCTATTCAGTGGATGTAAAATCTTGTTTTCTAACCTAGTCATGAGGCAATGTAACAGATATAGCACAAACATGCGTGCTATGAACAAATGTATAAAGAATGTCAACAAGTCAATCAGAGGATTTATGAAAGACATGGACATGCATTCTGTTTGGCACTGTAACATTACCCCAGATAACAGTCTCTTTCTTAACGATGGTGTGCATCTATCCGCCTTGGGCCTGTCAATATTCTACCAAAACATTTGATTGTGGATACTGTACTGTATGTTCACGTCTGTTGTTCTAGTGTATGGATTTACTTCACTGATTGTGAAGTCACCAGTCACCAGCTACCGCTGGTGCTGGTGCTTACAATCTCTTTTTTTTACCTGTTTTATGGTGATCTAATCTTAACAAAATCTCAATAAACATTCAATAATAGACTGTGGTTATGTATCATTATTTTTTAATTCAACATAATGATAATTATATTATTTTGTCCTTAATCTTTATTTCTCAATCTTATATTATTATTATTTTATCTCTAAACTTCTGGAAGTAATGTGCTATGTACACCCAGCCATTACTTTCACTTCCTATGTCTCTCTCTCTCCGCCAACCAACTCCCTCCTCCCTGACCTGTCTGACAATCTGTCAGACAGGTCGGATTTGCCGCTGTGCCCTCCCGTCTCACAGAGGGGGCAGGTGCCCATGGTGGTGGGGAAGCGGCTGCATGTATATATAGTAATATATTATATTAATAGTAGACTACTTACTGTACTATAATATATATGGTATACTTTATCATCAACTTTATGTACTTGTACTTAATTTTCGTATAATAGTGTGTTGCTGAATGGCAGTCTCTTAGTATACAAACATTTTTCAACATTCAATCTTACCAACCATAATCTTTTTTTGTGTACTCAGAGATTCAGAAGTTTGAAGCAATGACTCATGAGGCTTCCAACCGACGATGTAGTGAATCTCGACAGCAGCACAAAATATCTTTGACAATGCTGCTGCTGCTGTGCAATGGCAAAAACAAACACCACCACCAGCAGAAGCAGCGTAAATTAGTTCAAGGTTCCCCATCCCCACTGCAGCAGCATAAGAGTCAGGAGGAGTCAGACAGTGCTGCTGCTGCTGCTGCACACTCACACCAACATCTGAAGCAGCAGCCGGAACCACAGCAGCAGTCACATGTGGAGGAACAACCACATGTAGAGATGGAACAGGCGGAGACCGATATTCTGCGCCACAGAGTTCAAAAAATGTTTCTCGGCCCCGTGTTTTCCAGTGCACACAGGATGCACTGGAAGATTACATGAATATTATGCACACTCCCAGATGCAGACAAATCAGTAGTGGAGCCAGAATCCGATGATGTGCAAGTGCAACGTTGCCAGGGGAAGGAGGACATAGTTGTTGTCAAATTGGAAACAACAACCAAGTCATGTCCACTAGAGACGTGGGAGGAGGAGGGACTGGGAGACATCACCACTATTACCACTGCAGACATGGGCCGTGATTGTGAAAGTGATGTTACTGATATCGATGATAATAACAATCACAGTGATCTGGACTACAACCCTTCTTGTGCACCCTCCTCATGCACAACCATGCAAAAGATCAAAGATTGTGCATCATCCAATCAATATGAGACAGGGAGAAATTGAGTTTTCTTTCCCATGTGTAAGAAGAGCACCGGTGGTTGCCAGTGTGTTTAACAAATCTGTAGCACAACGAAGGCAATCCGCCACCGCTGCCGCCGCCACTACCACCACGAGCATGTTTAGTATTTTACCTCAGACTCCTCCTTCTCCAAAAATATCACAAGAAACAACGATATTGCCACTGCAAGGCAGCACCAACACTGGCTCCGCAGATGGAAGAACAGGACAATGGTCTGATGTATGGAAACATTTCACTGCTTGTGATGAGAAGAAATTAGTAGTACAGTGCAAATACTGCTATAAAAAAATCAAGAGAGGAAACGAAGGTGGGAAGAGCCGCCCCGCCGGAACCAGTGGGATGCATGGCCACATGAAGCACCACCACCAGTCAGTTCTGAATGCTGCTGCTAGTCCCCAATGCAGAATGAAAAGCACAGATCAGTCAACACACACCACTGGTGCTACTACTGTGCAAACTACATTGGAGCAAGCTGTACAAAATCAAATGAAATGGGCAGCATCTCACTCAAACTGCACAATACTGCCTCACACTTGTGACAAAAATGCTTGCAGTGGACATGCTGCCTTTTTCTTTTGTAGAGAATGAAGGGTTTAGTAACTGATGGAGGGCATGGCCCCACGATGAAAGGCACCTTCAAGGGTATACTTTGCCACAAAGACCATTCCTACGCTGTACGATGAAGCATGCAAAGCGGTGGCAGCAGCTGTGCATGATTGTGAAGGTGCAGTTGTGAACCTAAGAACAGACATGTGGACCAGTGCGCAGCACATGGAGTATCTATCTATAACTGGTCATTGGATACATCGTGACACTAAGAATCGACTACAAAGACAGCAAGCAATACTTGCTGTGGAACACTTTCCACAATGCCACACAGCAGAAAACATCCGTGATAAATTATTAGACCTGACAAAGCAGTGGTTGGAGCCGCTTGGTCTGTCCGTTGGCTTCATATTCGTAGACAACGGGGCAAATATCAGGAAAGGAATTTTGGATGCTGATTTTGAAAGCATTTCTTGCACGTCTCATTCCCTGCATCATGTTGCCAAGAGATTACTTGAAGGTGAAGATTTTGTAATACAGACAGTAGAAAGTGCCAAGAAGTTAGTAACACACTTTTGGAGATAGACAGCATCTCGCCGTGAACTCAGGAAGATGCAGAAAGAGAGAAACCTTCCACTTCAGTATTTTCCTATCGGTGTCTGCACCCGTTGGAACTGAACATATAATATGCTCAAAAGATTGCATACACAAAGGCTTGCACTAGAAACATTCTTTGTTGTTGCATCCAAATCAGTCAAAGACGCTTCAGAAATGCAGTTAACAGTTGCACAGTGGGATATTATTGAAACACTGTTAGTTCTGCTGGAGCCCTGTCTAAGCATGACAGTTTGTCAGTAAGGAAGATGCCACACTCAGCCAGACCTTGGTAGTGCTCGTCTTATTAACGAGCCAAGTTGCCAAGAAGGCCTACCTTCCACAAATTACCAAGGAATTTCTGAAAGCCACCGACAAGGAAATTATGCAACTAACTAAAGAGGCATTGGCACTACAACGTCATGGCTGTGATCTGGAAGATGACATATGTGAGGGTGTACAGAAGCAATGAGAAGGTGAGTGGTCACTGGGTGTGTGTGCATATACATAGAAGGTATATCGCTTAGGGGAGGTGGGCATTTTAAGGGAGTTTGGGTACTCTACCACAAGAGTTCCACACTGCAGTACACTTCTAACATGGCAGTGTTGTCCTCTTATAGTCATCATTAAACATTTTCTTCTGTGGTGCTGGTGTGTTAGACCTCAGGTGCATTTGAAGTGGTTTTCCCTTCCTTTTCCACCATCCAGACATTCAGAGTACTGACTTGGACCACATGGAGTTCTTCTCACACCTGTACTCACTGACCCAACCCAAGTCTTCGGCCAAGGCCTCAACAGAAAGACCAAGCTTAGAGGCTTGGGTGGGTGGTGCTGCTGTGCTGGGAGGACACGGAACTCCGACAGACAAGATGATGATGACCTCAGCTTTAGGAAGAGGAGGCGTCGGCAGTCAGGGGCAGACAAAGTTGCCTTGGAAATCAGTTACTGTGTGTACTCTGCTTGTTCCTTTTTTTCAGACCCAGTAACACAGAAAAATTGGTCGCCTTGATTTGGATTTGGAGTCTTTTTCTAGCCTCATAAATTTTGGGATGGTTTTTGAATCCATCCATCCCCAAGAATCAATTGCTGATAATACCCTGACACCCTTTCAGCATTGTGCAATAACAAATGTTATTCTTCAGGGATTCATATATCCGATTGCCATTTTTGGGAGGTGTGCTGTGGGTTTTGCCTTCCTCTGAAGAACAGATATATTTAATTAGGCTTTCAAACCGTAAAAGATAAATCTAAAATATAAACCAATCAATACAATAAACACAAATTTGATTGCTGTATTTGTTGTGTTGGTGCTCTTATTTGGTTTCTTTCACAGAGATGGCTATGATAGAGACCAGAGTGTGAGGTGTCAGATACATTTCAGATTGTATTTCAACAACACCCAGCACATACTGGCACGTAGCATCTGCTTGTGCTTGTTGTGAATGGACTTCTATTTAAAGGGCATTTTTAAACTTCCTGTGTTTGTGTGGTGGTGATTCCTGTCTTTCAATCATGAATCCTCCATCCTGTCACTGAACGCACGCATGGTGGGTTTGGGGTGTTGGTTGGGGAGGGGGGAACAATGCATGTTGTTCAAAGTCTACACTTTGTGTATACGCTCGTGTATACAGACACAACTCTAGAAACTGTCTTTGGTAGCTTCATTTCATTTTATTTTATTAAAACATTTGATATCATAATCTCACCCCTCCTGCCAAAGACTCAGGGAAAAACAGTATGCCCAACCACCACATTATTATAATACTGCGGGTTAGTTTGCTATTGAAGCGATCACACCAACCATCAAAAGATGATTCACCACCAGCAGGAGTCTAGGAGAATCTTTCATTAACCAACTGGATATTGGATAAGCGTAATCACTTATTTGTAAGTAAGTAAGTACATTTTATTTTGTGACGCTGTAGGCTATTATAAATAAAAACAAAACAAGACACCTATAACTGGATCATTCTTACAAAGAGGCACCAAAATTAACAAATAATTGAACTCAAATTACAGTCTAATTCCCCACACCACCCAGAAACTTAACCAACAGAGGACTCAGGCAAAAATTGCAATTAATCTTAATCTAGACCCCTAGGGAAGGTGAGAGATTTCGATCTACGGGCCACCGCCAGACCAAAGTATGCTACTTGTCGGGACACCAAGGAGTCTACTGGGTTAAGTAACAGCCTTAAAATGGTAGAGGGGTTGTTGGCAGACAACTGAAAAGGGAGAAAACCCTGCAGTTTTCCCCTTAAGTCGTTCAGAGCAGGACAACGGAAAAAAACATGGGCTAATGAATCAGGCTCCCAGGAATCACACAGGGCACAATAATGATGTTCTCTAGGGATACCCACATAACGGCCCTCAAGGCTATTTGATGAAAAAGCACCTCATCTAAGGCAGGAGAAGGCCTGTCTAGATTGAGCATCCATCCAAGAAGTTAGATAATTGGTTTTCGGGATTAGAAAAAGCGGGGGAAAGTAAGCCGGGGCTACTCTCTGGGCACCTATGAGGGTATCCTCAAGCTGGATCTCTTGATTCGCTAACCTCTTACATATAAGAGCTTCGGCTATGTCGAAACCTGCCTCCAGCAGAAAGTCACGTGAAAACCCCAGCTTTTGGATTTCAGTTCCCAGTTCAGAATCCCAGGTACTCAATAAATTATGAGTCACTGCTAATGAGAGCAGGGACCTATCCTGCACAGGGAACAGAATAATCCGGAGCCAAAATCTAAGCATGGAGCGCAGGGCGATAGGTCACCTAGTCGTACGTGGTGGTGATCACAGACATGAGCCCTGAGGCATGTATGTGCAGGTACCAAGGGGCAGGCAGTGGTGAATGGATAAAATGCCAAGGTGACTGGAGAGTGCCAAGGGGGGCTGAGTCAGAATGGAGAAAGTGCAAAGGGGCAATTGCCTATTTTTTAAAATTATATTTTTGGTGTCTCACTCTCTCACAATAATAATTGTTTCCAAAAATTATTACTAACTTTCATCCCCCTCCCCACCCCCCATGCTGCTCGCGACTGCAGCTAGAGCGTGTGTGGCCAAAAAAGTCGCTCTATGTGTGAAAAAACAAAGGCTCTCCCCTCCCTGCCCCTGCTCTGCTTATGGACTGAGCAGAGCACCCAGTACATAGTGGTTTGAACTTGAAGTTCCATCATTTTCTATATTAACATTAAAGGTTAAAAAGCTGAAGAAAAATCTTCAAGTGTGCGCAGCTACACACGTCAGTCCCTCCTTCCCTGTCCCATTCCCGCCTTGATTTAGTTCCTTTCCCAAATCCCTGTGACTCAAGGCGTGAGCTGCTGCCTGGCTCTCTGCTTGCTTGCATAACCACCAGTTAAATAACTAATAATGAGAAAAGCATGTGTAGGCCGCTGCCTGCCCAGCCCTTCCCTTCCCTTCCCTTCTCTTCCCAAGCCTTTTGTGATGAAAATAGTAGTTGAAGATCAACCACAAGTTCAGTACCATCCCCCTCCACCCCGGGCCGGGAAGGATCACATTTCAGATCTAAATCATCAGTCATGTGTCTCTTGTCTAGTTGCAAGCGGCAGCATTTCTGTATCTTACCCACTGCTTCCTATCCTACCCTGCCGGACCCCGGCTCCAGGACTATGTGGTGTGATCATGTGGGGTCACCTAGTTTCCTTTAAGCTATTTCTGTTTATGCACATCTCCCTTATATGTTTTCTTTGTTTTAACTTTTAAAATTGCCACCCATGAGTTTCATGTATTGTGTGTCCCCTAAAGCTCAACTGTATTAGTTCAACCCCACACATTTCAGGGGACAACAATATCCTATGTCCTCTCACTCATAAATGTATGATTTATTCCCGTCTTTCCCTCGTTTTGCCACCCCACCCCACCTCATCTCCCCTCCCCTCCCCGTTAGGAAATACAGGAGCTTGCAGCCTGTATACCATAAGTGACAAGAGAGAAGGGCCCGGCCATTTCCTTTTATAGCTTTATTATGAATACATGTTGCAGGGTCCCCTCAACATGCCAGGTGCAGAAATAAGTTGACCATTCATTTCTCTATTACTTGTAGCCATTAAAGCTGCTTTTTGGGAGCTTTCAGTTCGGATTTGCTTTTGGGGAGATTTTCTCTACTGCATTAATTGCCGGTCTGCTGCCTCCCTTTTTCTGTCAGATCTGACCTTCATTCAAGATAGTGGCCAATGCCGTCTGGGGGGGTATTGTGGCCTTGGAGTCTCGGAGATACAGTCTTCTGCTAGAGTGAGAGTTATTTACAGCTTTACCGCTTTCATTTACAGCTGTAATTTATTTGACAAATTACAACTTTGCAGGTTTAATTTGTGCCTTCCTGAGGCTTATGCATCAAATTACCTGCACTGAATTTGTTCAGGCCTCATGCTTCTTATGTCTCTGACCATGCGCTGCCTAATCCATACATAATATCCCCACCTTGTGATGACTACTACCCTATCTATACTGAGAATTGTAAAGCACAAGGTATTCTGCTGGGGGTGCTACGGAAAGTAATAATTAATAATAATTATTTATTAATAATTAATCATTATTTATTAATAATTCATCATTGTTATAAAAGCTTTTTCCGATTCTACGGGGTCTCCCTTGTCCACATGCGTACTTGTGCACAGAATCTACTGTTTCTGCACTATAAATAGAGGCATGCAGCAGGCACCTTACCTGCTACACCACAATGGGCCAGGCCTCTATCTCCCGCTTTCTCTCCCTAACTTCCTCCTTTAATCTCCGCCTCTGGACTGATTCCCCCACCCACATCGACGGCCACTCTCTCGACCTCATCTTCTCCAGAAACTGTCCTGTTGCTGACCTCTCCTTTGACCTTTGTCCCATGTCCGACCATCACCTCGCTTTCTTCAACCTCTCCCACCAACCCCCATCTTCTTCCCCAGATCCACACCCCTTCTGTGATTTGCAGGCTATTAACCCTTTAGATTTTGCTTCTTCCGTCTCCCCCCTCCTGTCCTCTCCTCCTCTTCCCCCGACACCGCCATCTCTTCTCTTAATGCCTCTCTTGCCACGACCCTCGACTCTCTTGCCCCCCTCTCCTCCTGACCCGTTCGACCCCCAAACCCCCGTCCTTGGCTCACCCCTACTATCCGCTACCTCCGCACCTGCACCCGGACTGCCAAACGCCTCTGGCACAAATCCCGCTCCCACCCTGACTTCCTCCACTATAAATTCTCCCTCTTCTCCCTCTCTTCCACTATCTTCCTGGCGAGGCAACATTACTATGCCTCCCGGTTTGAATCCTACTCTCGTGACCCTCGCTGCCTCTTCTCCACCTTTGACTCCCTTCTCAAGCCCACCCCCCCCTCCACCTTCTTCCCTTTCTGCTCAGAATCTTGCATCATTCTTCACCTCAAAGATTGACAAGATCTGCCAGGACGTTGCTTCCCACCCGTCTCCTCTCCCCGCTCACTCACCACCCCCTCCCTCCCCTCTCCTCCTTCCCTCCTGCCTCCCTTGAGGAAATCTCCTCTTTGCTCTCTTTCTCCAACACCTCCACCTGCCCTCTTGACCCAATCCCCTCCCGCCTCCTGACCTCCATTGCTCCCACTGGTGCCCCCCCCCTTTACATGTCATTAATCTCTCCCTCTCCACTGGCTCCTTCCACTCCACCTTCAAGTATGCCACTGTCTCTCCCATACTCAAAAAGTCCAGCCTCGACCCCTCTAGTTACCGGCCAGCCTCCCTCCTACCCTTCGCCTCTAAGCTTCTGGAACATGTTGTCTACCCCCACTGTCTGGATCTCCTCTCTGTCAACTCCTCCCTGGACACTCTCCAATCTGGCTTCCGCCCTCTTCACGCCACTGAAACTGCCCTTGCCAAGATCACCAATTATCTACTTGTTGCTAAATCTAAGCGCCTTTACTCCATTCTTGTCCTCCTTGACCTCTCTGCTGCCTTTGACATTGTCGACCACTCACTCCTACTGGACTCTCTTTGCTCCCTAGGCTTCTGCGGCTTTGTCCTTGACTGGTTCTCCTCCTACCTCTTTGACCGCTTCTTTAAGATGTCTCTTCCCAATTCCAACTCCTCCACCCTCCCTCTCTCGGTTGGTGTTCCCCAAGGCTCTGTCCTGGGCCCTCTCCTCTTCTCTATCTATACCCTGTCCCTTGGCAAACTCATGGCTTCCAATATCAACTCTATGCTGACAACACTCAACTCTATCTTTCCAGATGGGAATGCCCCGGGATTTGCTGGATCTTCTCATAATTCTCCACCGTGACACTAAGGCTGGATCCGAGTGGTAGGGTTACCCGGGAGTTCTCCCTCCGTCAGGGGGTGAGACAGGGATGTTTGCATGCCCCCCTTCTTTTTAATTTATATATAGATGACCTTGTGCCTGCTATTTCTGCGACTAATCCAACACCACCACGGATCCGGGAGAGACCAATATCTTGTCTTCTGTATGCAGACGATATTGTTATTTTCTCCCAAACAAGGCGGGGCCTTCAGCAAACGCTATCAGCACTGTATGATAACTGTAGGAAGAATGCCCTGACCATTAATATGGCAAAATCAAATGTGATCCCATTTGGTAAATCATGAATGAAGTTCAAGTGGCAGATAGGATGTCAAGAGCTTATTCCAGTACAACATTATACGTACTTAGGAGTGGTATTCTCCATTGGGAATTGCTGGAATAAGAATCAAGATAGGATAATCTGTAAGCAGCCACAGTAAGTCAGATGTTAGACATCTTTTACTCTAAGGTTATCTCTAGTCTGACTTATGGAGGGGAAATAACTGCGATGGGGCATTTGAGCAAAATTGAAGTTCCCCAGAACTCCTTCTTGCGAATTATCCTTGGGGCTCCCAGGGCGACCCCGCTTGCTATGCTGAGGCTGGAGGCAGGCACGTTGACTATAGCTGCACACTTGAACCTCAGACTCCTCTCCTTTTGGAAACAGCTTATGGGAGAAGTTTCAGGCGTAGCACGCAACTGTTACATTGAGCAAAAAGAACATCAAGGTGCTCTCCAGAACCCTTGGATAGGGTATTTAAAGAAAATAACAGGTGCAATTGCCCTCCCAATGGAGGAGGATGGGGTACCAGGTACAAGACTTCTGAAGCAAGAAATCAGAAGAACAAAAGAATTGCCCCCCAAAAAGGATTTAGAACTGCTCACTACGAATAGAAGATCCCACCAATATCTGAAGGTAAAGAAAGAGGCCAGTCTAGAGCCCTATTTAGACTATATACAAGATTTAATCTATTCGATACAGCCGAGGTTAAGGGGAGGAGAGAACTAATCCCTAGGGAAGCCAGAATCTGTAGGAGGCGTCCAGATATTATAGAGACTCTCCCGCATGTCCTTTTCCAGTGCCCACAATATATGGTATTGAGAGAGCAGTGGATTGGCGCTGTTATTCCCCCGGATATTCGAGAGCCCGAGGATATTTACCTGACGCTACTTGCTACAAGAGATGTGACATTAATCAATTTGTTGGCAATGTTTCTCTTGGTCCTAGAACGAGCGCGTACAGCTCTTTAGGGTTTCAATCCTACTCTGTTAAAGAAATTTGATCCCTATTACTCGTCGTTACAGGTTTGGTTAGTTCGTGGCAATGATTTTAGAGTTATCCCTCTGCGAGATTGTCGTGATTTATTATTATAGATTGATTTTGTTTCCTTTATCTATTTTATCCCTTTGTATTCTGTCAGTTCTGCTTTGCCTGGTGCAAGGAATAAGGCTGTACAAAGTTGTACAAATGTCAAAATGTTTTAGTTGTTTACGGCCATGGCGAAAGCTAGAGCCATTTAATAAATCATCTATCTATCTATCTCTCCACCCCCTCTCTCTCCCCTTCTGTCCAAGTTCGCCTCATCAACTGTCTCTCTGATATCTCCACCTGGATGTCCCAACGTCAGCTCAAGCTCAACACGGCTAAGACTGAACTCCTTATCTTTCCACCCTACCCTTCCTCTCCCTCTTCCCTGTCCATCCTTATCGATGGGGTCACCATCCGTCCCATTCCCCAAGCCCGTAGGTTGGGCTTTGTCTTCGATACTCACCTTTCCTTTAAACCTTATATCGACACTGTTGCCAAGTCCTGTCGCTTCGCCCTCCACAACATTGCTCAGTTTCGCCCCTTTCTCTCTGTCTCCTCAGCCAAAACCCTTGTTCACACCATGGTCATCTCTCACCTTGACTACTGCAACCTCCTCCTTGCTGGCCTCCCCCGCTCTCACCTGTCCCCCCTTATCTCCATCCAAAACTCTGCTGCTAGGGTCATTCACTCAGCCCATCGCTTCGACCACGTGCAGCCTCTTTCCTCACTTCACTGGCTCCCCCTTCCACAACGCATCCTTCACAAACTATTCACTTACAAATCCCTTCACAACCTGGCTCCCCCTTACCTCTCAGCCCTACTCTCCTTACGCACTCCTGCATGCACTCTCCGCTCCTCCTCTGTCCCCTCCCTCACTCTCCCTCCCTCGTCTCCCCTGCTCCCCTAACCGCCTTTGTCCCTTCTCCCTCGCTGCCCCGCACGCCTGGAACTCCCTTGCTGCCCACATTCACCTTGCCCCCTCCCTCCGCACCTTCAAATCCCTCCTCAAATCTCACCTCTTCCTCGCCGCCTTTCCCGACGTCTGTTAGAACTTTCCTCTCAATATTTACTGTCTGCCCTTCCCGCAGACTCCTGCCTAACTGCAACCAAGCCAAGCACGTGCACCTGAGACTTTGCATCCGCTTGAATGTTATTTATCCCTTGTCTCTCCCTATGTCCCCTCTCCTTGTCTACCTCCTCCGTGTCTATTAGATTGTAAGCCGTAGGCAGGGACCACGTCTATCTTACTGTTTTGTAAAGCACCAGGTACACAGCTGGCACTATACAAATGCTTATAATAAAATAATACCATGGGGGACAATGATCTTTTCCCACCCCAGTTCCCAGTGGGGAAATAAAAATAATCCTCCCCGGGACCCCGACTCAAGTCCCTTCCCTTGCTCCCATCCAGAGTCTTCCTGACAGTGACAGGACAAGGAGCCTGGAGGAGGAGGAAAAGAGGAAGGATAGAATCCATGGGGTTAAGAAGAGAGAGAGAATTTAAACTAAGAATTTAAGGAATTGTCATTTTCCGAGATACCCTTGTTTTGTAGTGTTCTCTAAAGTAAACAGAGAGCAGTGGGAGATAATATATAGTGTGTATAGGGAAGAGACAAAAATAATAATAATAAAGGCTGAGATAATATTTGAACCCTGGTCTCTACAGCGCAGGTCAGATGGCCAGCAGCAGCAGCAGGCAGGCACCTTCCCCACTACACAGATGAGAGTCCACCTATACCACCAGCAGGCCCCGGGCCGGGGGCTCAGAGCATGCTAGCCACTAACCATGCATGCTTGATGCTTGCAAATCCAATCCCTGGTGGGCCGCGGCTAGGCATGAAGTGCCAGCGGGGGTGAGGTCCGCCGGCCCAGGGGCTCAGACTAGGTCCCCCCCAATCCCCAGCCGAGCTCTGCACACACATCACACAGGCCGCACTGCAGGCTCTCTCTGTCATGCCTACCTCCGTCAAATCAATGACCACCAGAGCAGACGGAGCACTGAGTGATCATCAGCAGAGACTGCCTGGCCCCCGCGCAGGGGAAAGGGGGAGGAAGATGGTCAACTTCCTTCTTTCTTCTTCAATCAATTCATTCGGGCACGGCGCACAGTCGCGCTCCTTCCACCCGGAGTGTCTCTCTCGCATCAGCAGTGGCGGAAGGCGGCATAAAATCCGCTTGCTGTATGCAGCAACATTGTGTGGCTATTCTGCTAATACCGAACGTAGGGAACATCAGAAAAATTCACAAACTGCAGACATGCCGCATCTGCAGCTACTGGCGTCAGGAAATGCAGAATCGCGGAAATATCGAGGGGACGTCAGCGAGAAGCCACATTAAGTGCCGAGTTCTCGGAATAGAATGGCGGTGTGGTAATAGCTGCTGCCACTTCAGCCCTAGTGGGCAGTACTGTTCTCGAATGGTGCCACGCTTTCTTGGCCGGGAAACATGTGCTGCTGGGTGATTTGTCATCTTATCCCCAGACATGGACCTGGCCACTATCATCCATGCTTTTATTACCTCGAGATTGGATTACTGTAACGCGCTCTATGTGGGGCTACCGCTGGTGACGGTCCGGAGACTGCAGCTGGTGCAGGATGCAGCAGCTCGTCTCTTTAGGGGGACGAGTCGCTGCAAGCACATTACACCAGTGTTCCATTCTCGCTGCCAGTAGTCGACCGGACCCAATTCAAGGTGTTGGTTTTGATCTTTAAAGCCCTAAACGAAACGGCCTGGGCCCCATTTATCTGCAGGAATGCCTCACCCTCCGGGTCCTGAACCGGCCTCTGTGGTCAGCCGAGGACGCCATCCTTGAGATCCCCCAGGTCTCCCGGATGTCAACTATGGAGGAGGGCATTCTCGGTGGCCGCACCGTGGCTGTGGAACTGCCTCTTGCCGGAGTTCCACCTGTGCTTAGACCTCTCTTCTTTCTGTAGACAGTGTAAGACCTGGCTGCTCCGCCGGGCCTTTGGTGAGGGAGACAGGTGGGGGGTTGGGTTAGAATGGGATTTTTTATTGCTTTGCTTGGGTTATTTTAAAGTTCTTATATCATTATTATAATGTTTGTCTTGTTTTAAAATTTTGTATGCTGTTGTGAGCCGCCCCGAGATGCGGAAGCAGGAGGGGGAGGCATAAAAATGCTATTAAATAAATAAATATAATGATTTCATTGTTCAAGTTCATCTTCGCAACGATGCCATGAGGGTGGGCCATTATTATTCCCATTTTACAGATGGGGAAACTGAGGCTGAGTGTGACTTGCCCAAGGCCTCCCAGTGAGTTCTTGGCTAAAATGGGATTTAAGCCCCGGTCTCCCAGATCCAAGCCCGAATATTGTTTCTACTTAGAAACAGTTGCTCTACATGCAGAAGTTTCTGAGTCGCTTGGTGATCTCACACTGCAGCAATGTGGCTCTCCCAACGTAAAACTGTGGATTTCTGTGCATACATTCCCGTCACAGCACACTTGGTTGCTGTAACGCGAGCAAGTTACGTAATGCAAAGAGCAGCCTGGCTTCAATTGAGGGGGTGCGTCTCACCAGCTGAAGGGTGTTTTCCAAAACATTTAAGTATAACTCTGTCTTGGTAGCCTGTTTATTGTTGTGACAATGCAGAAAAAGCACAGCTGATTGCTTCCCTTTGGATTAAATTTAGATTGTATACAGCTGTATTTGTTTGATTCTTTGTCATGAACCGGCTACCAGGAAAGGTCGTTGAGAAAATAGTTTCCCCCCAGTTGTCAGAAAATCTTCCCCACCCACAAACCGGCCCATAAATTTACGCAGCTCACCAGGAAAGATTATGGAAGTCCGGATATTCCGGGGCATTTAGGGCCCTTGATGACTCATTTAATAAGGAAGCTTGACTAAATCTTATCTTTTCTGAACAAGCGGCTGGCTGCAATGTAAGGGGTAAAACTCAGCACTTTGGAAAGCAACGTTGACGTGCTGTAGGAAATTGCGATGTCCCTCCCACCCCCCAATTAATTAAAAGGAAAGTAACCTGAAAATTTTCAACTTGTTGGAAAATTCCAACCAAACGCTATTGGCTCCAGAGGTATTTTAGAGAGGGTTTACAAAATAAAAATATTGGGGGCTTTTTTGTTTGGTTGGTTTTTTAATACCATATTTGGCCAAAATGTAGGGGCTTTCAGCTCAAGAGACTGAGAATGGTTGAGGATGTGTTTGGTTTACCTGACAAACCTGAAAATTTCCAGCCAAATGAACATTTTTGGTGTGGTTGAAAATCTAGTTTTAAAAAGGTTATTTATTATTAATTATTATTATTATTATTGTGTTTGGGGTTCTTCTCATGAAAATATTCAATTTAGTCAGTTCAATTTTATTAAAACTGCCATGGGTTTTTGCCAAAGCCACCATCAATCTTAAAACAAGCTTCAGTTACAACAAATAATCACACAAAAGCAAATACTATAAAAACAATACAAAATTAAGTTTAAAACTAAATCCTAATATAAAATCATAATGGTGGAATTGCAATAATCAGAAGTTTCCTTCTAAACTGCTCAGCACTCTAAGCAAACAGAGCTACTTTAGTAATAATAGCTGAGTCCTTTTGCTGTAAAAGCCTGGTCACTTTTTCGTAATTTGACAAATATCTCGCTTTCAATAATATGGGCTGAATACAAATCTCTCTTTTAAATAATGAACATTCTAAAACATAAGGCACCGTATCAGCTTGAGTTCGACAGGGACAAAGAGCACATTCACATACATTAAATCAGCACTTTTTTCTTTCCCCCGCATATTAGAACGATGTCGGAAAGACTCCATATGCTTATTTAGCAGTTCTTCCGTTTGTTTTTCCAGCGCATGGAGGGGCAGCCAAAAGCTACCTTTACAAGCGTGCATTTGAAATGACCCGCATAAATCCTCTTGTCAGAATGTCGGTGCTCCATTCGCGTTGGAGACAAGCGCCCCTTTTCTCTCTACTGAACTCAAACAGTCAGAGGAAAGCGCATGGTAACTGGAAGTCCGTTCCTAGTCAGTGTCATGTCAGTTACACAGCGCCCCACTTCCCGGTTCTCGGCTCCTCTGCTGCCACTCCTCCTCCTCTCCCCCCCCCCCCAGGGGCTGCACTGGGCTGGGCTAGTGGGCGTTACAACAGGCTGGCATGTGTGAATGTAAAAAGGCCCATTGTGTAAAATGGCTTAAATGCACAGAAAAAGGATAGTGTGAATAGTGCATGGGTTTATTTAAGTGCATTTTGAAATTGACTGCTTTTAGGACAAGCAGCGTTTTAATGTAGGTGTGAATGCGCTCAAAGTCTCAAATCTCTGGGAATCTGGAGCTTCCTTCTTGCCAAAACGGCAGTTGGCATTTGTTCAGTACAAAGTCTACAAAGAGTTGCTTTAAGCTCCTGATTACCGTCTGTTAAGAGAGAGCATTCCATTGCCTCATCAACATTCCAGACACAATACGATGGCCCCATTCGACAGTTACAAACTATAGCAAAAACTTTCTGGCGTGAAATATCTCTTAGCCTTTGCATCACGAATTGCTTACCATAAACTGTAAAAGAAAATTCTAATATAATCAGCGATGACATATCCTAAACCACAAAGACCAAGATTACGAACAACAAAAGTCAGGCAAAGTGATTCCTGAGAAGAAACACGCGCCGGTTATTATCTTCGATAGGGCACATTTTGGGAAATCTTTTAGGTGAAAAAAATCAGGATTTGAAACCAATCTCTCAACAGTCTATCTTTAACAATAGTCCTCAGCAGACTTTGAGTTGGAGAACCAGAAATTTTGCTTTTTTTCCAGAGAAAAACAGGGATTTTTCCTTTTCCCAGAGAATGTTGCAGAAAATGGCAAAAAAGCACAGGCTTGGGCAGTGGTGGCTCCCCCTGCAGGGAGTTTGGGGCAGTGCCCCCCAAAGCACTGCAGGGGCCACCGCCGTGGCTTTAAACTGTTTTGTTTTTTTAAAAAAAAAAAACCAACGTGCCGCTTATGGCAGCTACAGCAGCCTCTGAGCTGCTGCAGAGGTTACTGTAGCTGTCACTGTGTTCTTCTCCCTTCGGGGATCCACCCACTCCGCTGGGAGAGGGAGCAGGTCCCCGAAGGGACAAAAAGGCTGCCGCCTCAGCCACCCAAACAGCATTTTCCTATGGAAAACGCGATTTGGGTGGCTGAACTCCTCCGTCCACAGTACGCATGGGACGTGCTGTGGAGGGGGGGACTGAGGCAGGGAGGAAGCGCGCATGCGTGCTTCCTCCCTGCCTCAGTCCCCCGAGAGTCTCAGTCTGCACTGCGCGCCTTCCAATTCCCGCTGCTGCTCCCGCTGCCATTGCTGCTCCCCCTCATCTGCCACTCAGAGCGGTGGTGGGGGTGGATCGACAATGGTAGCGGGAGTGGCAGCGGGAACTGGACTGTTTGTTTTATTATTATTTTTTAATTGCCCGTGCGTCCTGGCTCCATGGGGACACGTGGGCAATTTTTAAAAAAACTAAACTCCCCCGCCCCC
>QEPC01014492.1:2304373-2333052 GCA_003113815.1 Sphenodon punctatus | reverse complement strand
AGGATGTTCCCCCCCACCATGCACCCACCCCTAGGCCCCCCACACTGCATCCTCCCGCACCCACCCCTAGGCTGTTGATCTTAGGAAGTTAGGTGTGGTCACAATGCTGGAAATTTTGTGCTTTTGGGTTTATATATTATTTATTTTAAGCTTGATGTTCATGTAGACTCTGTTTTCTTCCATCCGATGTTAACCCTGGGAACTCCTTGTTGCTGTGTTTTGCCAGTGTTTTCTAGGTTTCCCTGTGTTTCGGGTTTATAGTCTGGCGGCGGCTTTGCCGCCAGCAGGCCAGCCAGCCTTACTGCCCCTCCAAACTCAAAACCCACCAGCCGCCCCTGGGTTTGGGAGGGAGGACACAGTGAGTGCGGGGCAGCAAGGATGCAGAGCGGAGCTGAGGGGAAGCAATCTGAAGACATGTGCTGTGGAGGGGCAGGGTCTCTGCATTTGGAGGGGTGCCACAGACCCCCTGTGGGGGTGGGGGGGGCAGAGGCACTATGAATTGGGGCAGTCAGGTCTCCTGAACCTTGGGAAGAAGGGGTAGGGAGTGGGTCTATTTGGGCCCATAGGAGCTTCCCCAAGTGCCAGTCTCTATATGATCCCCCTTTCTGGTTGGCAGTGCAGTCTGGCACCAGGCTGAGAGGGAGAGGCAGCGAGTGCAGGGCAAAGGGCAGCGGAGGGGAAGCAACCTAAAGGCATGTGCTGTGGGGGGAGGTGCTCTGCATTTGGAGGGGGGGCCACAGACTTTTAATTTTGTGGGGGGCTGCTGGTGGAACAGGTAGCTGCAAAATTGCATTAAAATGAAAGTATTCCCATAAAATGTGGTGTTCTAACTCCTACCTATATATATTGCAGTAAGGGAAAGTCAACTAGTGTTTAATCACAGAAAAAAAATGTTTTGGGTTTTTTTTAATCAGAGAATTTATGGGGTTTTAATCAGAATTTCCAATTTTTTGTCATGGAAAACTAGGATCCCTGGTCATCAGCACCTCCATGCCAGCCTCTAACCTTAGGAAGAAGAGAGGAACAGAAGGCACAAGCCCCAACAAGTAATGTGAACATTTATTTTGAGGGTTATCAATTTCTGGATTCATCGAATATCCCCAAATTTCAGCACCATACAAAATTTTCAAAGTCACCTCAGCATTAAAAGCTTTTATTGCAGCAGAGACAGTTATAAGCAAATGAATCATGGAAAAACTTAATAAAGAGTAAGCATTGTAGGTTGAGTTGCTTTTCATTTTAAGGAGTTAAGGTGATAATCCCAAGTAGAGGACAAGGAAAAAAGACAATCCCAGATACTTAAAATCACACACTACTTCAAGTCTATTAGGGTCAACGTGCCGTAAGTATTTTTGGGGACATTTGCCCCAGGAAATAATTTTTGGTTTTAGACTAATAATTTATTAATATCACATAATCGATCAAACTTAGTAATTGCTCTTGAAATTCAGTTGGTGTTTTTTTGATATTAGTACTGCATCATCGGCATGCATTAATAAGGAGATAGAGGGAACACATATCGCATATTTTGTCACATACAAATGAAACTAAGTTGCAAACTTGAGGGACTCCTTTACAGACTGGAAATTTCCTTGTTCATTCTCCCTGCAAACTCTATCTAACCTGGGCCCGAGTATCATCGTAATATGCTATATAATCAATCTCAATAACCCCCAGTCAATGAGACTATTCAGTCCACTGGAGAGAGTTGTCTCCTACGAAATATATAGATTAGAAGCAGAATTTCCCCCCCAGTTTGCTGCTGTTGGCTTGGAACAGACTTTGCATGCTCTCTTGAGAGCCTTGCATTCTGGGGGTTGCCTTGCTTTGCAGACATTAGTACAAACCTTGACTGGCCAGCCAAGGTTTTTAAGCCCAGAAAACTGCACGAGCGCAAATAACAGCTTGCATGAGTACAGTGGGGACATGGAAGATTATTAATTATTATTATTATAATAAACATTTATATAGCGCCAGTCATGTGGCCTGGCGTTGTACAGAACATAGAATTAGACGTGGTCCCTGCCTGTGGCTTACAATCTAAAAGACAAGGAGGGGGAGACAGGGAGAGGGCACAGTGGGAGAGACAGGGGAGAAGACAAACAAACATCCAAGCAGATGCGAAGTCTCAGGTGTGTGTGCTTGAGATCTTTCAGGGATGTGGGGGTGTGAGAGAGGAGGAGGGCAGTTTGTAAACACTTCACTCCATTCAAGCTGCGTTCACACAAGACACTAAATCCACATACCTCCCCACCCCCAAAACAAACACACCAAGCAAAGCTACTTGAAACACCCCCCACAAAAATCGCATCAAACAAAACTTTAAACAAAAAATACAACATCCCCCCCCCCCCACCTTCCTGCCTCTTCCTGTCGCCTTTGAATTTCCTCCCCTGCATTACTACGGGACACGGGAGTGCTGTAAATTGATGCCCCCAAGGCCCAGCTGCCTGCACTGGGGACCGCAGCAAGCTCCCCCGGCTTCTGCCGGGGGAACAGCCGGCCAGCACAATGCCAGCACAATGTCCCATGACACTGGGGCCAGCACAGCACAGCCGGCCAGCACAATGCCCCATGACACTTGACAGGCTCTCAAACTGCTAGACACATCAAATTAGAAGCAGAAACGGAGAGTCACAATGCACATAGAAAAACTGCTGGGCAGTATTTGCGTTTCAACTATAGGAGCCAAAAGGGGTGGGGGAGTGTTTTATCCAAACCTGAATGCACAGCGCTATTTAAAAATACAAATAAACAATTAATAGCCTTGCAGAACAGTATGGTGTGCAGTAGTGCTAAACTGAAATGAAATTACTGAAGTGATGCCAAAATCTCAAGCTGAAATAACCCCAGAGAAGTATTCAATGTATTTGCAAATGAAGCCACATCAAAGAGTGCTTCATATCCTCTTTCCCCAAGCGGACATGATTCTACCAAACCCGTTGAATTCGGAATTTGCAGCAGGTGTTTGTCCTGCCCTATTTTAATGCTCTGATAATGGTCTGCTTGGTGCCCATAAAGGGCAATTTGCAGGAAAGGGGATTTCGCTTACAGGAGCCAGCTGGTTCTAGCGTCGATGAAACATAGCAGGATCCTCCTGCCTTTGCGGGCTTTATAAAAAAAGAAAGAAATTGTTCTCTATTTTTGAGCTTGAAGGGAATTTTCTTGACAGGGATGTGGCTTGGCAAGCACCTGCTTGCAGTCATGAAGAGGGTGGATTTGGGGTTTTTAACTGAGTCATAAGATTTATTGCTTCGTCACATTACTAGCAGAACCATCCCTCCCAGGCCACGCTACCCACCGACACGCCCAAGAGTGAAACTCAGACTCATAGCAAAGTTATGAAATAAACTGAGTTCAGATCAATGTCATTAATAATTAGCCAGAAGGGGGGAAATGCATGTGTGTACATGTATGTAAAGTAGTAACCAGGATTTCTGGCTTCTCTCTTTCACGTGCGTATGTGCAATTGAAACCGCCATCTGAGTCACTGTGGCACAGTTAGTCTGCTTGGTGTAAGTGGAGTCATATTGTGCCATGTCACCCTGACAGTGTTCGCAATCCTTGTTGTAACTGAGCATCGCTTATGCTACTTGGCAGCGGAAGCAGAATTTCTCTGGGTAGCCTCGTGGATAAGGTGTTGAGCTTGGAGTAGGGAGACCAGGGTTCAAATCCTGCCTTAGCTATGAACTCATTGAGTGGCTTTGTATAAATCATGATCTCTCAGCCTTGGTTCCCTGTCTGTAAAATAGGAATAATGGCCTACCTCACAGGGCTGGAGGGGGGGGGACTAGATAACGATTGTAAAGCACTTCGAACACTGAAAGGGCTATAGAAATGACAACAACTAGCACAACATGGAGCAGTTTGTTGCATTGGTCGTTGCAGGAAACTGTTCCACGTCCCCACTGTCTGCTCACAGATCTCCTTGTGGCAGTGAAAGATGTGGCACAAAAGTAGAGAATGGAAGGTGGTTCTTAGCTGTGGATCGCGCACACGGACGTATCTGGCCCGAAGCTTGTCCCTTTCCTGGGGTGAGAATGCTAGTATCATGGTTTCCCTGCTGCAACCAGAAACAAGCATGCCGGGTAGCAGAGATGGGGAGACCCTTGTCTAGAGAAACAGGAAAGGCCAGCCCAGCCCAGCCCCCTGCTGCAGTATCCTGCCTTTGACAATAGCCGGCAGCAGATGCAGGGGAGCTACAGTCCGACATGCCTCCAGGGAGGTTTTGTTGTAATGTCTCCCAATTATAGAGACTGGCGTTCGCCCCAAAGCATGAGATTTTATATCCCTTCCCCCAGATTTGGTACAATTAATAGGGATGTGCGAACAGAACTAGGTTCGGATGTTCGGCCGTTCAGTGGTTCGGGTTGAAAGTTGAGTTTGGATTTGGTATTTGGTTCGGTCGGGCTCGGTTTGATCTTTAGTTCGGTGCAATCAGGAACTGAAAATGACATTTGGTTTTTGAAATAAAGGGAAAAAACGGAAAAATATATTTCTGGCTATAATATTTTTGTTTCTTATTCATTTTTGATGAAATTTGGAAAGATTTTACCCCCGATGGAGGGCACAATATGTAGCAAAATTTGGAATTATTAGATAAAGGGAACCGATTTCAGAAGCAATTGAATGTTGTGATTTTAAGAAAAGCTCCATACACATTCATGGCTACAACTTCTTTATCTTGCATCCAATGTTCATGAAACTTGTGCATATTATGTCCCTCCATATGCTTAATACTTCTGCCAATTTTCAGAAAGAGTGGATAAAGGGTCCCAAGGGTATAAGACATTAACCTGAAAATACATTTCTAGCTGTAACATTTTGATATTCCATTCTGTTTACAGGATATTTGGCAAGAATGTATCAAATACCTTTCCTGCCATTTCAGCAAATGTACAGGAGATTTTGATAAAGGGACCCAATTATATAAGCAATTGATGTTGTCCCTGTGAAGATCATTATTCAGATGAATATCAGCATATTCAGTGCCAGTCAGAGGCAGGCACCCTGCATGGCAGGGGGAGAGAGACTGTAGGAGGAAGGATGTGGAGCAACCCCAAAGACTGACAGACACATTCAATGGCCAAACACATTACTGCAAGCTTCTAGCTTTACAGGACCAATTGGTAGTGGCTTCGAGGTGGGCATAGGGGGCGGCCCTGAGGCGGGCATAAGCAACATAACTGGGACTTCTGAGATAGCATCCCAGCAGTCAGGAGACATAGTTTAAACACATCCAGGCTGGCCAATTATCATCACAATCACATCCTGCAGCACTGAGACAGAGGACATAAGAGAATCTCTATTGACTCTTTCCTAAACAGATGCTTCTGACTTCCCAGAAACAAGTGGGGGAGATATGTTGGGATGGTCCCAGCACAGAATGAGGATATTTGGTTGACATTTCTGTTGGCCAATTCGCATCACAAACCGATCTTATACCACAGTGACATAAGAGAATCCCAGGCATAGGCCCCTTCTCTACATATGTTTTACAGGCATATAAAATTGGGACCCTTTATAAAATCTTTCTGATATTTTGCATATATGATCATGAAAGTATAATATATAGCCCTGCCAAATTTCATGTACACTGGTTGGACTACAAAGATGTTATAGTCAGACATATATTTATATGTTAATTCCTTATACCACCAAGACCTTTTTTGCAATCCTTCTGAAATTTGGCAAAGATAGTAAATATGGAAAGGGGTATAAACTGGACAAGTTTCATCTACATTAGATGTGAGCAAAAGAAGTTACAGCTAAGAATGTATATGTAGAATATTGCAAAATACAATAATCCAATTGCTTCTAAAATCGGATTCCTTTATCCAACCATTTTGAAATTTGGTACACATAATGCTTTCTATTGTAGGTATAGGCATCCCAAGTTTCAGCCACATAGTTTAACAAACAAAAACGTTACAGCCAATAATGTGTTTTCCATTGAAACCAATGGAAATTCAATTCCGAACTCACTGAACACATCCGAACTGAACGTTCGAATTCGAGTTCAGTTCGGTCGACCGAACTATTCAAGTTCGGTCTGAACTCCGAACTTCCGAACCGCGTTTGCCCATCCCTAACAATTAACTGGAATGGTCCCCCTTGCAGCAATGCAAAACCATTCCTTGCCAGCTTCTTAGTGGCAGCCCTTTGAATATTGGAACACTGCTATCATGTCGCCCCTCAAGCTTCTCTTTGCTAGGCTAAGCATACCCAGTTCCTTCAACCTTTCCTCATGAGACTTGCTTTCTCGACCCTTTATCTTCTTTGTCAGAAAAACGGGACACACAATTCCAACTGAGGCCTGACCAGTGCTGACTAGAACAAAATTACTACTTCTGCCGACTTGGAAACAATACTTCCATTAACGTAGGCTACAACTGCATTGGCCTTTTTTGCAGCCCCATCACATTGTTGACTCAATCCTGTGTCGGAGTTCCGCTATCCAGTTATTCATTCTTCATTTCCTTCCGGAGGAAGCTCGGCTGGCCCCCTAGCCTGTTGACATTTCGGCGAAGTTGCAAAACCTGGCTGTTCGCCCAGGCCTTTGGGGAGGGTGGGAGGGGAGGGTGAGGGGTGTTTCGCTCCCCCACCTGATCTACTATTTATTATCTTAATTGTTATTTTAGCCCTGTTTTAATATTGTTATATTGGATTTTTAAATTGTTTTTATTTGTTTTGATTGTTGTAAGCCGCCCCGGGCTGCTTTTGCAGGAGAGGCGGGGTATAAATCCATGAAATAAATAAAATAAATAAAATAAATATTTATTTACTTGGACTTATAGCCTGAGCTATCCTGAGGGCTCATGGGGGTTAGAGACCGTAAACAAATTCAGTATAAATATAACCTCTCTCCCCAACACCTATCCCCGCATCCCAAATGCCTGGCCAAACAGGAAAGTTGTACGTTGTCTCTGGAAGATACTCAGTCTTGGGCTTTGGTGAAGTTCTAGGGGAGAGTCTCATTGGAGGCCTTGGCTGTACAGACTTGGAGCCATGATGGAATTAGCATTAAGCTGTTCTTGGCTGACCATAGGGGTCATGAAGGAACAGAGGGGAGGAGGCAGCCTTTCAGATATGTTGAGGATTCTGCCCAGAAAGCTATTGGAAGGCAGCGCAGAGTCCGACGCACAGATGTAATGCATTCCCAGCACATTACACCTGCCCAAAGGTGGGCTTCTGGCTTCTGCACCAACTGCAGCCTGGGAACAGTCTTCAAGGGCATCCCCACTCAGAGCGTGTTACAGTCGTCTAACCTCCAGGTTACAAAGGCATGTAATACGGGGCCTCTCTGAAAGCCCTGGGGCAGTGACTCCGATTGTCCAGCCTGTGTCTACGCCTCTGCTGCTGTTCCAGGGGGGAATCCCTGCTCCCTCCCTGCAAACACTAGGAGGAGGAGAATCCACCACCCAACACCCTAGCTCAAGGATTAGCGTGAGCAATGGGGTGTAGGGAGACCCTTTGTCCTAATAACCCAACGGCACGCATAAGCAATTCTTATTTGGGGGGAGAGGATGTTTATTTTTCCTGTCATAGATAACAGTCAGTGCAATCCTTTCTTTGCAATTACAAGCCTGAACGTTGCCTGCCGGTGAGTCATTCTGCAACGCGGGAGAGTGAATCGACCCACAGCACAATCCAATATATGACTCCCACAGGGTGACAATCCAATATATGACTCCCTCTCTTTTACTTCACTTTCTGGTGGAGTTTTCACACCTGTGAGTCACAGGTCCTTTGCAAGCCATCGCCCCACCACCACACGAACCTTTTCTCATCACCAGCATGACGTGCTGCTAGGAGGTGGTCCCCCAGGGGTACGGATTGCACTTTCATTATGACTCACAAACATCTGGAGCTGGTCTGTTCTCACAAGGGAGATTGGATCCTGGCATCGAGCCTCACAGCCTTGTCATTCAAGGTCCCCATCCCTCTCAAACTATATGGCTCATCCGTCTAGCATGGTTAAGGCATCCTAGTTTCTGTGACTTTTGGTGCCCCAGGGAGCAGTGTAACTGCCTTTGTCTTGCCCAACCCGTTGAATCAGGTCTCCATTCACAGCTGGGTGGGCTGGAGGTGGCCATCCAGAGTGAGAGCAAGCAGGACTCGAACCCAAAGGCGAATGTCTGGCAGAACTTGGTGGCTTTCTTGTGCAAATGGCAGTGGAGGAAACTGGCAGCAGGGGGAAAGGTGAGGAACGGGACTAGCTTCTGCATTGGTAGAAGGGAAGTGGCCCCGGCCCCGTAGCCTGAAAGGGGGAGCTTGGGGGAGGTGGGTGGTCGAGTGGTGCTCCTTCCATGAGTTTTAGAAATGGAGAGAAGCATTGACCGAGGGAGTGAGTGGCGTTGCTATTCAGAGCAGTAGGGAGAAGAGCGAGATTGGTGGTAGACACTGACTCATGGGCACTTGCGTGACGAACATGGAGCGTGGTTTTCGGGGCTGCCAGCGGCTAGTAAGTACTAGGCTGAGTTATCCTGTTAGAGTTGGAACTGCTCGGATTGGAAGATGCGTTATCAACATGGCAGTTATGATGCTTCGTTTGGGTAAGGTCAGATCCCCTTGTGCCCGAAACTAGCCACCCCACCCCACCCCACCCCTAGGTTCCTGCTTCAGTTCCAGCGTCTTTGCCTGGGAGTCCTAGGCCCTTTTACACCAAATGGATTAGCGGATTGCCCCTCTATGAACCGTGGACTTGCCTATTGCCAGTCCTCCTCTGTCTGCTGTGGATGACCAACATCGGCGTGCATCCTTGAACATCTTAGATTAACATTGTGATGAACATCCTAATGGAACCGACAAAAAATTTGAACCCAAAGCCTTCAGAGATGTAATTGAGTGCCTTTCCCAGCTGTTTCACTGGCATTCCTTGATCACACTCACCCTTCTCTGGAGGAACTCTGTGTTGCTACCAGCATCGGCAAAAGTGCCCAGTTTGTGCATGCAACAAGGAGGCAACCACTGCCAAAAATCAGAATAGCGATATCACACACCCAGACACCCCACGTCCAGTCACCCCGGCCACATAACTCCCACAGTCCTAGGAGGTGCTTCCCAGAGCTGCTGCTTTGTCTGCTACGCTCTTCCTTCTCTAACAGTGCAGCACTGGCGAGCAAGCCAAGCTCATCTTACAGACAGAACCTGCAACTGAAGCCTTGGCGCCTGCGGGCAACTTGATCCCTTCATAATAATTGATATAAGCCAAACACTGGCAACTCTGCTCTTCCTCTGTCACCATCCTCACCCAACCCCACAGGTTCCTGTTCCCTAAGCTGTCTTTGACCTTTCTCCCATGCTAACCATGAGACCTGGAACTTTCTCCTCAAACACATTCATTCTGCTTAGGGCTGAAAGGCGAATCCATCTGTTGCTCACAAAAATCTCATGAGAATCACAAATTGTTGAGGATATCGGGACGATCTCGGTAATCCTTTGAGAGCTCAGTGAGAATCTCATCAAAATTTACCTTTTACCGTGTACCATATACCAATTTACCATTTACTGCTTACCGTGAACCACATCTATAAGTGTAATACGCAGGCACAAAATGGCCACCACAGCTGTTCCGCATATACTCGGCCCTCTTCCAAGATGGCGCTAGCAGTGTCACCACCATTTTGGAAAAGAGCAGCCATTTTGTGTATGGGCATTACCGGGACGAACGCAGTACATCATAAAACACAGTAATTCATGATAAATGGTAAATCATGACAAACCAAGAAAAATTCTCAACTGAGAGTGTCGAGAACTCGGGTTTTTCTCAATTATCGGTTCTCGCTGAAAACGAGTCATGAACCGTGATTCTCGGCAAGAATCGAGAGAAAACCAAGATCACATTTCAGCCCTAATTCTGCTCCCTTCCTCCTGAGTCCTGACCTTCCAGTTCCTCCTGAAAACCTACCTCTTCCATCAGGTTTTCCTAGCTCTTCACCCTCACACAGATTGCTCATTGATGCTTCTCTTTATACCATCGCATCCTCCAGGATCCCTCTTTTCTCTCGTGTAACTATGCTAAGCAGCACATTCACCTGCCAGTCCTCAGAGGTAGCCCTGTCTTTCCCCATGTTCTAAGGGCGAAGCTGCAATAGGGACAGGCAGTGGGGCCCATGAGCCCATGCTCAGGCCATGTTTATTGGGTCCCCTACCACTGGGGTGGGAGCATTTCACCTTCTGCAGTTAGGCCCAAAATACAAAAACCAGCAGCCAATGGGAAGTGATACCTGGCCTGTAACGTATGACTAGAGACACACTACCATTAAGCTTTACCATAAGTTTTTAAATATGATGAATTTTTATAATAAAAATGCTTGGCAAATCCCAAACCTCTGGTGTTTGCACTTTAAGTTAATTGCAATGTCTCCTTCCACCATATTCAGTTTACTGGCTCAAACAAGCATATAGCTTGTCAGATAGTTTGCTACCAGTGCAGGTATGTCCAGTATAGCTATTCTTATGAATATATAGCAAGAACATGGGGATCAGGCCAGCAAGAAATGCAAGTACTTGAGTCACCTTGACTTCAGAGGACCTCCATTCATCCCCATTCTTCACTCCAGTTCACACACAGAGCCTCCAAACCCCCTCCCTCCCTTGTCCCCGCATGCCTCTCTCCCCCCACAGAGCCCCCAAACCCCCTCCCTCCCTTGTCCTATTATGAAATAATTAGGCAGTTTGGCCATGGTTAGAGGAATAAGAAAGATGAGGCCTGGAAAAACTCAACTCAGCTAATCAAGATGACAAGTGTTACCACCAATCTGCATCATCCAGCCAAAAAGGGGGTCCCTCTGAGGACTTGGTGAAATAATTACTTGAAGAATGTTTCTGGGGCTGAACTACTATGATCACTACAGGTATAAAAGTTATTGTTTTCTGCAATTTGATGTATACGCCTAAGGTTGGCCTAGTAAAGAGGGATTATGGGGGGAAAAAGTAACCTGGCCGATTCCAGGAACCCGTACTCTAGCAGAGAATATGAGCTGGTCAAGGACGAAAGAGAAGGCCGGATGGCCATTATCTCTAATAAGAAAGGGAGGCCTGAAAGGAAGGAAGTTTGCCCCAGCAGACCAGATCAGCAACTGGAAAGTAGAGAAAAACTTCCAAGTGCCAATAACTACGTGTCTGCCTTACTGCTCTGTATAGGAGAAAAGACTCTCTATAATGATGCGAATTGCATTTATACATATATTGTCTATTGTATTTTATTATGTAATACTTTCTTTGGCTTAAGCCGTTAATAAATTATATATATGTATAAATAATACCAACCCTTCAGCTCTCAGAGGCAGGAGGGTCGTTACCCCGGCTTTACCGCCAGAGAAAGGAGCGGATGGGTTCTTTGCCCTGGAGGTTTGTGAGAGGCAAGAGGGAAAAGTAATTCAGATAGTTCTTGACAGAGAAGAGCATCTCAAGTCAGTGAGTGTTTGCAAGCTTGATGGAGTTCTCCAAGCAGCTGGCAACGTGCTGGCAAAAGAGCTGAGGAGAGAGACCCCCCCGCCCCCCAAGCAACTTCACCATCTTTGGATTTGCCTTCTCCATTTGCAGTTGACTCAGCAAGGCTAAAACCAGGATCCCAGAACTCAGCAGGAGTCAGGACTGCACAACAGAGGCCTGCCCTTTCACCGCCTCCTCCTCCACTTCCTCTGACTCCGGTGCGGCTTCCTCATTTCAGATGTTTCCATGTCAGCCTCTGGTTTCTGTTCTGTGTCAAACTCAGGTGACCCAGGAGGCTGTGCTTTCGGCCATTTAACTAAACTGTCCTTGCAGATCTGTTCTGACTTCTACTTGCCTGAGGAAGGACCCTGTCGGTTTTGAAAGCTTGCGCTTTTCTACCAACCACAGTTGGTCCAGTAAAAGACATCATTTGAACTTTGTCTCCCTCTTTGTCACCTGGGACGAACGCAGCAACTGTGCTCTCACAGAATTAATTGCTGATATTATCCCATTATTATGGGTTATTTTGCAACTGTGCTCTCACAGAATTAATTGCTGATATTATCCCATTATTATGGGTTATTTTCATCTTGGGATTTTAGGTTGCTCTCAATTGTATTTTAGTTGTTCTGTATTTTAAAACGTTGTTAGCTGCCCCGAGATGCTTATAGCGGGAAGGGGCAGCATATACATTTAAATAATAAATAATAATAATAAATATTATTTTGCTGCACCGTATTATTGATAGACACTGTGTTCCTTTAGGGGGAGACTTTACATCAGTAGCAGAAACAGACACCTGCTCCTTCTGTGTTTTTGCTAAAGTAATAGACGTAACAGACATGCTGCTTTTTCTAAGGAAGCTCTAAATAAATTGTTTATATTACCCAAACATTTTACCTGCAGGACCCTGTTTTGAGACTTAACTACAGTCCCGTGACCTCAGCAAACAACAGACTGGCAACATCTGGCAACTATCAATAGGATTGTGACCCTGTCTGCAGGCGACATGACTAATCTAGCCTCTGATTATTTTTGCCAGCTTTGACCAGCTAGGGAGAATTGAATTGAGGGTGCACACACATCTCCCTCCCTAAACCTCAATCATTGGTATGTCTTACCTGCTACCTATGTGGAAGCTTCAGGCAGAATTCTATGCCTCCCCCAAGGCATTCAGCCCTACAGGCTGGATAGATTTCACTGGTTTTTCAATTGCTATACAAATAAATGGCTTTAGGGAACTTTTAAAAAAAGATCTAGCTGTACAAGGCTGGCAAAAATATTCATAGGCTATATTTGTACATCATCATTCATCCACAGACTTCATAGCCCGTTACTGAAGAAACTGTCCTTAGCACCATTTTACAGTGGGGAAAAACTGAGGCGCAGAGAGAGAGATGTGGCTTCTCCAGAGTCACTCAGGAGGTCCAGGGAAAAGGTGGAAACAGGACCCACATTTCCTGGGTGCTAGTCCAGCAATTTAATCCCTGTTCGATGCTGTCTCTCAAAAAAGCTGTCCTTTAGTTAAACTAGGAAGATGCCTTAGGCGCCAATGCAACGCGGGCCCCACAACATGTATTTTTCATAAGTATTTCTTTAAAGTTTGCATAGGTGGCAACCCTATGCACACAGCCCTACTCTGTTCTAGGGCTGTAGCGGAATGTTGCAGCGGTAGCTATTTCCACCGGAAACAGCGTTTCCACAATTAGTGGTACGGCGTGGCAGCTGTCTCTTATACACATCTAGATGTGTATAAGAGAAATAGCAGAAACATGCCATTTTCACTACTTCCGCCATTCCGCCAGTGCCACGAAGTAGCGGAACAGCGGTTTTCAGACAGTTGCCGACAATTCCGCAATCTTTCAGATAGTTTCTGAATTTGCAGAATGCCGGCGGAATTAGTGGAATGTCGGCAGAAAAGCCGCGGTGTGGCGCGGGCAATTCCGAAATGGCGGAATGGAATCACGGCATGGTAAAAGCTGCTGCCACTTCAGCCCTACTCTGTTCCCTTCCCAAATGCAGTGACTGAAGGCACAGTCGTCTGTGCCTTCAATAGCGGAGGATTATCCTGCCTGGGTACAGTGGACCAGATAGAGGTCCCTATTTGCTGGTCCACATCCTTCCTACCGCAAAATGCTAGTAAGGTGCTCACCCCTAGAGATTCTGGCCTAATTGTCTTTCAGCACATCAGCCTGAGGACTGACGAGAACTGCTTTCCATTGCAGGAGGGAGAAGCGTTGGAATCTGAACTTTCATTCCCCATCTTGAAGAAGCTGGAGACATTCATACTGGGAGATGCTGCAAGGAGGACCTTGGAATCTCCAGCCAAGTAAGCAAGAACTGCCTTGGGGTGGCCTGCCTGCTGGACAAGAGGCACTTCAGCAGAGTCTCTTGAAGGAACATGGAAACCTATGGGGAAGAGTAGGGTTCCCCAAGGGGGCGCGGAGTGTCGGTAAAGCACAGAGAGCTGCTGCGGGTCAGCCCTCTGAGTTGCTCATTCCAGTTAGCCGAGCATTGTGTCTGACGGACGTCACGGACTCCTTGATTCCCATGAGCTGAGCATTGTGTCTGACCCCTCCCCTAGCTAGATTCCATTCTTCCCTAGTGCTGGGATGTGGGTGATTGAACATGCCGTGCTTCTGGAAAGTCCAATCAAAGGAGGAACTTGGAAAGTGAAAAATAGGCTTCAGTTCCCTCTAAGGTCCCACCTCTGACATCAAACTCAATTGTTTTGGATGAAACCAAAACCACCTTTGGCTTTTTGACTCACATGAATTTTAAAGGTCATCTATTTCAAGTGCCAGGATGCATCAATCACAAGTCCAAGCTAGTAACTCTTTGGAGTTCCACGTGCTTATTTGGAGTGGTTAATTTGTGGTCTATAAAACCATCAGACAGCTGGAAGGGAACTCCAAGATTTATCTACCCAACCCACTGCAAATAAGTCACACACCATCCTGTCTAATCTAGTTTTAAAGGCCTCCAGTGATGGGGCCCATTATCACCTCCGCTGGCAAATTATTCCACTGTCCACCCTTCCTAGGAGTTAGAAAATTCTTCCTAAGGTTTCATCTAAACCTTTTCTCCTTATTCCCCCTCTAGTCCTACCCTCAGTGATCAGAGAGAGAACAACTGGGTGACATTTCACACAGAGCATCCTCTGCCCTACATAGGTTGTATTGCCACACCGGTGGAAGGGTTATACTCCCTGCCGTAAAGGTCCTAAATGCAAAAGTACGAGCCAAGTTGCTTTATGGGGCAGAGGTTTGGGTGCTCCTTCTTCCCACACAGATTGGGAAGTTGGATAGTATTCAGGCTCGCTTCCTTCAGAGGCTGTTGAGGATTCCTAGAGCGACTCCGTTCGCGGCCATCAGACAGGAGCTGGGACAGGCGCAATGGTCTACTCAGGCATGAAGGCGTGCTCTTAGATTCTGGGCTAAACTACACCATACTGAAGCCAGAGGGTTGGTCCAGTTTTTGAATACGGATCCATTCAAGAGCTCATGGAAGCAGGCCATGGATATTTATTTGCGACAGATGGGTTATGGACCCGACTATTGGAAGGGCAGGGAGTTGGCTGTAGTGCTGAGGGATCTTCAATTAAGGCTGGAGGACAGGACTCAGCAGGATGAGATGGCTAAAATTAGAGCCACCCGCCATCTCGCAAGCTATCTGCCCCTTGTAAGGCCTTGTTTGAGCATGGCCTCTTATTGGACTTCATCAATTTCCACCAGGAGTAAGTTTCTTTTTATGTTAGCCAGGTTTAACGCCCTACCTACGAGTGTTTTGGAGGGGCGTTTCTTGGCTATTAGCTTTTCAGAATGTCTTTGCCCGTTCGACCAACAGGAAGTCGAGACTCCCACCCATGTCATATTTCAATGTCGGTTATATGACCAAATCCGCCACAAATTCCTCACAGCCTTTCTTCGGAAACTTCCAGGGTGTACAGACCAAAACTTACTCATTCTGGCTCTGGCGGATAAGGTTCCATCCATTTCAGCAGTGGTAGCTCAGTTTCTGGTTGCTGCCTTAAATTTGAGCACATTATTCCTCCAGTTTAAATGTCCCCTGAGTAGGGAGTGAGGAGTTATGGCACATGTCTGGTTAGGTAGTGGGCTTTGGGCATTTTGTTTTACTCTCTGTATTTGTTTAAGGGGGGGTTATTGGACCATGAGCCAGAATTTTGTTTTCTGTGGGCTCAGTAAAAGTTTTTATTAGATGTTGGTAATTTTGGATATATTTGCTTATTATTTATGTGTGACTTGTTTGTTTTCTGTATATTTTGGCCTCGGCCGCAATAAATATTATTATTATTTTCACACAGAGCATCCCTTTACATATTTGAAACCTGTGAATCCTGTTCCCCCTTCCTTTCTCTCTCTCTCTCTCCGCCCCCCAGGACATGATATCTGAGGGTGTTTGCTGCTCCTTCGGCCCTGTCTTGGATGACTTTGGGATTTTTAAAAATTCACTTTCACTTTGTAAGAGTGATTTCAAACGTGACAAGTCCAAGATTCACCACGCCTGAACCACACTCAAACGCGGCCCGCGTTTGCATTCACCACGCTGCTGGACCTGAGGACGTGAGTGGGTCCAGCAGTGTGGTGAATGGCCACCACGGCAGGGGTAACTGAATCGTCATGTCTGTTCACTTACCCTGCCGGTGGTGGAATCTATTCCCCCCCGACCGTGGTGGCGAGTGCGGCCGGATTGACCGCTCTCGCTGCCCGTCCGGTAGGGGGAGGGCTGGTGTGGAATGCAGGGGGCGTGGCCGTGCAGCAGCACACTGCGCCGCAGGGCCTCGCCCCCTCCGCGATCCGCAGTGGCACGACAGACGTTACGGCAGGCTCCATTCACCATGAGCTGTGGTTCGCCGGTCCCCGCGGCCTGGGGTGGACGGGGGGGGGAATGTGTGTTGGCGTGCCCCTTCACCCCGAGCCGTGGTCCGAACCACCCCATGGCCCGTGGTGAATGGGGCCCGCCGTAACGTCTGAAATCACCCTAAGTCTCTTTGCTTCATTCCCCGTTATTCTATGATGCAGCTGAAACTGATATTCTGCTAAGGCCTACCCAGACACCCCTGGCAATGCAGCAGAGGAGTTGGAAATACCCAGAACTCGCAGATGGAGCCAGCTTTCCTAGTCAGGCTGCGGTTCTATAGCTTTCCAGTGGCTTTGCCTTTAGATTTATTATTTTCTCTTTCATTTTGGGTTAGATTTGCTATGCAGGCAGCTGCTTTGTAGAGCCTGTGATGTGGGTAGCTCAGAGGCTATGCTTGTGCTCGCCAGGGTTGCTACTTAAACAAATTTTTAAGGAACACTGATGAGAAATACATGTTGCAGGGCCTGTATTGGCACCTACGTCTTTGTGCAAATCCCACTCCATGTGCAAGGAGCCTATTCAGCATCACATGAGGGCAAAAATCAATAGATCCAATTTACTGAGCAACTTGGTGATAAAGTAGTTTGAATTATATCTTTTAGTTTTCATTCAACCTACTTTGTCTCCTCATCTCATCTCATCACTCAGGTCTGACTCAAAAGCTCATTCAAGATTCTAAAGCCGAGCATTCGGGCACAGGGGATAGTCAATGCCGTGAGAGCATCAGATGTGGCCTGTTTTTACATGTGCGGAGTTATTCCGAAGTGGCTGTAATTCTGGAGTTGTCATTCAGGAGTAACTGTCTACTAGATCGTGAATACTCCAGAATAACCGCTATGCCGGATTGGCAGTGTAGACGCTTATTCTGATATGAGTCATCAACCCCATCGTGCAGCATAGTTCATTTATATTATTTTTTATTTTAATTTTGTTTATATAGCGCCCTCACCCCCTGCGGTGGCACTTGGTGCTTTATGTATAACAAATACAACTTTGAATCCTCACAACAACCCTGTGAGGTAGGTTAGGCTGAGAGAATATTATGACCGGACCAAGGTCACCCAGCAAGTTTCTGACTAAGTTGAAACTTGATCCGGGGTCCCCCCCCCCCTCCCAGTCCACGTACTGCGCACTTAGCCATTACAAGCACCTTGGGGAACTCTGACCGAGAGGAGAACGCCTGACACAAATTGCCTACTCCGCTTGCTGTCAAGGGACCCTGGAGCGGATGGGTGTGAGGGATTTCCACTGCTGCAGCATCAGAGTCGATTAGGAGGCAGCTTGGGTAGCATTTTGTCACAGCCTTCTCCGTTGTAAATCTGTACCCGTGACATTTCGTCACCAGAGACTGCAGAATATTTATTTATTTATTTATTTATTTCCACCATTTATATCCTGCCTCTCCTGCCTAGGCAGCTCGAGGTGGCTTACAAAAATTTAAAATATTAAAAAATATACATAACATATATAAAATACAGGCATAAAAGAAAATAAAAAACCAACACACACACCCCTCACCAAAGGCTTGATGGACCAGCTAGGTCTTGCACTGTCGTCGAAATGAAGCAAGGTCCGGGGCCACCCGGTCCTCCACCAGAAGGGAGTTCCACAGCCTGGGCGCCACCACCGAGAATGCCTCTCCATTGTAGCCCCCCGCGCCACCCGGGGGGGCACCAAGAAGGGCGCTCCCGGCGGACCACAGGGGTCAAGCCAGGGCCTGGAGACTGAGGCGGTCGTGCAGATCGGAGGGGTCCAGACAGTCTACGGCTTTATAGGTCAGCACCAACACTTTGAATCGGACGCAGACGACTATCAACAGCCAGTGCAGAGCTCGGAGCCCCGGTGTAATGTGTTCACCATAGAGACGTTGGGTAGAGGGCACGTAAAACCTCTACCTGCAATTCTCTATGATGGAGTGGCTTTAATACCAGACTAGTTATTCACACGACCACTTTTCCGGTACTATTTTATGCCAAAGTAGATAAATCCTTGAAAATCATGTTGAACAACGCCGGCATATAACCAGGAGTTAAAAACCAGGAAGCAGAAGTGATTTAAGCCAGCAAGGCAATTCACACGATCAACTACAATCCGGATTTAGAGGGGTTAATGCCGGTATTAGGATTGTGTAAAAACAAAATGACTTGCTCAGCTCCAGGGATCTCCCTCTGCCCCCACAGAAGTTGAAAATGCCTTCGCATCAGGCCTGTGATCCACAAACTGCCTGATCTGGAGAAGCCCTAAAGGCTTTGGTTGGACTAGGACAGAGGAAGTGGTTTGTGGATCATGGCTGATCTCAGCAAGTTGCTACCCTTGGCACGTCGCAAGACACCACCCCCACATTCTGCCAATCCTTCGGAGGCCTCTGCAATGAATTTGCGTTGGTCCCTACGGTCTTCCTGTTAATATCCTCATGCAAAGCAAGCAAAGGCACTTTCAGGTGTCCCTGGAAGCTTTCGTGTGCACCAGTTAGAGCGATATGGAGGGTCCGATCAACTTTGAAGTAGCATTGTTGTTATTAATTATTGATATAATTCTTCCTAGCGGTGAACAATCCTTCTACCCAGAGGGGTTTGCAACCTGGGATGGACAAAGAAGGGAAGGTGTTTAGCTTAGTTACCGGGGGAAGGGAACCCTGACTGATAGAGGACAGTGTTTTATTAATTTATTTTTACATTTTTACTCCACGCTTCTCTGAAGACTCAGGGAGGCTCACAACATTAAAATATCGAACTATAAGATTGGTTTGTTTAGTTTATTACGATTAGCCTTTGCCATATCCAAAAACATACTACATAACAAAATTACAAAAATAATTAAATCCAATCTTTCTCTCTCTATTTTAAAAATCTTAATGATTACACCAAGCAATTCTCCGATAAAAATAAATAAAACCAAATCATCTCACATGATGTTAATACATAGTATAATATACATCAATTCTCTAGTGAATCGCCACAGGCAGAAAATGACAATTTATAGCCCATGACTCAAGACTACCCGACGATGATGCAGTCTGAAGTAGTTTACACTTTCTGTCACGCTCTAACGATTGCAAAGGTTACTAGGAATTGCAATGTATTAAAATAATTGGAAGAAAAAAGGAAAACCATATTTTGAACAGGTTAGGCAAATGGCCTGTGGGACAATAAGGGCTCCACCCATACCGATCTTATATCGGAATAATACGGGCACGCAAATAGAATCTGCTCCAAAACTTCAACGATCCCAGGAGTATGTGAGCAACATCTCAACCTAGATTCCACTCCAGTCCTCTTCCCTAGTCTTACTGCCATTTCCATTAAATGGAATCTTAATAGTGTGATCATCCTGCGAAGTGCAAAAGTTTGTAACTTTATCAGGTAGCTTTCGAGGGAGAATTGGTCTTTTAACATAGGATACAGTGGTACAATTCTATTGTTTGCGATACCTGCCATATACGTCTGGGATGAGAGATCTAAAATCCTTTGCCTAATAGTAGGAATCATCATAGTAAGCGGCAGAGAGAGACAAAAGTCAGGTGATAAACCTATCTCACGAAGAGTCTGACCAGCGATACTGTAAGGAACCTTAATGCAAACACTGTTCCATCCAACACTGATAGGCCAGACATGAAATTTCCAAACGCCGCACTTTGTCCCAATAAGATAAGACTCTTATCTTAGCTAAAGTAATCACCGAATGTAATCCCGTTTGCAGACTTTACATTTGTAAATGTAAATATTTTATTTAGGCATAGCTTCCGCTGTTTGCCCATTGTCAGAAATAACAATAAAATTCCACAATAACTTAAGGCATACACTATTCTATATAGACAGGCCATTGCTGAACCAATGGCCTCCAGTAATGCCTTCTTATAGGAAGACACATACATACAATTCTCCATGTAATAAATACTCGCATCAGACTAGTTTGCAAGATATCCTACATTTATATGTTCAGCATAATATCAAATAAAATCCCCTTATGGCATCCCTATAACTAAGAGATAACCTGCTTGTCACTTTCCTGTACAACCCTCAGGTTAATACACTCCGATCCCCTGCCATTTATTTTGCAAGGCCTACTGAGTGAAGTCCTAGTTGCCTGTGCTTCGAGTAGTGCTTTCCGCTTCTGAGAGGCCAACCGTACAAAAGTTGCAAGCACAACTAGGTCCTCCTTTTTTGATAGAGATAAAAGCCCCCTATTCCCCTGACCAGGCTCCACATACCCCCAATCATCAAAAAGGGGGTGAAGTCAAACAGCCCTAAGCTCTTTATCGTGGGGGCAGAAGATCAAAAAGTGCTCAACCGTTTCCACCTCTCCCAGGAGACAGAAGCACAATCGGTTGGCATAGGGGACCCTCCTATATCTCCCCTCAACCACCGCAGTCTGTACCAGGTGAAACCGTAGGAGGGTATAGCTCCTTTGCAATGTACGATTAAGTAGCACATCTAGATAGCCTTCCAACCCCCAATTAGGCTTGGCTAAACCAAGCCAGGGAGCAGCCCTCCAAACCCTTACGGCCGCCATGTCCTCTTGCCGAGCCATATCTCCTAGCCTAGCCTGGAGTTCTCTTTTGATTGCTGCTAGGGACCTACCTACAAAGTAGGCAAAAGAGAACCCCTGGGTCTGAATAAGATAGCCCAAATAGTTGAGCCATGGCTACCCTCGTGAACCTGTGTATACTAATTCCTCGTAAAGACATAGTCGGGGAAGTGATTCCTCATGTAGCGAGAGCAATCTTAGCCAGTATCGTATAAAGGCCAATTTGGCATATAGCTGGATGGAAAAACCTCCAGTCTCCGCCCTCAAAACCCGGCCCCGGAACCTCTCTCCCCACTTGGAGCATCCTATGCAGGAATAAATCCTGGGTTCTCTCCAACGGTGTTGTTATAGGGTGAGGGACGATATCGAGGCCAAAAACAGCCGAGGGCGGGACTTTGACTCTGTACACCTGGAGAAAAGTAGAGAGCGTAACTCCCTACAAAATACGGGCTGCCCTAAGCAGGACCCCGACCAATTGGGCTGTTTTCATTGCCTGCCCCTGGATATGCTTTGCCCAGGTACCCCCTATTCGAAAAGGTTACCCCTAAATATGTAAAAGCTGTTACTACTTCTAGTGGTTGCTTCGCAATTTCCCACTGAACTGGGGGTTTGTGACCCCACACACACACACACAATCATAATTTTGGATTTCTGGGGGTTTGGTGATAACCCATTCATAGTGCAATATTTGTCTAATCCCCGTAACAAGCGTTGTAACCTTTGTCTGGGATATGAGGCACTAGATCATCTGCAAATTGCAGCATTCCCAGGTGGCGCCCACCAATAGTGGGGGATTGGGTGTTGGCCTCCTTCAAACACTTCACAAGATCTGCCAAAGAGATGTTGAACAGCGATAGAGCAAGCACACACCCCTGTCTGACTCCCCTCTGTACTTAGGTAGTTGCCTATTTTCACTCTTGCACAGTTGTTAGGATATAGCTGGATAATGAGTGACAGCAATTTACTATTAATCCCCAAATTGGTTAGCTTTTCCCATAGCCTAGCCCGGGGAATGGAGTCAAATGCTTTAGTTAAATCTATGAATGCCAGATATAGCTTGCCCTTCCTGATCTTATGTTATTTATGAATTAGGTGCTGTAACATAAAACAGCAATCGGTTGTCAATTTTCCTTTGGCAACGCCAAACTGCTCTTGGGGAATAATTGACTGATTCTCCACCCACTCCTCAAGTTGCTTCAGCAGACACCTTGCGATTAATTTCCCCACAGCTGAAAGTAGGCTTATAGGCCGGTAGCAGGCTGGGTCTGTAACCAGACCTTTTTTAAAGATTGGAATGATCCAACTCTGCTGCCAAGAAACAGGAATCCTCACGTGCCTGCCGATGCTATCAAACACCTTGGTCGACAAAGGTGCCCACCACTGTGGTGCTGCCGGCAGCATCTCTGGTGTGATGTAATCTGGTCCGGGCGCCTTGTTGGTTTTTAATACGGCAATCAGATCAATGATCACATCTCTAGAGAAGATCCCCTCCCTTAACTCCGAGGTCGGGAGCCATTTATCTCCCCTACTTGCTACCTGTATTTGAGCTTCCAGCTCCGGAGGTGCTTTATACAATTGACTGAAAAAATCCTCCCAGACAGCCCTAGTTACCTTAGGGCTAACAGTCCTTGCCTGGGATTTATTCAGCCCATTTAGGATACGCCAAATTTGGGAAGAGTTCCCTATCCTCTGAGCAACTACCAAACGCGCCCATATACCATTGTAGTAGCTAGCCCCTTTGTTCTTTATCAGTTGCGCATAGGATACTCTATCCCTTAGATACTTCGCTCCGCTTTCAAGATCATAATCTCTGGCCCAACGCCTCCTCGAGGCAATAGGCTGGGTCTTTAGAGCATGACACTCCCAGTCATACCAGGATTGTTTTTGCTGATGGAATTGTTTGGCTTCCTTTACTTGGAATGCCTGATAAAAGCTACTGATGACTTCTTCGTAGCTCTGTAGAATGGTTGGAGAATCCTGTGCAACCATTATTTGGGAACTCAACCCTTGAAGTTTGTCGGTAGCACATAAACCATAGACTTGGGCAATCATCCGGGTCTGGGGGATCTTTCTAACTAACTCTCCGTAGGAGTATTCCTCCTCTATAGTATTTGTCCATCTCTGGCCTGTAACATCCACACTAAGAACTAAATGATCACTTTCTGGTCTGGGGGTCAGCAAAAAGTTATGTAGCCTACCCACACATGCACAGTTTATTAGGAATAAGTCAATGGCACTCCTTCCCTGGGGACCTATATAGGTACTGCCCTTCACCGGGTCTCTAATCAGATCTTCCCCATCTATTGTGAGGTTGGCATTGTAGATGAGAGATTCTAACCGAGACTCCATACGATTTCTAGCCTCCAGGGGCATTAAGCATTCATTAAGCTCCGCCTCCGTGAGATATTTTTCCTTGTCCTGCCCCCAAAGGGATATTGAAATCCCCAACCAGCCATAGGATATTGATCTTGTATTTCCAAAATGGTTTCCTCGAGATTCTCCCAGACATCCTCTTGATAGTACTTAGATGTTGTAGGTGGTACGTATACATTAATCAATACCAACCATTCTGTCTGGTTTGGCCCTATTTTAAGAAGGGCCTGCTGGAATTGTGGCCTCCTTGAACATAGGGTGACCAAGTGTCCCCCCATCGCCTTGGCTATAAGTATTGCTAGCCCACCCGACCGCTGCCCCTTTTTTTGACCACTATGAAAGGCCCCATCAAACTTCTCCAGCTGGAGAGGGATCTCCTGCAAGAACCATGTCTCTTGGAATCAGATTAAGTCAAAGTTAGACAAGAAGCACCCCCAATCCGCATCATCCAGTTTGGCCCTAAGGCCCGCAATGTTCCAAGAGGCCAATCTAAATGTGTCTTGAAAAGGCTCCTGGACCCCTCCCCTGTCCAACCACCATGGCCACCTGGGGTTTCCATCCTGGTATATGTCCCCCAGAGATGGATCCCTACCAACAGGTCATGTGGGGGTGGCAATAAGGGTCACTTCAGCATTAACCACTGCAACATTGCTAACCCTGCTCATACCTGGTGAGATTCATTCCTGCTCTAGGGACCCTTGGTTCAGAGCACTCTTAAAAGGAGTGCCCTGTTCCGAGGCATCTAAATATCGTGCTACCGTGAAAGAATCTGAATTTGCTTGTGACTTAGATACAGCATCGGCTGGGCCCAAGGAAGGCACTCTATAGTTCAAGGTGTTAAGTTTGATCCTATCCTTTATAAGTTCCATCCTTGACATGAGCTTATCCTGGTCCAGAATTGAGAGACTACAAATGAGGTCACTCATAGTTCTTGTATCCCCCATCTTGGCTCCCCCTACCAAAAAGGAACCAATTTTATGGGCACTGGATGACATTTGCCCCTGGAGCCCCTTTATTTCGTGAGCCACTTCATTCCCCAACCCTCCTTGGCTCCCATGAGTCCCCTGCTCATGATTCCCACTGACAGCTACTAAGATCTCTACCAGGGCTGACTGTTTCATCTCATTGCAGGGCTGGTCAGCTCCTATCTCAAAATCCATGAGTTCCATTGTCATAGCTGAAGACCCAGGGGTCCCTGATTGCGTATTAGTAGTCTTGGGGTTGAGCATTGCTATAGACTGGTCCTGATAGCACTTGGGTCCTTCGTCTCTAGGACGGATGGACTCATCCTGACTACCCTCCTCCCCAATTCCCACCCTACAAACCCTCTGGTTTAATTCGGCATGAGTTATTCCTGCCCCAGCCTGAATAGGGGAGGGAAAGGGGCCCTTTGCAGCTCTGTGTTGCTCGTTGTTTCCTTTTATACCTGTTGCATAATGCAACACCCTATCTATAGAGATCCTTCTGCTTAATAGCATCTTCCTAGTTTTGAACATCCGTATAACCCAACATTGGTGGGTAAATCTAAGTCGCAGCCTGGCTGTCCAACCCTGGAAGGTAACTAATTGCGCTAATGTCTGCTCCCGGGATAGTTTTCCCTAGCAGGCAAGTTAGGTTGGCTATTACCTCCTCTTTCTGCCCCCAGTTATGAGTTGCCCCATCAAAGTCCGGGCTCACATACAAATAAATCTCGGTAGCCTGGATCCCCAGGAGTCTCCTAGGCCGAGGCTGAATAAAAGTTCTTCTTCTTCCCCCCATGGTCCCAAGTCCGTGTGACTGGGAAGTACCATTATTATTCTCGGGATGAAGTCTTAACTCATCAAGCCTTGCCAGAATCTCACGCAACTGGGCCCTGACTATGGCAACCGACTCATCCAAAATAGAAATGCTAGCAAAGAGAGATTCAACTGTTCTGGCAATTAGGTCAGGCTGGCAGGCAAGCTGCTGTTCCCCTTTACAGTCCCGGATCTTGGGTGGGGAATCCCCTTTGATGGGAAACCCCCCCTTCCCTGTATCCATAATGGGCATCAAAGTCCCCTCAGAATCACCACCTGGTTCTTCCAATGGCAGAAATCGATTCTGTGTTTGCAGCGGAAAAGTACCTACATTTGAAGCCGATCTTCTACACCTATGTTTTGTCGGGAGGGCTTCCTCCAATGATGGGGATGGCGTCTGTCATGGTCGCTTTTTCTCCATAGTGGATGGTAGCTCCGTCTTCCCTTCCAGGTCGGGGTTAACCTCCCAGCCCTACCTGGCCTGCACCTAAGGCCGTGTGCACAAGGGCGCACCCTTGCACACGCAGCCCTTAGGCGCGCAGCCCATGGTGCGCGCCTGTGGTGCCCCACAGGGCTGGTGAAGCTTTTATTCGGCTGGGCAGCCCCTCACTTCCGGCTTCCTCAAGCTCCGCCCCTGCAGTCGCGTCAGTCACTCCACCCTGGGATTCCGCTCCGCAGCTCCAGGTTGTTGCGCGACTCCCTAATTTGCAGCCAGCTCACCTCTAGCCGGGCACAGGTCTCCGAGAGTGCTCCACTCCTACCTCCAGTCAGCCCACCACAGTCTGAGCAAGGTCCGGGCTGCCCACTCCCCACTCCCATATAAATTAAATATGCATAAAAAAATTCTGCATCCTTTAAAATGCTGGTCACCCCGCTTAGCATTGCGCTATGGCAGCAAGAGGAATTTTTTCCAGTGCATTACTCATCACAAACTGTGATAGAGGTAGCAGGGTGGCAACAGAGCCAGCTACCAGCTTGGGACTGCACAAGCTTTGGCAGAAGCCAGCCTGAAAGAGACAGATAAACTCAGAGCAGCTTGTTAGCTGACACAGACTTTACATAGAGAATGGGGTTGCCCTAGAAACCACTAGTAGCCCTCTAATAAAATTGTTTTGAACAACCTCTACATCCTCATTATAAGCAGCGCCGGGCGGCTCACGTATTCTTTGGAAAACCAGATTTGTGAAACCTTGATATCAGGGTTTCACAAATCCAGTTTTCAAAGAATGCACGAGCCGCCCGACGCTGCTGTTTCCAATGACAGCTGAGCGACTTCCGGTGCAATGAGGCACATCTGAACTCCACTCATGCCAGGTTGTTGAAAGTGGATTTTTAAATCCATGAGACTGGAGGCACATCTAAAAGTGCCTAATACATTAAAATCCTTTAAAACCCCATTATCCCACCCACCCCATCTTTTACCCCCACCTGCCACCCACCAATCCTCCTCCCCAAGCCCCTCTACCCAATCCCCCCAAACCCTATCCCTGCCAGTCAAATGTCTGGCTAAACAAAAAGGTCTTACATCTCCTTCGGAAAACGAACAGACTTGGGCTTAGGCGGACCTTCAAGGGGAGGAAGTTCCAATATTGTGGGGCAGCAACTGATAACAGCCCCCTGTGTGCCCTCGATGTAGCAACTTCATGGATAGTTGGTATTTGCCAGAGGGTGCCTTTGGCTGACTTCAGAAGCTACAATGGGACATAGGGGAAGAGGCGGACCTTTCAGATACTGGGCCCAGGCTGTTTAGGGCTTTCTAGGTTAAAACCAGCACCTTGAATTGTGCCTGGAAAGCTATCGGCAGCCAGTGCAGACTCCGGAACACCAGTGTTATGTGCTCCTGGTGACCCATCCCTGACAGAAGGCAGACCGTTGCATTCTGCACCGACTGCAGGTTCTGAACAGTCTTTAAGGGCAGGCCCATGTAGAAAGCATTGCAGCAGTCTCGCCTCGAGGTGATGAAGGCATGGAGGATGGTGGCCAGATTTGAATCTGATAGAAAAGGTTGCAGCCTTCTCACCAGATGAAGTTGGTAAAAAGTGCTCCTGGCCACCGCTGCAACCTGGCAATCCAGGCGCAGCAGTGGATCCAAGAGCATCCCATGGCCGAGAACCTGAGTGACCAAGGGAGACCAGACCACACCAATGACAGGGGTACCCTCATGTCACAAGATCGGCCAGCCACCATCACCATAGTCTTGTCTGGATTCAACTTCTATCAGCTCACCCACATCCAGTCCCCAATGGAGCCCGGCACTGGGTATGTAAGCACTGAGACTGCAGGACGTGGGTCAGATGAAAAGGAGAGAGAGAGCTGGGTGTTATCCACATATTGATGGCACCTCACTCCAAATCTCCAAATGATCTCACCCAGGGGCCTCAGCTACACATTGAGCAGGAGTGAGGACAAGGTGGAGCCTTGTGGGACTCCACAAGGGAGTTCTTGAGGGGACAATGGACCACCGTCCATCACCACCCTCTAGGTCCTCCCAGCCAAAAATGAGCAGAACCACTCAAGAGCTGTCCCGTGCAACCCATCCAGGTCCCACGGCCATGTCAACAGCACCCGATGGTCAACACTATCAAAGACTGTCGAAAGATATAGCAAAACCAGCAGGGTACCATTCCCCTTTCAATTTCCAAGGAGAGATCATCAACCATGGCCACAAGCACAGTCTCAGTGCCATGCCCAGGATGAAAACCTGGCTGACATGGGTCAAGGAAACCAATAGCATCAAGATGCGCCCAGAGTTGCAAGGCAAACACCCTCTCAATAACCTTCCCTAAAAAGGGAGAAGTTAGAGACAGGGCGTTAGCTGGCAGAAGAAGGCACATTCACGAGCAACCGTGGGATGTGCGTATGAGGAACTAGGGAAAGCCTGACGGTAGCAACACCTGGACAGCAAGCCTGTCAACACACAAGGGAGCCCTCTAGCCTAGTGGTATTTATTTGCATTCCAATGGAATTTGGATGAGATCAGGATGATCAGGTTTGACTTTACATTTTATCATTTAACAGGAAAGCCAGTGCAGACTCTGAATTTGCATTGGTTGTTTCCAGTTAAGAACCACAAGTGACGTTATTGTTTCCTTTTCCAACTGATCTGTGTGTTTCACAACTGATAGCTATTCCCAAGAGCCACTGCCACATTGGTTACTGAGCTGCCAGATTGACCCTGGGTGTCTTGGCAGCTAGCCAACCTCAGCCATTTGCCAAAGTTGCTGCCCGGGCTAGCACCAACCCGACTGGAGCAAAGCGGGCCCGAGCATGTGTTCACATGTCCGTTCCAGCTGGCCTGGATCAGGTCTTCCATGACCAGCTTCCATAGCTGCCCATCATGGTGGGGAGGCAGGGCACTGTCTGCAGCACATGGGCAGAGCCAGCCGGATACACATTCATGCATCTCCCTGCCCCTTCAGGTCCCGGTCACGTGAGCGTTGGTTCTGCGGCCTGACTCGGTCCGGACTGTGCCCGTGGCGGCTTCCTGACCCAAGCCGGGTTGGGTTTCCGCCGTGGGTGCGGTCACTTCTGTTTTTACCCGAGTGACTTCTCCTCTTGAGGGGCAAAGCTGGGGGATTTGTGGCTGGCAAAAAGAACTCATGAGGAAGAACATGTGAACTCTCTCAGGGCCAATTCGGCAGCCATCATACCAGCCAATTCCTCACACACAAAAATGAAAACCTT
>QEPC01014492.1:2288708-2301119 GCA_003113815.1 Sphenodon punctatus | reverse complement strand
CCCCCCCAAGCCCCATTTTCACCAGTGGTGCCCAGAAAAATAACTAACTCACCAATGGGGATGTGTCTGATTCAGGTCCACCAGCAGCATAGGGTAACAAAGCCACAAACAAGCAGCAGCCAAGTCAGCCAACACTCTCTCTCCACCAAAATGGCACAGCTCACCAACATGTTGAAGGAGGATAGCTCTCTTTTAACCCCACCCTAGGGTGTGTGGGGTACAGGCAGGCAGCCTGAGCCCTCAACAGCAGCAGCTGTGCACACTTGCACACACTGCCTGGGCGTTTGTGTCTATAGTCCAGACAGCGTCTTCCACAGCAGCCCATAGGGCTCTGTGGAACACTGCCCCCACTGGTGGGAAAAGCAAAGTGCTTTTCCCCATTCAGGCAGCATGGGCTCTACGCCCAGTTGCCCAACATTTGTCCCTTAAGGAAATCCTTAGAGCAGACTTAGCAGGAGGCACTGCCCCCACCCCCTCAGCTCCTCCTCCTCCCTGAGGCCTCCAGATCCTGCCTGCACATGTGTCCAGGAAGGCACAACAACAACACTGAGCACTTGGCTGATGCTGATCAGCTGATTTCTGAATGTGGAGGACTTGGAGCAAGTTGCTGGCTCTCCCCCTCACCCCCACCCAGGACTCAGGTGAGGTTTGGGGGGGAGGGGTTCTATTTCTTTTTAAAAGCATAGCGAGCATGCAGGGGGGGGGGGATCAGGACAGGAGGGCCCTTACCCCCAAGTAATACTAAACAGTCTTTTATTCGGTACCTGTACAAAGATCCCTTGATGTCATCCACTCTCTCCTCCTCCAGTCCAGATCACAGGGTCCTTCTCAGGGGAGTCACGACTGGGTTCCAACCCTCCTGGCCACTTTCTGCAGCCAGGTCAGCAATCCTTTAGCTCAGCCTCCTTGGCTGGCTGGTTTCTGGGACAGAGACACCATTACCACCACCCCGGCTCCTGCCTCTAGCAATTCCCATGCACCGAGCTCTTAAAGTTCCATTTTGAGGCCTCCGGGATGGACTGGCCCCACCCACTCCCCCCCAGTTAGCCACTTATCCTCAGGATGGGCACAGTGGCCCTTCAGCCTATGTCGCTCCAGGCCTTCTGCCGCCAGTGCTATCCTTATCTCTTCACTAGGTTCTTAAAGAGCCAGTGCTTCAAACCGCAGTCATAGCTTTGCAGGTAACGGCTCCAGCTCTACGGGTCTGGTCCAGCAAGGCTCCATTGACCCTGCCACAGTCCTTCCTGAGTTAGCATAGCATCTTTCTATCTTCACAGGTGCAGCCTGGCATTTTGGCTAAAGTCCTGATCTGGAAGTCAGGAGGGATGGGTTCAGGTCTTGCTTCTACCACATATTCCCCCTGTGACCTTAGGCGAGTCACTGGTAGCGTTTGGCTCACTGGCACGAACTCTGGTGAAATAGATGGGACTTCTCCAAGCCCTAGTTCCCCATCTGTAAAAGGGGTGGGAGGTTTCAATCCTTCCTATTATCACAAGGGAACTCTGTTTGCCATGGAACCCACCACCCCTAGGTGATTGTCAGCAGCAGGGATTGAACCGGAGACCTCTTGCTCCACCTGCATGAACCTCTCCCCTCTGAGGTAAAAGACCTGATTCTGTTAGCTCTCTAGCGTAGCCTTTATGATTGGTAGTTTATAAATTAAGGCCATGATGGGCAAGCCCTGGCCCCCATTCGCACCCAGGGGTCAACCTGCACTCCCCGTCAGTCAGTGAGTGGAAGTGGGGAGGGCTTGGCACTGCAGCTAGTGCTGCCACTGGGGGGCACTAGAGAGTAGCAACCAGAGGTGGCGGAAAGACAGCTGCTCCAGCTGTTAAGGCAGGGAGCCAAGCCAAGTGCATCACGTGACCCATAAAATGGCTCCTGCCCTGGTTTGTGATTGGGCTAAAAGGAATGTATGCTGTGCCCCAGGCCTGGAACTTCCTTTCTGAACACATTTGTTCTGCCCCCTCCCTTCCAACATTCAAATCCTTTCTAAAAAACTTTCTTTTCTCTCAGGTTTTCCCTAGCTCCTCAAGTAGTATGGGGGGGGGGAGGGGTCTACTTTCAATAAAACTTTAACCTTGCCCCTGACAGCAGAAGTTCTTTCTCCCAGATGGGCAAAACTTGCAGGGCATGTGTCACATGACTTAACTGGAAAGGGGGATCATGTGACCCCTCTAAAAGCTCCTCCTACTTCTCTGGACCAATCAGAAAAGGTTTCCATCACCATAGGTCCTGCTCCCTAAAGAGGGTGAACCAATGGGGTGCCATTTCAGGTTAGGATGACTTGGCAAAAAGGAGAGGTCATGTGACCCCTCTAAGAACTTCTCTCACCACCCTCAAATAATCTGAAAGTTTTCAGGCATGTATGCCTGCCCTAGAGGTCAGGTGGTACCCCTCTAGAGTTTACTCATTGGTGGTGAGTGAGCACCACCATCCTGTAACTGTGTATGAAAGGGGCCATTTTGTGAGGATGGTATACATTTCTGAATGCCCCTGAGACTAAGATGAAAAGCACCCAGCAAGCTGGCGTATAGCCAGGTGAGGAGCCTGTTTATGAGTCTATGGATCTTCAGACCAGAATCCCGACTCCTGAAGAACCATCTGTGCCAGATCTATAGATGTTAACTCTTCAGGCCTCCTGAGGGTGTGGGAAACCATTTACGGAGACAACTTGGCAATAAAAAAAGAAAGCCCCCTTTCTTATACTAGGAGACCATGTCAGGATATCTAAGGCCAAAGGCATGTTTGAGAGAGGTTATGAACAGATGTTTATGGGTGAAATATTCATAGTGGATGAAGTCCTTAACAAAGGCCTGAGTACTGAAAGATTACAAGGGTGAGATGATCATGACCTTCCGTCCTGAAGGACTGTAAAAAGTTAACCCTAAGTAGGATTACCTGTAAAAAAAAAACAACTTATGGTTTAANAAAAAAAAAAAAAAAAAAGTTTAAAAAGGTAGGCTCATTTGGAAATAATGCTTACCTTAAAGGAAAAAAAAACCTACAACAAAAAAAGAAACTCCAAAAAGCATGGAAATTAATTAAAATCCATTCTCTAATTTAGAATAATTATCTTAATTGCTTACATTTATACTTAAAATTATACTTCTTTGTAAAAACTCTTCCTATACATTACTTCTTATTCCCATCATTAATTATTTGTCCTTCATATACTTGCAAAGAATCACCAACTCACCACCACACCATCAACATTGACACAGCCATAACCTCTGTCTTTTCAGCTGTGTATTACAACTTGAGATTATTAGATAACTACTGCAGGCATTAAAACAAGTGAAATCTAATAATTACATAGATGTATAATACAATTACATTTCACCTGTCCTAGATAGAAAGATGGAGTTTAAGGTCATGTCAGTGTTGATGGTGAGTTGGTGATTTAAAATTATTTGCAAGTATATGTGTGATGAGGTTGAGGACCTCTCTGCCCCACTCTAGGTTAGCTGTGACTCAGTTTCCCCACTTACGCTCCCACTGGACCATCTCAGTCCATAACTGCCCAGTCCATAATGGTTTGACTTAGGGCTGAAACAAACAGTAAACATTTTATTCACAGCTAAATATACCGTATACAACCCAGTTCCAATAGCAATTGGTATGATAGTGAATGTAAGGCTACCTTGATAAAAATTAGAAGATGGTGGAAGCCATTTCCATTTGAAAACTGACTGGGAATCATATGTGGCCAAAAGGAAGGATTATTTTAGTCTCTAAAGGGTTAAGCGTCTTGGTAAGATGGCCCAAATTTGGGCAGAGTTGGAAGTAGCAGCCAAGACGCGGGATTCAATTAAGTTCTGGAAAATAATTCCCTTGTGGTGCAGGAAAGGGAGAGGACCCATTCAATCTGGGGTAGATGATGAGCGCTGGATCAAATATTATGAGGACTTGTACCAGGATGTTCCCCCGGAGGAGGCTACTAGGTATGTAGAAGCTTTTTTAGAGCTAGCCGCCAGAGAATCATCTCCCCTGCTTGTAAGGGAAAGTGATATATATAAATATATCAATAAACTTCGTTGTGGCAAAGCCCCTGGAGTGGATGCTGTTCAGTCAGAAATTTTTAAGGACAATCTTGGCTGGTGGATTCCTGTTTTGGCCAAGTTTTTCTTGGCAATAAATTCAAGTCATATAATTCCGAGATCTTGGTCTAGGGTGATTATAAGAAAGGTGATCCATCTAACCCTGCCTGTTACAGACCTATCAGCCTGTTGTCAATTCTGGGAAAATTGTATGCAAGAGTGTTGCTGACCTCCTTAGAGGATTGGGTTTCCTCAAGTTTTATACTGGCAGAAGAGCAAGCCAGTTTTCAAGCTGGTATGTCAACTCTAGACGATTGTTTTGTTTTATCTCATCTTATTGAAAAATATGTTTGAATAAGGAAAGCTAATTTATATGTAGCCTTTATTGTTTTGGAAAAGGCCTTTGACTCTGTGTCAAGGGAATTGCTTTGGCGTAAGCTTTTTAATTTAGGGATAAGCCCACATCTGCTATCTTTAATAAGATGTCTATACCAAGATACAACAGCTGTAGTCAGAGTGGATACTAAGGGTAGAACTACCAGACCATGTGCGATGTTGCGGGGTGTTAGGCAAGATTGCCTTCTGGCCCCTCTGTTGTTTAACCTGTTTATCAATGACATGGTTCGTCTGATTGAGGATAATCACACCACTCCTCCAAAGATAATGGACAGGTCAGTCTCAATATTATTGTATGCTGATGATATTGTTCTATTCTCACAAACTAAACAAGGCCTGCAGCAATGCCTAGATTCGCTTGATTCCTTTTGTCATTCTAATCTTGTATGGGTTAGCACCAGTAAATCTAAAATAATTGCTTTTGGTGCTCTCGCCAACTTTAAATGGAGGATTGTCCATCAAGAAATTGCACAGACAGCACAATATACATATTTAGGTCTGGCTTATTCAGCTTCACGATTTTGGTGGGCCAACAGAGAACTTTGGTTGGCTAAAGCTAAGCAGTCACCAGCACGAGTTTAAAAACTTTATTGTGATTCTCTGTCGGCCTCAATAGAACAAGGTATTAATATTTTTACAGCCCAAGTTCTCCCTCAACTCCTGTATGGTGCTGAGCTATGGTTTTTTACACATACCCCTAGATTGGAGCTGCCCCAAAATCACTTTATCAGGAGCATATTGGGGGCCCCAAGAGCATCACCTCTTTCTACGTCGCGCTTGCAGATGGACTTTTTAGCTGTTGAAATTTATGCTAAACTCCGAGGCCTTTTTTATTGGTGTAGATTATCCCATGGTAGGACGGAGTCGCTAGCATTAAATGTTATAGCAAGCAAAGATACCACCAAGGCCCTCTACAGTATAAATGGTGGAAAGCGATCAAGGAATTAACGTTGAATCTAATCTAATATTGCCACTTGCCCTGGCAGAACTGCCCCCTGATAAAGCTGTGATTAGGAAGAAACTTTGTGACTGGGCTATAAGTAGAGAGATTACAGCAATTCAGGATAATAAAATAGCCCCACTGTATCCTCATTTGAAGAAATCATGGCCACTGGAACCCTATCTTCAGAGTCTCCAAGACCCCAAATTACACCTTATGGTGCTTCAACTTGTTTGAGACCGCAGTAGTATTGGGGAGGAGGCAACATGTTCCCTATGAAGAGAGACTCTGTTCATGTGCTTTACAGAAACTGGAAACTTTAACTCGTGTAATATTCCAATACCCCAAATTTGTTACAGTACGTCAAGTTTGGATTGATCCTTTGTTCTATGACTCTGCTCTTGAAATAGAGGACAAAATGACTCTTCTTGCTGAGGCATCAGATGTTGGGAAAGCTAAAGCGATCACCTGTTTTTTACTTTTGGTGGAAAAGGCTAAACCTCAAGAATTACTGAGTAAGGGGCTTAGTTAGTTACCTGCTTGGCTATGGACTTTTTTTTCATTGCACCTTATTTCTTGGTTCATGGGATTTTTTATTGATCACCTTTTAGTTCCAGGGATATGACTGAACTACTTATTGTTTTCATCGAGTATTTATTTTATATTTTATACTTGCGTATTTATATTTTGTATTTAAATGTTTGTGGTAATACCTTTTGTGGTGGTTTACATTTTGATTTTATTATTATTGAATTGATATAGCATAATTGCTGGAAACAATAAAGTGTATATATATATATTCACAAGTATTTCTGAGTTTCCGAGGACTGACTCTGAATACTCATTATTCAGTGCTCGGTAAAATAAAGACTACCAAATCACCTTATATAGGGGCAGGAAAAGCCTTGTATGTTGGTCCGAGTACTGGATTGAGTTGAATACTAAAGGTGATTTCAGATGTTACGAGATCACGCTCAATCACGGTGAATCACGGTCAATCCCACAGGGCGGCCAAAGCGCCCGGAACGTCTGTTCGGCGGCCACCAGATCTTCATCACAGTGAATATCCACATGGGGTCAAAAATAGCCATGCTTCCTCACCTCCGGCCTGGGCCAAGTCCGGAAGCGTGGCCAAAGAGATTCCCGACGGGAATCAAGAAAAAGTAACGTCTGGATGGCAATCACCGGCCGGGGTCAAACAAAATGATCCCCAGCCGGGGACAAAGCATGCAGCGTCGCTGCCAGGCAACCAGCAACAACACAGGCCGCGGAGGGAGATTTAAAGGGCACACAGCAGCAGCTGGGATGAGCCGCCCTGGTGCCTTCCGGGTGCTTAGACCCACGACCCGGCCCAGGAGCGGCGTAACGTCTGTTGCGCTGCCCCGGTCCGTGATCCGTCAGCCCAATTCCTTGCCGTGGTTCTGCTCCCATCATGTCTGTTCAGGGCATTTTTTGGCCACGGGGGGTGATTGATCTGTTCGCCCCCGCTGGGAATTCACTGGGACGAATCGGGATGGTGTAACGTCTGAAATCACCCATAGATACTCAGTAAAAAACCGAGTAATTTCAAATTCCGAGTTTCAGCACTTGTTTAGCTCTCTTAAGTCACCTTTGCTTCTGAGTTCCTCAAAACACAAAATGCTTTACTAGGTCCATCTGAGCTTAATAGCTCAGAATCTCCAGGAGTGGTGCCAGCTAGGGAAAAAAAGTAGGACTCACTGAAAAGGATGAACCAATTCAGTTCTATATTTTTATAACTTTAGATTGGCTTAATGGATCTACTTCAAATGTTGCATGTACACCCTATCCCCGAAAGGAAAAACACACAGTGCAATTTGGGAGTGGAAGCTCATGCCGTTTATTTGTAGGAACATTTAAAAGTTTTGGCATTTACAATGGGAGTGTAGCCTACCAATTGTTAGGAACAGCACCATTTCCCCCCCCCCCAAAGACCATAGACCCCCCTCCCCTTGGCAGCACTCCACATGACACAGGTCAATGGGTGCAGGGGAACAGAAGGGGAGAAAAAGGGGAAAAAGTAAGAAAATGCCCCATGGAAAACCAGTCTAGTCAGAAGGAATAAGAATGAAACAAGGGAGGCTCCCGGGTAAACAATGAAGCAGTCAAAAACCGGTGGCCTCACTCTTTTGAGATGAGCCGTCCACGGCCGCCCGAAACTCCGAGCAAGCAATAGATCGATCGTCAGGTTGATCACTCTACACCCGTCTAAAAATAGCCTTAATTCCCTATTTATAGAAACTTTTTCTGGCTCTCGTATTCATCCTGCCGTGCCCCTCGTTGAAATCCTCCCAGGCTTTGTTTTCCCCAACACATCATGCAAAGGTTTCTTTTTCAGCCCTAGATTTCTAAAGTACTTTTAGGAACACCTTTTGTGCCCTTCTGAGCCCCCTTGCCCCGCCTCTCAAAACCCTGTAACTGCCCTTGCCCCCATGAGCAAATTGGGTTATTCTTGAACGCAAACACAAGCAGGTTACTCTGCGCGTGCTTGCCCCAAGGATCGCTCCCAGACCATTACCCCCTTTTGGCCTGTCCAAGCTTCTCCCCTCCCCGCCCCCCGTCTCCCAACGCCGCTGGATCTACTTCAACAGGATTGGATAGGTAATATTGCTTATTTTTCCCTTTTCCCCTCCCACGCAAACACGCACTTACACCAGAGTAACCAGATTGGAAGGTTTTGCTTATAGTTTACTGTGTACGTATGTCAGCTGTGTTTGGTGGGAGGGTATGGAAACTTATTTGTATCAATAGAACCTTATTTGTATCATCCAAATTGACCCGTGGGTGAACTGTTTATGTATCTTACCTCGTCCTTTGTCAATAAATCTCCCTTATTTGCATCTGAGTATCCCCGTTTTGGGTTGGGGTGTGGGAGGGAAATTCCAGCCGGCTGGCAGTGCATCGCATCCTCAGACTGATCCCAGTGGACACGTGCGGACCCTTTGAATCAATTTGGCTAATTCCCCTTAAATTTAAGAGGTCGTTTGGATGTTGGGGTGCCGGCCCCCAATATTCACTCGTGGAGTGGGTCTGTGACCTAACACTTGAAACTTACCAGCCTTGGGGTGAAAGGGACACTTTGGGTAAAGTGTACAAAACTGAAAATGCCTTGGCCACAAAGGGCAGACAGAAAAACAAGTATTGCCTGGTGAATTCAACGGCTGGAGAGTCACGCCTCAGCTCTTCAAAGCTCAATAAAAGACCACTGTGAGGAAAAACAAAATGAAATGGGCAGTGGAGGCTTTTATATTGCCTTGTCTAGCAACGCACGTACAAATGCTTCCCCACAGAATGCCAGTTCCGTTTTTACAATACAATGAGTTAAACCCCTGGGTCTCCCTGGACCGTGGGGGGTGGCGATGGCTGAAATACAGTACCCTCACACCTGGGACACTATTGTTATGTCTACGCCTTTTATTTTGAAATCACAGTTGGAACCAAACAAAAGGAGCTATCTTCTACCCCAAGGCGGCTGTTCAAACATCCCTGACTTGGTAGATCATATAAACAGGGTTATATCCACATGCACTGAGTCACCTCAGGTGACCCTGGACTATGTCCCTGTGGGGAAAAAAGATAGCATTGACTCCTCTGATTTACACAAGTTTACTCCCTGAGGGCATCTATCGTATATACTGGGCTGGGGGCAATTCATGGCTACACTGTGAATTTTCCCTACATGGCAGACGTTACGGGAGGATTTAGCTCTTTGTACCTGTACATGGACATTGTACAACACCAGATTGTGGGGGACTTTTCTGTGCTGTTGTTGTGCTGTATTCCTGTACATGGAGAGAGCAACAAATTAATGGTGATTTCAGATGTTACTCAGTCCAGAGTCACCACAGTGGATTCCCAGCGGTGGTGAACTGTTCAACCACCACCCCCGGTCAATAAAATCCCTGAACAGATGTGACGGTAGTGGGACCACAGCAGGGAATCGGGCCGCCAGATCATGGTCCGGGGCAGCGCAACAAATGTTACATCGATCCTGGGCCGGGCCGTGGTCAAAGCACCCGGAAGGCACCGGGGCAGCTCGTCCCGGCTGCTGCCATGTGCCCTTTAAATCTCCCTCTGCAGCCTGTGTTGTTGTTGGTTGCCTGGCAGCGACGCTGCGTGCTTTGTCCCCGGCTGGGAATCATTTTGATTGATTCCGGCCGGTGGTTGCCGGCCAGACGTTACTTGTTGTTGTTTCCTGCTGGGAATCTCTTTGACCACGCTTTCAAAGATGGTCCAGCCCGGAGGTCCAGAAGCGTGATTGAATTTGACCCCCATGTGGGTATTGAGTGGTGAACATCTGGCGGCCGCCGAACAGATGTTCAGGGGGCTTTGGCCCCGCCGCGGGATTGACCATGGTTCACTGTGGTTGAGCGTGATTTCGACATGTCTGAAAATACCCAATGAGTATTTTCAGATGTGACGGGGCCTGTATTGGCCCCGTCACGGAATCACCCATTGATCCCCCGCCGGGATCAAACCGGCACGTCCAACAGACGTGCCGGCTGATCCCGGCAGGGAATCAGGGAGGGGGTGGGACCGCGTGGCACAACGTGTGGCCGCATCACCCCACCCCACCCCACTCCCTAGGCTGCCCGCCCTCTTGGGAGATGGGCGGGCGCCGCGGCCAAATGTGGCCACAGCGCCCACTCACATTGACCACGGCCTGGAATCCCGCCACTGATTCCAGGCTGTGGTAGGGGGACAGACGTTACGGTCCCCTTGATCACAGGGGGGAATCACATTCAACACGCAAACAGAGATGGTCCGGTCAGGACCTCCATTTGCATGTTGAATGTGATTCCCTCCCATGATTCACGGGGGTGAACATCTGGGGGGGAGCTTCCGTTCCCCCCCAACAGACGTTACGGGATCACAATCACCATGTGGGGATTCACCGTGGTTGAGCATGATCTCGTAACGTCTGAAAATACCCAATGTTAACCTTATCTGTGGGGCGTGGGAGAGCGTTCCCGGAAGCTGCCCCTGTGTTGTGGAACTCCGTTTCTTGGGAGGTTTGCTTGAGCCCGATTCTGGCTAGCTTCTGGAGGTGATGCAAAACCTTTTTTATTTGGGAAAGCATTTGGCAGGCAGGGAGAAGTGGGGGGTGGTTTGGGGGGTGTTTTTATTGTATGAATGTTAATGTTTTTTAATTGTTGTGGTGGTGTTGTTGTTTTTTATCGTGAGCGGCCCTGAGCCAGGTGGGAAGGGTGGCATCGAAATTTGAAAAATAAATCCATCAATAAATGTATTATCATCACCTACAACAAACCGCACTATGTACTTGTGAGCAAACACCACATCACCACCATTGAAACAAAGGCAGATCAGAACAAACACATCTCATTTTGTTTTTTGGCAAGGCGGTCACGAAATGCATCTTTACTCACAGAAAATGGGGCAGGAGGAAAGATTTAAAGGCAGTGCTCCTATTAACAAGGTTTGTTCTCTGTGGAAATTTACCCCACAAATATTATACATATAATTTAGCAGTTTGACTTTTTGCGGGGCTCACTTCAGTATGTTCTGGGAATAAACACACACTTTCTTTCTCATAATCATTGTTAATGTACTTGTTTTGATGTTCTCCAATTGTATAAATGATAGTTGGGTGGCCTGGCCAATGGGGTATTCTTTTGTTTTGTTCACAAAAGGGTACAGGCTTCTGAAATCGTAATACTGAATCTCCTCACTGTTTTCGTAATAGACACAGACAGCATTAGTCGTCCCCCCCCCCCAAAAAAAAAACCCCAGTGCACCCCTAGGCAACAAAGCCTGTGGCGTTTCATAGCTCCCTGTCTGTTTCTACCAAGTTCTTCCATTCATGCTCCCAAAGGCTTCTAACGACAGAGCTTTGTCCCTGAGTTAGCTTTGCACTGGGTCTGGTAAGAAAGAAACTCAAAAGTTGTCCCTGTCAATGGGGTTCTGATCCTTGTAGAATTTGACACAGCCATGATAAAATTTCCCTCCACACCCTAAAATCCCTCCTTAAAACCCACCTCTTCCTCGCCGCCTTTCCCGACGCCTGTTAGAACTTTCCTCTCAATATTTACTGTCTGCCCTCCCCGCAGACTCCTGCCTAACCACAACCAAGTTAAGCACGTGCACCTGAGACTTTGCATTTGCTTGAATGTTATTTATCCCGTGTCTCTCCCTATGTCCCCTCTCCTTGTCACCCCCTCCGTGTCTATTAGATTGTAAGCCGTAGGCAGGGACCACGTCTATCTTATTGTTCTGTAAAGCGCCAGGTACACAGCCAGTGCTATACAAATGCTAATAATAATAATTAATAATTAATAATAAATAAAAAACCCTCTGAGGCTGGTAAGGACTACTCTAGGGGCCCTGGGAAATAAGGGTGGTGGGAGGTCAGACCCATTGTCCTGTGGCTAGGGATGGGAGCTCGGTTTACAGATTGGTTTCCCATTGACTTCAATGGGAAAATCTAGCTCCATAAATCTGAATCCACAATTAAATACGGAATGTACAGATCTGAATCTGTCATTCCCAGCGCCCATCTCTACCCAGAGCCAAAACACAGAGGGTGTTTTTAAACCAGAAGCTACCACACATGGCCACCCAGTAACCATGCTCCATCTGAAGGTGGATTGGGAGGGATGTGTGCTCTCGTGAGCCACGCAACACCCACTCATGGAGTACTGCCAAGAAATCCACAGTGTGCCATGCGGGGCAAGCCGAAAAGGTGTGTTGCAACAGGTGCCCACGCATCCCCTGCCCTTATGAACTGGGGCAGCCAGCCACACCAGCTGACCAGTCCGCCGCTCATAGGCACTGTGGGCTGGGGACACGGCCGTTGCCCAGTTCCCCAGCACTCAGGATATGTCCATTTCAAAGGCCAGCCTGGTGCATTTCCCCCTCATCCGTGGTCGGGGGAGTGTGAGGCGGCAGCTGTGGTAGCCAGGGCCAGCACGAGGATTTTTGCCGCCCTAGGCAAACTCCTGCATATGTGCCCCTCGTGCGAATTATGTGCCCCTCGCATGACCGTGTGTACACAACCCA
>QEPC01014492.1:2273202-2285253 GCA_003113815.1 Sphenodon punctatus | reverse complement strand
ATAATAATAATAATAAATTAATTAGTTAATTGACAATCACTCTTGAGAAAAACTTCACATCACAAAACTATTAAATGAGCTAATTGTCAATGGAAGAAAGCTTACATATAAAATGCTCTCAAATGCTCACACAGTTGATATCCTTAATCATCTGAAAAAAGTGTCTTGCCTATCAATTACATCAATAGGTTTGTTGTCATAAAAAAGCAAGACAAAACAGCTTTTTTTTAAAAAAATAAAAAATATATAGAAAAGTACATGAGCATCAAAAAGGATCAGAAAAATATGCAAACAACAAAATGCTTTCTTGAAATGACTTCATAAAGAAGACGCTATGGACACACAGATAAATCTAAATCCTCATTAAGCCCAAACAATTTCTGATTTTTTTGTTTTGTTTTTTAATGCACAGTGTATTAGAACTTCCTGTGAAACCCCACCTCTCCGTGCACACATTCTGAGATTAGAAATCCTTTTAACCACTCTCAGTAAGACCCTAAAACAGGGTTACCACCTTTTGGCCATTTTTTTAACCAACCCTACCCTAAAAACAAAATCTTTTTTTACCTGCAACTCTTGTCCTTAGTTTGTTGCATTTTTGTTTTTTTTAAAAGAAACCCCATCTTCCACGTCCCTGACCACAGTTGGAACAAAATCGTTTTGGTCTCTAGAACATCCACAGTCCATGCAGGTTTCTTCATTAGGAATAGGAGTACTAAGAAGAACTTTAGCCAGTGGCTGGTCTCAATATGTTCATCCTCTGAACTTGAACTAATGGGCATTTTTACACACCCTTTAAAGTGCTGGTCTTTCAATCTTCTGGGTTTACAAGTCCACAAGTAAGTTCCTGGATGCATTTTTCACACAAACCACACAGCCTAAAGTAGCCGCAGCTGTAGACGTGAGGGGCTGCCATGGAAACCAAGTGACCACAGCTGCCTGGAGCAAAGCCATTTACCAGGAGAACGTTTTACACACAAGTTCTGGGGGACACTCAGATGTTACAGGATCCAGATTTGTAAAACCACAGAGATCAAGGACTTTGTAAATCTGTGAGAATATGCAGAAGTTCAAAGAGTCTGATGTTTAAAATCTGGGTGAGTGATTTAGACACACAGGAAGTTCAGGATGTAACAGCAAACATGCAGGAGAAATGTGTGTGTAAACACACCCAATATAACATTTTCTGTTTAAGTGTGTCACCGTTGGTGGGGGAGCACTAGACTCCAACGGTCTCACTGGGGCAGCGTCACTGAGGGTAAGCAATTGGTCTTCTACCTTTCTTGTGTTTTTCGTGGAGGTGTCTCAGCAAGGTCGTTGGCGTAAAAGAAGCCAAAGTTGTGGCAAAAGCCTTCAGTCTGCCTCGCTCTGATCTACGTAGTATTCAGAAATGTATACCCCAGGGTCGTCTGGGCATGCGCAGGCAGCAGGTTGCGCACGGCTGAGCTCCCGGTGGGCCCGATGCAATAACTCAACAGAATTAAAAAACAATAGCCCAGAAAAACTAAAATACCTCGACAAAGAAGGAAGGAATGAGCCAGGATCAAAAAAAAGAAGCGGACTCAACCATAGACAGGTATTATCTACCGCAACGTAGTGGAAGGAAGGCCGACATCGGAGCCTCCAAAATGGCGGGCGCAGCACAGAAAGATGGATCCGGACTCTTTCGCACAGGTACTAGATCTTTTTAAATCAATCAAAGACGATTTGGCAATAAATAAAGCTGGGATCAGTACCATCACCTCCAGTCTAGAAGACCTTAAAACCCAAATTGAAGGGGTTAACAAAAGAATTGAGGCAGCAGAGAAACGCATTAGCAATCAAGAGGACTGGGGGACAAATCTAGAACAGAGAACTACCCACGCTGAGGTTGAGATTAGTGCATTCAAAGAAAAGCTTGAGGACTTGAAAAATCGTTCCAGATGGAATAATTTAAGGATCATGGGGATACAGGAAGGATTAGAAAAGGAGTGTATGCGAACCCTACAGTCTTTAAAGCTATTTTCCCTGAGCAGAGAGAATTGCACCAGGTTGAGATAGAGCAGGCCCACAGAGCACTGAGGCCCAGGCCTAAAGACCCGCTTCCCCCCAGGGCAATAATTGTAAAATCTCTGCATTACAGCTGCTAGACATTTCAAAGATCTAACATTTGAAGGAGCAAAAATGTCAATCTTCCCAGATCTTGCAATGGAAACAGTGATAAAAAGGAAGGCTTGGTGATCTCATCTGGAGGCTTTCAATCAAAGGGGGATCAAGGCGCAGATTTATTTCCCGGCAAGATTTTCTTTTTGTTATCAAAGCCAAACGTCGATTCTTTACTCATGAGTCAGATCTGAAAAAGTTCGTGACTCAGAACATGAAGAAGAAAACACCTGGTTAAAAAATTAAATTTGCAATGCTAATGCCTGTCTCTTATACACATCTAGATGTGTATAAGAGACAGGGTTAAGATAAAGGGGAGGGAAGCAATGTAAAGAGGGATTAAGAGTAAAGAATGTCCTTGTTGAAGTGTTTCAGAGGGAGAGGGGTAAGAATGTTCAGTACGGTGACCGAATAAGATCCAATGTTCAGTGTGTAAGGGAAGCCCAAACAGACATAAAAAAAAAGGTGGTGGAGAAAAATGCTAAATTGAAAAATATGGCAGAAATGATAACTTAAGAGCAGATCTCAAGAGGCAATAAAATACAGACTGCAAAGATAGAAAAGGGATTCAAGCATCATTCCAATGACAACAAAGGCCACATTAACATTGGCAAAGAATAAGAAAAAAAAAGATGGTCAGTATGAAAATAATATCCTTCAATGCATGTGGTTTAAATAACCCAGTGAAAAGTAAACGAATTTGGCAATTTATTAACAGATATTGCCCGCACATTTTCACAATTCAAGAGACACATCTTTTGAAAATAACGTGAGATTTACAAATAAAAACTATAAGATTTACTATGCCAACGTGGGGGGAAAAAGGGCAGGGGTACTGGTGGGCGTGATGAAAACCCTGAATTTACAGGTACAGGAAATAGAGAGAGACACAGAATAAAGGGTAAACTAGAGCAGGAAACATACACCATTAGTACAATGTACACTCCAAATAATAATACAAAGGCTTTCTTTGCGGATGTTATCCCCAAACTGCAGAACAAAATAGAAGGTAGGGCAATTTTGACGGGAGACTTTAACACCCCCGTCTGAGCTGGATCACCTCACAAAAGCAAAACTAAGCAAGCAACAAGAAAAAAATAATACATATTTTAAGGGAAAATCAATGGATAAATATTTGGTGAGTTCTTCACCCTGAGGATCAGGAGTTTACCTTTTACTCTAATCCACATAAAGTCTCTACAACGATAGACCATATCCTAGTGAATAAAGTTATGATGCCCATTTGTGAAAAAGCGTACATTCAGATTACCCCATTCTCGGACCATCATGCTAGTGTAGTGTTAGAAACCAGACACTAGATAATAACAAATAAACATCCACAACAGAGTTGGCGGCTGAATAAAATTTTTTATTTAAATAATGAATGGATTAAAGACCAAATTAAAGAAAGATTAGATGAGTATTTGCAGCATAATGATCAGCCTGATATCTCCCCAAGTATCCTGTGGAAGGCAGTGAAAGCTGTTTTACGAGGTCAGTTTATCTCGTTTGGGGTGCATCTGAAAAAAGAGAAAAAAAGCACAAATTAGTGAAAAATATCTTCAAATGAAACAAGTTGCCAAACAACCCAAAATTAACACAGAAAAAATAGCTACTATTAAAAATCAAATAAACCTTATGGAAACTGAGTCAGTAATAAATAAAATTAGATACACCAAGGCTTACTATTTTGATAAGGCAAATAAAGCCGACAAAGTGTTGGCTTGTGGCTAACTAAAAAAAAAAGCCAGAAAATGGCCGTGTTAGGGAGGCTCCCAGCTCACCAATCCTAAAAGGAACTGATATGGAGAAATGCTTTACCGAATTCTATAAAGAGATTTATGAATCAGGGGATCCAACATAAATGACTTTTTGAATGACATTCAACTAAGTAAAATCACTGGAGGACAAAAAGAATTCCTGAATAAAGCTATAGAGCAGAAGGAGGTGAAAGCGACAATAAAAGCCCTCCCCAGTAATAAAGCAGCTGGTCCAGATGGCTAGCCAGTTGAATTTTATCAAACTTTTTCACAGCAAATAAGCCCACTCCTCAGCAAAGTGTACAACTCCCTAATACAACAGCAGGAAATGCCACCGACGTCGAATGAAGCTAATATCATGCTGTGCCCCTCGGCCTGTCTCACTGATCAATACTGATGCAAAGATTTTTACAAAAATTCTGGCCAACAGATTAATGACCGTCATCCCAGATCTAATCAGCCAAGACCAAGCGAGCAGATTGGGTATTGATAATATAAGAAAAATTATTAACATTATGGCTTACATCAAAGATAAAAAAATTACCGACTGCCATAATATCGTTAGACGCAGAGATGGCTTTTGCCTTGATTGAACGTAAGTTTTTATTTGAGACCATGAAACGTATGGGGATTGTAGGCCCGTTTCTTCAATGGACAGAGCTGGCCTATAAATCTCCCAGAGCCAATCTACTGATTGAGGGGCGCACATCATCACCTATCCTGATAACCCGTGGCACCCGGCAAGGATGCCCAATGTCTCCCCTCCTGTTTAATATTGCTATAGAACCCTTGGAAATAGCTATTAATATGCAACAGCAGATAAAGGGCATCAACGTTAAAAATAGAGCATATAAGGTATCTCTATACACTGATGATATGATGCTGAGCTTATCAGATCTTCCCCGGACAGTTCCTAAACTGCTAGAGACCATTGAGCGGTACGGGAAGGTATCAGGGTTTAGGGTAAATGTTAATAAGTCTGAAATGCTGGTATTTAATGAGGAAAAGCTCACAAGTTTGGAGTTGTCTCAAGCTACTCCTTTCAAGGTACAGCATAATGACATTAAATATCTGGGTATATGCCTCACTAAAAAATTGAGTAACCTGTTTAAAGCAAACTTTCTTCCCCTGATGGAAAATATCAGAAGTAAAGAGGAGGAATGGAAACATTTGCAAGTTTCTTGGTTGGGCAGAACAAATCTAATAAAAATGCTGGTCCTCCCAAAATTACTTTATACGTCATTCGCACTGCCAATCCAGCTCCCTAAGAATTACTTCGCAACAATTAATAAGGTCATTTCCAGAATAATATGGAATAGAAAAAAACCTCGGCTACATATGGCCCTTTTATATACAAGTAAAGAACAAGGGGGACAGCATATGCCAGACATAAAACTATACCACTGGGCATCAGTACTTAGAGGTGTTAAAGTCTGGTTTCATGAGGGAACGAACCCGGACTGGTTGGAATTGGAAAAAGAGGCCGGAAAGGTTATGAGTTAGGTAAATGTGCTAAAAGATGGTCAAAAAATAAATAGACAAACCATAATGCGACACCCATTTATTGGCATGGGAATGCAGACATGGACTCTATAAATAAAGTCAAAATTTTGCAGGAAATAATCCCATACACGCCTATATTCGGTAACTGGCGTCGACAAGCGAGCATTCCAGAAAAGGTGACAGTACAATGGGAAAAGAAAGGGCTGAAATGGGCAGGACAGCTATTTGTGAGGGAAGAAATCTTAACGTTAGATACAATTCAGCAAAAATGTGAAGCAGTCCCAGATTTCTGGATTTATGTAAAGCTTGTCAGTGTATTTAACAATAGACTTACTAAACCGCATGTTACAAGAAAGATCACAGATATTGAAAAAGTATTATATGGTGACCCTGGTCAAAGACACATCATCTCTAGGCTACAGAGAGCACTGCAAAGCATGATGCACTTAACTGATGCAGGATACATTGCTGCATGGGAAGAAGACCAGCAAAGTAAAATAGAAATAAAAGGAGATGAGTCTCATTTGGCAAAACATGAAACGACTTTCTAGATCTCTATCTGTGCTGGAGCCACAAATAAAGACAATATATCGGATTTATCTCACCCTGCGCAGACTGCACATTATGAATAAGTCCTACCAACCAGAGTGTTGGCAGGGTTGCGCAGAAGAAGGTACGTGGCTTCATTGTTAGTGGACATATCCTCACAGATTGGCTTTCTGGAGGGAGATCTGGCCGTACGTAAACAAGGCTGCCAGAATAGACATCCCAATGCACCCGACCTTTGCCTTGTTGGGAATATTCCCGGATTTGAGCCCAACAGAGGAAAGAAAACAAGCTTGCCAACAGCTGAGATTGGCGACATTACACATGATTGTTAGTAACTGGAAATCGTCGCGAAAACCCTCTTACAAACAATGGTTACCGCGAATCTGGCTTACCCTCACACTAGAAAGAATACAAGCAGGGATACGAATGGACCTAGACGGGTTTTATGCTGTCTGGAACAATGTTTGGGACCATTATTCAACAAGAAATGGATCTAGCAGAACTTAGTGTCACTATGTTTATCAATAATTTGAATGAATGTGTTGTATCTGTAGGGCAATAGAAGGACCGATGCTGTAAACAGATCCTTTTAGATTTTGTATGTTGGTAAAGATGAGAAACGAAAAACAATAAAAATAGTTACCAAAAAAAAAAAGAAATGTATACCCCCCCTCACAAAATGGCCCCTTTCATATGTGAAAGCAGCACATGGTTGGTGCTGACGCACCACAATAAAAAAGCTCTAGAGGGGTACCACCTGACCTCTAGGGTGGGCATACGTGGCTGAAAACCTTTCTGATTGGTCAAGGCTGATGGAAGGCGCTTTAGAGGGGTCACATGTCCCCCTTTCTGCCAAGTCCTGCCCCGAGCTGTTTCAGGAGGGATGGGGTATAAATGCCAGGGGTGGGACTTGGGGCAAAAAAACGGTTACCGGTATAATATCACATTTATTATATAGCAAGGTCTCCGTCCAAGCTATACGAAAGCTGTTGTGTTTGAACTCTCGCAAATGGGCATATGTGGTTCTTGCTTATGTTGCTTCGCCTACTCTAGTTCAGGATATTTTTTTTGCCCGGAAATATCTACTCAGTAGAGGTATTTCAATTGATAGAGGGGTGGAGTCTAGTCATGTGCAAAATCATGTCCCTCCTCAGGCTCCATTTTCATCAGCTAATTGCATTCCCCTGGGTCAGCAGAAGAAAAGAGGGCTTTATTGATCAGTAGACAGGAGGAGCAAATTTTGTCTCTAAGTACTAAACATGCTACTGATCCTATCATCTTTGGAAGAGCTTATATACAGGAACAACAGACTCAATTAGGGGAGGCTATGGAGCAGGTCTGTGCTGAATTTCACAATCCAACTCTCCCATTGTAGCTGAACTTACAGTTTTAGATCCTGTGGAGGTAATGGAGGAGACTCCCCCAATAGATCACTCGTCTGCTCCCCATAAAGATATAGTTAAGACTGATTTGGTGCACCAGAGAGATACTTTATCTCAGCAACAATTACTTATTAAGGCGCTAGGAATTTTTCTGATAGATTGATCAGGGGATAATGACCCTTCTTGGCTTCATAATGCTTTTAGGAGTCTCCCTACTATTGAGCAGGATTCTATTATGCAAAAGATGGATATATTTCGGAAGGACCTCAATTTAGAGGCTCTGGATTATAAAGCCCCTGCATTAGCAGAGGGGGAACGGCAATATAAGCCAGAATATTATTATATTGACCTTACAGCTGTTCGTTTTTTGGAATCTAATGAGAAAGGGAGTCCACCTAGCGTAACAATATCAAGCTCAGATAAGAAGCAGGAGTTAAGATGTGATGCCCAGGGTGTGTTGACAGAGATTGAATTCCATCCCAGGCCAATAGAGACCAATGTGGCGTGTATAGTTCAGGAGTATATTGATCGAAACTGTTGGCGAAGCAGATTGACAGATGCTAGGGGGGATTGTGCCCGATTTCAAGATCTTGGTCCCCCCCGCCCCCCCGAATATAGGACGCCCTTATTGGGTGAAAACAGACATGTCGTTAATCACCCTTTAACCACCCTTGGTGGTCATTTATGCATGTTTCAGGGCTGCATAGTGTATCAATAAAGCCCTGCAAGATGCATAAATAAGCACCAAGGGTGGTTAAGGGGTGGTTAGCGTCATGTCTGTTTTCACCCATAGTCTAGAGGAAGTAGGGAATGTACCCAAAGTTTGTCTTAAAATAACATCTTAGAATATTGCAGGGCTCCAACCTAAGCTAAATTATAGGGATTGGATTGAATACATAGGCCAATTTGATCTCCTCTGTCTTCAGGAAACCTGGCTTCCCTTAAATAAAACTACCTCATGTAATATATCTAATCTGGGGAAGTTTATGTTGGAATTACACAGGGGCCAAAAGATGAAGAAAAAGGGACGGGTCTCAGGAGGGTTGGCATTTTTGATTTCTCCTTCCCAATATTGGTCTTTCCAATTGTTGTCTTCCCCTAGGTCAGAATGTCAAGCAGGAGTACTAACTCTGACCAACTCTGCTCAGTATATTATTTTCAATGTCTATCTTCCGCTACTCACTTCCCCCTATTATAGTGAAGATATTTGGGCCTCACTAGAGGATCGAGCCAATGCCTGGGAAGAGCAGTTTCCTAAGGCGTAGCTCATTTTCTTAGGGGATTGGAATTTGAGGATTTGGAATGTTAATATGGAGGCGCCCCTTGAAGAAGAGGGGGGGGGAGGCGTATTTCCCAACCCAGGCCCCTAGTTGGAACTCTTGTGACGAGATAGTTAATGAAATGGGTCGGCGCCTTTTGGCGCTTACCCAGACTTTCGGTCTGATCTCGCTCAATGGTAGATCTCAGGAGGATCCGGAAGGCGACTTTACCTATGATGGCCCTCTGGGCCAGAGTGTGGTGGACTATATATTTATAGATCCTGCTATATGGGCCAGTTTGTATAAATTTAAACTTCATATTAGACCGGAAAGTGACCATAGATTAGTGGAAACACAAATTGTTGTGCACTAGTTCTTGCCATATTCTCCCTTGCCAATAAGCGGCTCCCCCCCTAAAGAGAGAGTTAAGAAGTGGGTCCCGGTAACTTTATTCTGTAGGATGCAGGATTTATGTTGGTATCTTGGGAGAGTTGGGGGAACAATTTTTACAAGACCCAGACCCAAAGGAGAGCCTAAATAAATTTGCAACAATTATGGACTTCCTTAAAGAAAATTTACTTGCTGTTCCCTAAAAAATTCCTTGAAGCAAGGTAATCATCATTGGTTTGATAAGGAATGTAGAGAGACCAAATCGCAGCTTTTAGCTGCTAAGAAATATTGGGTTAGGACCCGAACTGATTTGGCATTTTCTAATTTTCGGGAATTACAGCAATCATACAAGCACTTTATTCAGTCTAAAAGGCTTCATTATTATAATAAGAAATGGACCGAGCTAGCAGTTTTTGCCCGTCAGGGTGATACTAAGAAGTTCTGGAAAGCCTTGAACCACCTGATACTCCCTTCCCGGAGCGGAGGACCTGTGTTAGTCACCAACTCTGGCTGGGAACAATTTTTCAGTGATCTTTATGAGTCCAGGGCTTTGTCTCCTCAATGACCAAGATTCTGGCGTGATTCCTCTCGCACATCCTGAAACTCCACCATTGGACTTCGAGTTTCAGGAGTCCACGGTGGAGAAGTTGATTATGACCTTGAAAGGCAATAAGGCCCCCGGTCCTGACTGTCTGACGGCCGAAGTTTTACGAGCTGCTCCGCAAATTCTTCAAGGATATTTTGCATGGAGGACAGCTTCCTCATTCCTGGCGTACGAACTGGATAGTTCCCATTTATAAAAAGAGAAACCGATGTGAACCAGTGAGTTATAGGCCAATAAGTCTTCTCCCAGTAATTGGCAAGCTTTTCTCCACTATCACTCTTCAGCGGCTTCAGGAATGGGTTGATATTAGAAGGAATTATCCCGAGTGAGCAATATGGCTTTAGAACTAACAGGTCCACTATGGACTGTGCATTTATTGTCTCCCACCTTATTACCAAATACTCTAAGATCAGGAAAGGGATTTTTTTTTTAGCCTTCATGGATTTTACTAAGGCATTCGACTCTGTCCCTAGGGGGGAGACTATGGTCAAAACTGAGAGCATTGTGCATAAATGAAGATATATTAGCTGTCCTGGTGGCAATCCATAGTAATAATACTGCTAGAGTAAGGGGCAGTTCTTATAGCAGTGCCAGTGCCCCAATTGCTATCAATAGCGGGGTGCGCCAGGGGTGCGTGTTGGCCCCTCTGTTGTTTAATTTATACGTAGCAGATTTGATATCATTCATTAAGAAAAGCAGTATATACCCCCCCCCCCCAAGATTTGTGGTTACCAACTTTATGCCCTCCAGTATGCTGATGATCTAGTATTGTTCTCTCAAACTGAGAAAGAACTGAAAGCTTCTATCACTGGATTGATTATTGCCGCTTAAATGGGCAATGAATGGAGGCAAATCCAAGATACTTATTGTAGGGGGGAAATCCCGTACACGCCAGTGGTGTGTTTCAGATATTTGTATGGAGGTTGTTAATACTTTCACTTATTTGTGGATTTCCTTTTCAGCTAAGGGCACTTGGGTCCAACATCTTAAAGCCAGAGTCCATGTATCTATGAACACTGCCAGGACATTGCTGAGAGCCTTTAACACTTCTTATGGTGTCTCTATCTCTACTGTATTAAGGGTCTTTCAAGCTAAGGTTTTACCTATGCTTACTTTTGGGAAAGAGCTAATTCCATCTCTTGATTATATAGTTTTGGAACGAATCCAGAACTATTTTTTGCGAAGGATTCTCAAAGTGGGTCAAAGTATCCCAGGAGCGGTGGTTCGTGCCGAAACCAATATGCCCGCTGTAGAGCACTATAGTAGGATGGCCCTACTCCGCTTTTGGATTACGGTCGCTATGTCCTCCCCTGGGTCTCTGCAGTCTTTGTGCCTAGCAGAGGAACTCTCCCATACGGGTACTAGAACGTACCCCTGGCTTAAGTATTTGTTTCTAGTTCTAAATAAACTTGGATTTTCTTTCCTTAATTTTCAGGGCAAGGCTATTACTGTCATGAAAAAAGAAATGGAATTGAGGTCCAGAGATTTAGCCATTCAGGAAGATCTTGCAATACTTCGGTCATGGAAGGTGGCCCCTAACCTGGCTTTTTTCAAACTTAGTTTTAATAGGGAACCTTATTTAGATATGTTGAGTAATAGACATTTGAGGAGGCAGTATACTCTTTTACGCTTCCAACAGATTCAGACCGCGGTGTTGGAGGGTAGGCTCTTAAAGATCCCTTATGAAGACCGTAGATGTTTGTGCTCAGTGCAAACAATAGAAACAGTTGAGCACCTCCTCTTAAATTGCCCATATTATAAACAGTTACGGGAGGCCTGGCTAATTCCTTTATTGACTGAGAAAGATATAGGAGCTACAGAGTCCTTTGCTTATTTGAGCAATTTAGCATCTTTTGATGACCTGGTGGCTGTTGCAACAGTCTTACTTTTGGCTGCAAAAAGGCGGGAATCTATTTATGCCTGGTTAAAGTTAAACTTGGGAGTTTCCTCCAATTAGAGTTTTTTTTGTTGTTTTTTTCCATATCTACCCAAGTTATTCCAATGGAATGGGTTAAATTGTTTTTTATATTTAACTGACTGCAGGGTTTTCCCCTCTATCTTTGGGCAAAGAGGTGAGAACTCTGTGACTCCACCCAGTAATTATTTTAATTTAGGGATCTGTAATGTTTGTATATTTTAAAAGTTTTTTGTTTTACTTGTATTGTTTGGTTATGTGTGTTTGTTTCTTTATTTGTTGGCCATGGCGGAAGCTGGTGCCTTAATAAATGATTGATTGATTGATTGAGGGAGCCGAGCTCCAAAGGCCAGACTGGCCCTGAGATCTCCAACTCTTGTTGTTGTTGTTATTATTATTATTATTAACAAACATTTATATAGCGCCAGCAGTGTACCTGGCACTTGACAAAGTAATAAAATAGACACGGTCCCTGCCCCTAGGGCTTACAATCTGAGAGACAGGAGCTGGGGGAGAGACTTAGGAAGGGGAACAGAGGGAGAGACAA
>QEPC01014492.1:2240085-2271962 GCA_003113815.1 Sphenodon punctatus | reverse complement strand
CCCCCCCCCCCCCCCCCCCCATCCCTCACGGCTTTGCTGGCAGAGATGTGCAGGGATGTACGTTCAATTTCCTGCTCTGCATTCCTGTGCGTGTCTGCTGGCAAAGCTGTGCCGCGGGGGTGTGTGTGTGTGTGTGCTTTCAGACCGGCCGATCCCTGCGCATATTCGGGCTGTGCATTCCCCCCTGCAGCCCAAATATGCACGGGCGGAGGGGGGGGGGGAAGGACATGTCTGAAAGTGGCCTTAGCCAGGCCTCCATCATCTCAGACCTAGGCTCATCTAAACTCCTTTTAAAAACATAAGAATATAGTCAGTGCCAGACTGGGTCAGACCAATGGTCCATCTAGCCCAGCATCCTGTCTCCGACAGTGGCCAATCATGGTGGCTTTGGCGAAGCACCCAACAGGTCACACTGGGGGATCCATTCCCTGTTGTTTTCCCCCAGCTCCCGTCATGTTCCCTGATTCTGGCCTCAATGAAAGCCTGCCCCCTGGTGGCTATATGAGGAACAGCAGTTCCTCTCTATACACGCTTGGACAGCTCCCTCTAGCCGCCTAAGCGCGTTCCAACTATGTTTGTCCCTTCTAGGACTCCTTCCAAGTTCCTGAGCTTCTCCCAGCCAGGCCCTACCCCCTGATTGTAGCCTAGCCTGCAATGCTGGGGCCTGGCTGAAAACGCATGTGCCCAGAAGCGTAGTTTCCTGGTGCGGGGCCCCCTCCACCCTGAAAATCAGCAGCAGCTGTTGCTGGGGGCCCCGACTGAGTTCTGTGACCTGCCGGAGGGTCAGACATTTCTTCTGCTGCCTGCGTGACAGGTAAGAGGCAGCTCAGGCAGAGCAGAGGGGGCCACAGGGGCATAGGAAAGGCAGTCCCCCATGCGCCCTCGGGTGCCCACCGTGCCCGTGTCCCATTGGTTATCCTCGTTCCACCATATCTCCGTGATGCCTATAATGTCTAGATCTTCCTTTAGCGCCATACGCTCTAATTCTCCCATCTTACTTTTTAGGCTTCTAGCATTTGCATAGAAACATTTATGTGTATTGTTTTTATTCATCTTACTGTGCACTTTATAAACAAAGCACAACGACGCCAATCATGGAGAAACCACAACTCTCCTAGGCAGCCCATCCCGCTGCCTGATGGTCCTCATTTCCCCCTGAGGTTCAGTCTGAATCTCCATTCCTGCAGCTTGTCCCCATTGCCCTCTGTCCTCCCAACAAGACTCCATCAGCTTTACAACAGCCTTTCAGACATTTGTAAGCTGTTTTCATTCTCTCTCCCCTTGGTTTTGTTGCAGTTATTCTAGTGAATTCCACAGCAGAGGGATGAGGGGAATGTCCTGGCCAGGTCTACCCACTAAATGTAGCTTTCTCTGCATCCTTTGTGTGGGGGGGGGAGGAGGAGAAGACATGTCTGCATGAGAGACAGAGGAGTAGGAGTCATGGTTTGGGACCAATAGGGGCAACCACTTTCGGTTTGTTTCAAGGAAGCATGCAGCAACCTCTAGTGGTCAAAGGGTGTCTAGGACAACATGGCAATCTAGAGAGAGCTTGGTTGCTGTGTTGGTCCAAAATGTAAGAGATGGAGATTATTATTATTATTAACAAACATTTATATAGCGCCAGCAGTGTACCTGGCACTTTACAAAGTAATAAAATAGACACGGTCCCTGCCCCTAGGGCTTACAATCTGAGAGACAGGAGCTGGGGGAGAGACATAGGAAGGGGAACAGAGGGAGAGACAAGGGGTCTAATATTCATGAAGATGCGAGGTCTCAAGTGCACGTACTTGGCTTGGTTACGATGAGATAAAGTAGTTCTAAACGATCTGTTCTTTTATTCTGTTGGAGAGAAGCTTGCCTATTGTTTCTTCATCTACTAACTCTTTATAATACAAAAGTGCAACTCCAAAATAACCCTGCCAAATCCTCCAAAGCTTTCTGAACCGTTCTCTGTGCCAAGGGCATGGCTATAATAGGAACCGGAGGTTCAGTTGTGCTCGGGCCTGGGGGGTTTGCGTTCCATGGTGCTCTGTGCACATGGTGCTCCAGGGTCTCTTGTGCCGCTGGGAGGGTGGTCTGGGGGTAATAGCCATTCCCAACCTAGCTATGCCCATGCGCTGCGCAATACACAGCCTCCCAGAGCCTGCGGCCTCTCTTTCTGCAAGAGGATGACACCAACACAAGAATCTAATCAGCATCTCTGCTTTGCAGGGCTCCCGGCATATATAGCTGTGCAATCTTTTTCCATTTCCTAGAAACCACGTTACAAAGAAGCCAGTGCCAGGGGCACAGCACTAAGGGAAGTTCCAAGGACTTTAACCTGCTGGGAAGTGTTTATCACACTGGGAGGCTGGCAGGTGCCAGAAACAGTGGGAAACAGGAGCTGATGTCTGGATATTATTTTGACAGCTTTCTTTTTAAATGTCTGGCACCCTTTTCCTTCTGCTACTTCGCTCCCTTTTTTCTTCCCCATCTTCAATCCCCTCTCTAGTTACTTTGTCCTGTCCACTCCCACCCATGTCGCTCTGTGTCTCCTCGGATAGACCAGTCCTGCATTGGTTCCATTCATATATTTCTGACTTGCTATGAAGGGCCCTGCGTGGCTCGAAAGCTTGCATATTCTCACCAACAAGTTGGTCCAATCAAAGAGACCATCTGAACTACTTCATCTCAGTTTGTCCTTTAATCCTCCACAACTCTTGGTTACTCACATTGGAACTTTGTTTTAGACGGATGACACAATTATTACGTCTAGAACACCAACTGGTCTTCAAAAGGCTATGGGCAAATTTGCCCAGTTCTGTGAAGTAAATAAATTAACCATTCATTATGGTAGAACTAAAATTATGTAGTGGGGTAGACGAGCCAAAAATTATTCATGGCCTGTCTCTGCACAAACGACTGAGGTTAGTTAAAGTCGATACTTATTTAGGTGTAACTCTGTCATCTAATACCGGTTGGGAGAAGCATTTTCTTTGGATAAAATTGTAAGCTACCCTATCTGCAATTGCCATCAGAAAGTTTCGTGAGACTTTTGCTGGGAGGTCAATTCCTGCTGCAATTAAAGCTTTCAAGGCTAAAATTTCATCTCTGATTACATATGGTACTGAAATCTGGGACTGTTCTATAGATAACAATATTGAGGTCCCACAAAATAAGTGTCTATGGTCATTATTGGGCCTGCCTGCTTTGACTCCGGCACCTTTATTAAGAGCAGAAGTGGGCATGGAACCGGCATCACTAATTGTGGTTAGGAGACTCTTGAAATACTGGTTCAAGCGTTTAGTGTTTAGTGCCGTACGTTTACCTAGGATCTGCTACCTGGAAGATATAATGCAAGCTCCTGCTCTCCAGTAGCCTTGGTTATCTTTTGTTACCAAGACTCTTAATAGCATAGGTCTTGGATATTATGGGTGATTTCAGACGTTACGCGTTCCGGAGTCACCACAGTGGATCCCCAGTGGTGGTGAAATGAACAACCACCCCCCGGGGTCAATAAAAGCCCCGAACAGAGCGGACCATGGCAGGGAATCGGCCCACCAGATCATGGCCCGGGGTGACGCAACAGACGTGACACCGTTTCCTGGCCATAGTCAAAACACCCATTCTTTCAAGGGGTGGGAGACTGGCTCCTTTGTGGGGCACCCCCCGAGATGTCGCAGAACATTTGCGTCTCCTCCTGAGGAAAGTGGTGGTAACCAGTAGGGATGTTATTTCACTAGACCATTTGTGTCAATCGCCGAACAGACAAATGATACTGGTAACCTTTATTTCTACTGAGTTGCCTTCCCTTATTATATCTTGGAAGGCCTATCTTGCACAGCAGGCAGTTATCAACGCCCATGTATACCACACACTTCTCCCACCCCAGGTTAGGTCACTAAAGGATTCCCAGGTGAGAGGGGACCTACATATGGCAGGAGGCTATCAATTTGTGCCCCCGCCACTAAGGAACGATCCCCGCCTCCAGCTCCAGGATCCTGTGGAGGGAGGAGGTCCTTTGAAAGACCCGTCCCCGGGAGTGGTGGCTCCTCTACAGGAGGTCTGTAACCAGGTCCGGACAGTGCAATTATCTGCGAGGCCGGTAGTAGGCCCCCCACTAGCCCCTCCAGTTCAGCCGCACATGAGCACGGTGAAACTGTCAGCTTCTTCGTTCATGTCAATGCAGACCCAATGCGCACAGCGGCTTGAGTCCCTATATTTGTGTTTAGGGGAATTAAAATCCGAATTGACTAAGAGGGAGAAAGGGGACGGCCCAATAGGGGCTTTAGTAAAGAAATCTTCCAACACCCACAAAATGACTCTACTCTCCTCTTTATCCTCAACACCAGTCAAGTCATCCACATGGCTTTCACCTCTTGGGGGACCCTATGCAGAGAGGGGTTCAGTGGAGGCAGCTAGCTGCCTGTCACCTCCCATCCCCCCTAGTCCAATTGACCCCCCCCCCCACTTTGGGAAGGGCAGGAGGCCCAGAGAGGCCGGTACAATTGCTCATTACTTTTACGGCCCTCTACGGAGCGTTTATCGGCCTCTCTCCCCCTAACACAGGCCCGCACTCGCAGGATTCATGAGGGGGATTCCCCAACAGGGTCCCCTGTGCCTAAGACAGTTCAAGAGGAGACTGACTCTGTCTCTGAGTTGGCTGGTAAGGGTACTCAGAGGGCAGCTGTTTCCCCTTTGGGGGCCCCCCCAAGCCCTCCAAGTAGACTTCTTAGGCAGCGTCCCAAAACCCGTTCCTCTAAACAATGACTAGCCAATAGCCAGGGTTCTTTGTTAACCCTGCCTACTTGGAACATCTCGGGCTGGAGGAGTCACCAGTTCGACCCCGACTTTGCCAATGGTTTACATTCTTATGACATGATTCTACTTCAGGAAACATGGCTGGTAGAATCCACGTCACAAAAGACCTGGAAGGGCTATGATACTTATTGGCTCCCCGTGAACCCCTCTGAGTCACATGGCCAACCAAGTGGGGGGCTTGCCCTGTTTGTTGCCTCCAAGCTTTCTGTGCAGGTTTTATGTATCAGTTTCATTAAAGCGTATTTTAGCATCTACCATTGCACATTTCTCTCCGGATTCGAGTTAGTAATTGGGATAGTATACATTCCACCAGAAAGATCGTTATACTATGATCCCAATATATGGGACACCATTATTGAGCAGGTACTTGCCACACTTGTGAGGTTTCCGACAGCAGCCCTTCTTTTAGGTGGGGATTTTAACACTCGTCTTGGTAACCCGGCCGCAGAGCAAGGGGCTTCTATTTTGGAGGAATCGGCTGACCCACTTCTACTCCCGTCGCGGCACTCAAAGGACCTGGTAGTGGGCTCTAGAAAATCCCTAATGGACCATTTGTTGGCCGAACTGGATCTTATGATCATTAATGGGAGGGTGGAAGGGGACTTAGCGGGGGAATTTACCTTCCATTCAACTCAGGGTTCCAGTGTACTGGACCTGTTTTTGGTTTCTCCAAACCTCCTTTTTACAATCTGTACTCTGGAAGTGATCCCATTGCCCGTGTCCACCCACCTCCCTCTGGCTCTGTCAATGGTAGTCCCCTTATTCAAGAGGGACGGGACATCGCTTGTTAACCCGGAGGAAGGAACTGACAGGGGCCCTCAGTTGGTTCGGTCTAAATGGTCCAAGGATCAGGCAGCTGCTATGGATGCATTTGTCTCCTCCTCGTCTGTGGCAAGTTCACCTAAGCTGCTGACTGCAGAGGGCGCTGAGGTAGCACTGTGGTATGAGGAATTACTGCTCCAGTTAACCCCTATAATTACCAGGGTGCTTACGAACCTAGCAACTGAAGGAGGCCCCGTCGAGTGGTTTCCATCCTGGTTTGACAAAGAGTGTCACCAAGCTAGGACATCTTTGTGACGATCTATTAGAGAGTTCAAGTCCAAATTGAGTCACCCACTTAGGTTAAGGATGGTGGCTTTAAGGAAAGATTACAGAGTGCTCCTAACCTCTAAACGGATCAGCCATTCCAACTGGTGGTGGCAGACAAGGCAAAAGACACCCGGCAATTCTGGTCCATAATCCGGGCCTCACAGAGGAACAGAGGCTCAGCAGGGGGAGAGGGGATACACCCAACGGTGTGGAGGGATTTTTACCAGACCCTATTCGCACCTCCCGGGGTGATACCAGCAGGTCCGATCATTCTGCCTTCAGATGAGTTTCAACATTGGCCCCCAGTAACTTCGGATGTAATAGTGGATTTGATATCACATCTTAAACCCGGGAAAGCCCCGGACCCTGACTTCATTTCCCCAGAACTTTTGAAAAGTAACCCCGAATGGTGGGCCAAGTGGTTAGCACCTCTATTCACTCATCTTAATGAGACCGGAGCGTTCCCCCCCGCATGGAGAGAGAGCTTTGTTGTCCCCATATTTAAGAAGGGGGACCCCAAATTGCCTGAGAACTATAGGCCCATTAGCCTTCTCAGTATAGTTGCCAAACTATACGCTAGATTATTGTTGGACAAACTCCAAGCATGGCTAGATAGATCCAGCCTTATAGAGCCGGAACAAGCAGGCTTTCAAAAAGGTCATTCAGCCACAAATCATATATTTGTCCTATCGGCCATGATATCCAAATATACCATCTTTAATAGGAAGTTATTTTTGTGTTTTATTGACCTTGAGAAGGCATTCGACTCGGTTTGCAGAGAGCAACTGTGGATCAAACTTCGTGGCCTGGGCATTGAGCCCAAGCTGTTATATCTCATGATGCTTCTGCATACAGATAACACACTCCGAGTCCGTTACAACATTAGGGGAGCTTTGACCGATCCAGTCCGGGTAGAGCCAGGAGTAAGGCAGGGGTGCTTGTTGGCCCCTGCTTTATTCAATATCTGTCTGAACGATGTGATCCAGGAAATAACCCAGATTGATACTCACGCTCCTAAGATCGGAATGCGCCATGTTCCCCTCCTACTCTATGCAGATGACACAGTATTACTGTCACAGACGTCGATAGGGTTAAAAAGCTCAATGGATGTGTTCCAGGTATATTGTCAGCGGAACCTTCTACGCATTAATTTCGGGAAGACCAAGGTCGTGGTAGCTGACTGTAGAGGGGCTGGGAAGGTTTACCATTGGGCAATAGGTAACAATCATATTGAGCAGGTCCGATGGTTTAAATACCTAGGGGTTATTTTCTCTGCCTATCCGGGATGGAAGGCCCACTATGGTGTGGCAGTGAAACAAGCCAGGAAATCTACATTGGCCATCGTCAAATTTTACTTCGGCCAGGGAGGCAGATTGATCTTACCAGCCCTTCGGCTGTTTAGGGCGAAAGTGGTAAACCAACTCCTTTACGCCTTGCCGATATGGGGGTTGGCTTTCTTGTCCCAATTTGAAGGAATACAGAACAGTTTTTTAAGGTCCATCCTGGGTGCCCCTAGGGGGCTGCCTCAGGTTATTCTTAGGTCTGAGGCTTTATGTATTCCCTTGCGAGCTTACGCCTTGCAGGCTGTGGTCATTTTTTGGGCCAAAGTGGTCCTTTTCCTGGCTGGGGAATCCACTCTTCTTTCCCTGGCGGTCCAAGCAGGGATAGGGGCTACTTGGATCCAGGCGGCAGAGAAGGAGGTCCACCGCCTCGGGTTTTCGGCCGAAGCCCTGAGGCCGGTGGGGTTGGCCACAGCCAAGAGTCTGATAGTAAGGAGGGTGCGGGACCAGACGATACAACTAGAGGAGGCCATGCTCGCAGCTCAGAGGGTTGCACCAGCCTACGTTCCCTTTAACCCTACCGAACCCGGTGACTACTATCTCTTCACCTGGATGGACGCGGGGAAACGTGTAGCTTTTTTTAAGCTGAGGGTAAATTCTTTTCCCTCTGCACTTGTGGAGGGTCGGTATAGAGGGATTCCGCGGGCCCAGAGGTTGCGTCCACTGTGCCAGTTAGGGGAGGTGGACACAGTGGACCACATCCTCTTAAGATGTACGCTTTTGTAGGCCCCAGGATCCGTTTCTTGGGGGATCGAACTGAGGTGGCTGGGCTGAGTAGGAGGAATACACTCAATCCAGTGGATTCTGACTTATCCAGAGCAGTAGCCAGCTGTGCGCAAGCTATACTGCGTATACGACTAGCATGTAACCTTTAACTGAATAGATATATTTTGGGTAAGGGTGGGGATTTGGAAAGGGGGCGGGGGGCGTTTATAGTAACACTGCACATAGATGCTATTTGGTTTGTATTTTGCTGGAATTATGTATAGTGATATTTTAATTTGCATATCTAGTTTTATCAAAATATGTGGTTGTATTTTTGTTAAGGCCTACGGCCAAACAATAAATTTATTCATTCATTCATCCCCAGTGGTGGTGAACCGAACCACCACCCCCTGTGGTCAATAAAAGCCCCGAACAGAGGTGATGGGAGCTGTCCTCCCCCCCTCTGTCCGTGTCCCCAATGGTGTCCTGGGATGCCTCAGTGTCCGGAGGGACAGGCTGTGGTGGGAGGGAGGGAGGACCCAGAACCCAAGGGGACCCCCTGGGTGGCTGCTTCCTCCGGAGGCCGGCGTGGACCGGGAGGCAGAGGCGGGGCCCCTGCTGGCGTGGAGGTGGCTAGGGCAGTTGGGGAGGTGGTGGGGGTGCCAAGGGGCCTGGCATGGGGCCCTGGGCAGGCAGGGTGCCCGGCGGGGCGGCTGCCATGACGGCGCACATAGTGCTTGCGTGCTGTTGCTGCTGCTGCCCCTCCACCTCCTGCATGTGCAGCATGACCACCTCCTCCCCCACCTGTGCCTCCACCACCACCTCCTCCTCCCTTGCTCTCACCCTCCGCTCTCCTCTGCCTCCCGCCTCGCTCCATCCCACCACGTTCTCCTGCTGGTGTGTGCCCTTTAACTCTCCCTCCGTGGCCTGTGTTGTTGCTGGTTGCCTGGCAGCGACGCTGCAAGCTTTGTCCCCGGCTGGGAATCATTTTGATTGATTCCGGCCGGTGGTTGCCGTTCAGACATTACTTTTTTTTTGTTTCCTGGTGGGAATCTCTTTGACCATGCTTTTGGAGATGGTCCGGGCCGGAGCTCCGGAAGCGTGGTTGATTTTGACCCTATGTGGGTATTGACTGTGGTGAACATCTGGCGGCCACCAAACAGATGTTCAGGGCGCTTTGGCCCCGCTGCGGGATTGACTGTGGTTCACTGTGGTTGAGCATGATCTCGTAACGTCTGAAAATACCCTATGTTAGTAGAGATGTTTTTGTTTTTTACCTCTTGTGATCAGAATTTGGTATACCGAACGTTGAGTGATATTGTTATTCAACTGGATTATGCTAGTATTTGTGACTCTCGTATTGCTCCTATGTTTTTAATCTGTTTTTAACATGTTGTTAGCTGCCCGAGATGCTTTTAGCAGGAGGGAGCGGCATACAAACTTTATTATACATAAATAAATAAATAAAATAAATAAATGTATGTCCATTGGAAACCTGAGGGTGATGGGGTGAAGTATCTTCAATTGGATATAAAGCTAAGGCTTTATAAGGCTAAGGCAAAAGTGCCATCAATTAATAAAATAAAAAATAAAGCAAAATCTTTGCGTACAGCTGACTAGGCTTTGTTTGGAGCAAATGTCAACTGCTGTAGTGATGGGTTGTAGATTAGGTTGGCCTAGTGAAAGAAGAGTTTGCCCTTGTCCAATGAAGATGTTTGAGGACTCCATCCATTATGTATTGGAGTGTCATTTGTACTCAGCTGTAAGGGAGACCCTGCTGGTTCCCATTCTAAGGCAGGTTAAATCTCTTTCAAATAAGGAGATGCTGATTTGGCTCCACCAGCAAATGAATCAAAATATCATTAATAGGTTAGCTGGTTTTGCCTATCGGGCTGCTGATATTAGGAGTGAGTATCCTAATTTAGTGGAGTTGGCTTGACTCCTAATTAAAATGGACTACAACCTGTCCCACTATAAGATGGGGATTCATGGTCTACAACTATGATTGATGCCACTTTGACAAGTAGGATATGGTCAAACCCCTCAGGGCTGTTTAGGTATGTTACATAGTGGATCATAATTCTAATGATGATAATTTTCATTGATTAATGTAAGATAGAACAGCAGGAGTTAAACGCTGTCGACTCGTCACATGCTTTTGTAGAGAAAGGTATTTGTTGTAGAAGTCAAGTGCTGTCAGCTGTTCCAAGAAATGCTCAGTGTTCCTCCTATGAGTCGAGCGCTGTTGTCACAAGCTTTGTAGGAGTAATTGAGCCCTTCCCAGAAGTCAAGTGCTGCTGTCACAAACGCCAAGAAGAAGAAGGTGTTCTGCTCCAGAAGCCAAGTGCTGTCACCATACACTCTGTTAAGAGCAAGATGCTTCTTTGATGGAGCCAATCAGCTCCATCAATCAGCTGTTATCAGCTCCATGCAGAGCAATTGATGATGGATCAGCTCCATACAGAGCAATTGATACACTCTGTTAAGAGCAAGATGCTTCTTTAATGGAGCCAATCAGCTCCATCAATCAGCTGTTATCAGCTCCGTACATAGCAATTGATGATGGCAGGTACTGAGTGTGTTGCCCTGTCTCTATGTTTGAAATTTTGTGACATTGTAGTAATGGATTTGCATTTTAATGTATGGTTTGTTGTTTTGTATTTTATGAATAATTTTGCTTTTTTAAATTTTTGGCTAGGGCGACAGCCTAAGAAAAATCTGTTAAAACTACTTCATCTCCATCTAGGAGAACATCAGGAGATGACATTCTCCTTAGACCTGACTGTTCTTTACTGTTCAATTGTGTGATTCGCAACACTCAGTATTGCCTTTGCTTTGTGGACAAGTGCAAAGTGATGCACGTAGGGAAAAATAATTCAAACTATGCGTACACAATGCTGGATAGATACTAAGCTAGGAGTTACCCCTCAAGAAAAGGATCTGGGGGTGGTTGTGGACAATACACTTAAATCCACAGCACAGTGTGCAGCAGCAGCCAAAAAAGCAATCAGAATGTTAGGAATTATTCGGAAGGGGATAGAAAATAAAATGGAGGATGTCATATTTTTTATTTATTTAGACTTTATTTTATTTAGGCTTAACCATAAGTTATTGCCTCACATGTTTCATAAAAAACAACATACAAGAAGAGACCATAAAAGTCCATATCAAATTACTTAAATAAATAAAACCCCTTACATACACATAAAAAACAATATAAACATAATTACAACCATAAACTGTGCAAGCTTATAAAAGATCTCCATAAAAATTTATTCACATAAGGAAATAAAATCAATAAAAGAAGCAATATAAATATAATTACAAACAATAATTAACAAACACTAAACTGAGCCACTACAAACTTAACTACTAATATACAATTACTTTCCCAAATTGGTACTATGATCTTATTCAGAACACACGAATTTAAGAAAATTTGTCCTTATAATAAATGCTTTAGTTAGAAAACTCGCAATTGTCAAAGTTATGTTGGGGTCTTTGTCTTCAAGAGTAATATGCCTTAATTTAATAAGAGATCTCCCTGGGTATTTGTTCAAATCGGGAGATGAATACTGAATTCTTATCTTAGCATATAGTTGGCATTCAAACAAAATATGCGCGACTGATTCTGTCGTTAATCCGTCAAACGGACATATATGAAGACTATACTCAATATTATGCTGTCTACCCTCTGGAACTCTAGAAGGTAGTGAATTTAGCCGTGCACGTAGAAAAAATTGTTTAAAACAAAACGACATCTCTCGTGACAAATAAGAGGCCATAAGCCTTTGATCTGGGATCAATTGGACATAGTTTCTCAAAAAACCTACTGCCCTTATTGTTGCCACTACTTGCTGTCTGCTGGTATCTTCAAATCTTTGGTTAACTTCAGATCTTATTAAAGGAAAGGGCTTATTATTAATATATTCTTTCAAAAAGCCCAGTCCAGTCAAATATCTGTCTATTTCTACCAAGAGGATGTCATAATGCCTCTATACAAATCAGTGGTGCAACCGCACCTCAAATATTGTGTGCAGTTCTGGTCACCCCATCTCAAAAAAGATATAGCTGAACTATAAAAGGCACAGAGAAGGGCAACAAAAATGATCAAGGGCATGGAAGGACTCCCATATGAGGAGAGGCTTGGTAGGTTGGGGCTCTTCAGCTTGGAGAGGGAAACCGGTAGAATCCGGTATCCGATAATGCCGGTATCGGGCGTACCGGTATTATCGGATTCGGCCCGGTAATCCGGACCCGGTACCGGATTCCAGGCTACCGGATTTTTTTGCATTGCAGCCATTTTTAAATTTCTGGCATGTTGACACCTCTAGGTAGGAAGGAAACCAAGAGTTGGTTTCCTGGGGTGGACCAATGGTCAAGCTAATCCGATTTCCCATTCCCTAAGAACATAGTCAGTGCTGTACTGGGTCAGACCCAATGGTCCATTGAGCCCAGCATCCTGTCTCCGACAGTGGCCAATCTTGGTTGTTTCGGAGAAGTACCCAAACAGGTCACAATGGAGCAAACTGCATTCCCTGTCATTCACTCCCAACTCCCAGGTTCCAACACCAAATAGGACAGAGGGTGTTCGCCCCTAACTGCAATACTGAATCGGACAGACGGGGATGGGGCTGAAAAGCTCATCTCTACCTCTACCTCAGGGTGCCTTTTAATGTAGATCCCTAGGGAAAATTTCTTCTCAGTTCCAGCTGTCAGACTGGTTCTTGGAATGATAGAGGAATGAATTAACAGCCACCTAGAGATTGCTTGTGTAACTGAGCTTGCTGTCCTAGTGGAATCCAACAACTCTGTGATCCTGAGGTTCTTGAGATGCACCATTTAATTAATGAAATCAGAGATTCATAGATTTTAAGTAGAGTCTGGGATGATCTAGCTATGACTAATTCCTGCACCCTTCCAGGGGCTGGACTCAATTATTTCAGCTAAACATTAGGAAGAACTTCCTAATGGTAAGAGCTGTTCAACAGTGGGACAAGTTGCCTAGGGCGGCGGTGGGCTCTCCTTTGATGGAGGTTTTCAAACAGAGACTGAACGGCCCATCTGTCCAGGATGCTGTAGCTGTGGATTTCCTGCATTGAGCAGGGGGTTGGACTAGATGACCTCCCTTCCAACTCTATGATTCTGTGATTCTATGACCCTCATGGTCCCTTCTAGCTCAAGGATGCTAGACTTAACAGGGACCATGGAGTCTGAGCCTCCTCTAGTTATTAAAAAATGTCCAAGCCACAGTTGCTGTTCCTCATGCGCACCCCCCTCTGTCTTACCTGCGGGGGGGGGGAGGGGAAGTCTTAGATGGAGCGGGGTTTGCCCTGACCCCATTAGAGGAGGAACGTAGACAGGATTAGGCAAAGAGCAGCTTTGGGCACAGAGCCAAGTCTCGTGAGGCGGGACTTGGCGGACGCCATTTTGGGATGCAGCTGGATCAGCCCAGTCGTGCCGAAGAGGAGCAGCAGAGAAGAAACATGGAGCGGCGGCTCTGGATTCCACCAGGCTGTCCCAGCGCGGCTGTGGGTCTCACACACACACACACATCACATCGCTGCAGTGTCCCCTAGCAAGGGGAAAGTAATGGCGCGCATCAGTTCCAGCTGGTGGCAGGGGCAGCCTGCACAGCAGCCGGGGGAGGGGTAACCACAAGGCGGCCTCCCACAAGCGGCCCCCCCGTACCAACAAAGGCAACCCCTGAAAGCCATGGGAAGGCAAGGTAAGGGACAGGGGAAAGGCTCGGCTAAGCACCCCTAGGCAGAGGGTAGGACGTATAGGCAGCTGCAGGCAGAGGCAATCCTCGCCTCCTTGCAGCAGAGAATGAGGTGTTGTGAAGATGTCCTGAGGGATTTGGCAGAGCGCCAACCCTCCCAGGAGCCCCCCATTGCTGAGCACGACCCCAGGGGGGAAAGGGAGGCCACACCTTCAGCCACTGGCGGCAGCACCTTGCCCTATAGAGAGGGGTCACCGTGCTGACATTCTTGGGGATAGAGCTGGACACTGTCAAAGAGGAGTCATGCCTACCACAGGATAAACTAGCGTCCCTCCTCAGGGCGATCGGGGAATGTCTCACTCGTGCCAAAGTCACGGTACGGCAATTGCAGGGTCTGTTAGGTAGCCTTAACTTTGCCTGCCGAGTGGTGGTGCCGGGCAGGGCATTTTTGTCCCGTCTCTACACCAAGGTACCAGGCAACCTACCCCCGCGTTACCACGTATGGGTGACGGCGGACATGAGGGAGGATCTCCTGATTTGGAGCCAATTCTTGTCCGCTTTCAACAGGGTGAGCCTCTAGAGAAAGTGGCTCCTGCTGGAGGCTGAGCTTCCGGTCCAGTCTGATGCAGCCGAGTCCCTGGGCTTCAGCCTCTACTTCAGGGGGAAGCAACCCAACCGTGGGTTGCTGAGGGAATCACCCAAGACCTCACCTTCCTCAAGCTCTACCCTTGCGGTACACTTGTGACCAGGGGAATTTGCCAATAGGGCCGTCCTATTTTGGTGTAACAACTTAGCAGTGGCCCACATGCTCAACAACTTGTCCTCCAAATCCACCAGGGTAATGGGGCTGGTCAGGGCTTTTGTGCTGCAGTGCCAAAATAATAACATTTTGTTTACATCTAAGCATGTCCTGGGAGTAAACAATGGCATAGCTGATGCACTCTCCTGTCGGCAGCTGGACTACTTCTGCCAACTGGTGCCAGAAGCCAACAAGGAGCCCGAGGCCATGCCGCCGCACTTGTGGAGCATTGGACTGTAGAGCTGTATGAGGCAGTGCAAGGTTCCTTAGCACCCAGCACAAGGGAGGCTTACCTCAGGGCATTCTCCCAGTTCCAGGAATTCAGAGTGGGCAAGGGTTGGGACCTGGGTTTCCCTATACCGGAACCACAGGTGTTGCAATTCGTCATAGTACTGCGCTCTCGGGGCCTCGCACCAGATACAATAGTGGGAAAATTGGCAGCAGTGTCTTTCATCAGTAAGCTAGTGGGCCACTCTACCCCAGACCAAGGCTTTTTCACCAGTAAATTAATAGAATCCTGGGCCCGCCAACAAGGCCCCAGGGCATACAGCAGGTTGCCCATCACCCTGCAGATCCTGTCAGCCTTAACGGTTTCCCACCCTCTTGTTTGTTCCAGTCAATTTGAAGCTGTCCTATTTAACACGGCCTTCGAATTAGCCTTCTTTGGCGCTTTCCGAGTCAGCTAACTGACGGCAGCATCTAAGTGGGACCCTTCCAACAGCAGTTAGCAGTAGAGACATCTCCGTCCAGGGTCAGACCCGCCGCATCCTCCTATGCAGCTCAAAGGTCTAGGGGACAATCGATAACACTCCACAGGGTGGGTTCACCCAAGCTGTGCCCGGTCGAGGCAACATGACAATACATGTCCATACGTCCCGACCTCCCTGGACTTTTCCTTATACTTAACGATGGTTCCCCCTTGACCCGCCACCAATTCTCCATGGTTCTTAATCTTTACTGTGTCCTGCACAAGATACATAAGCCAGCCCATCGTTTTGGGTCACACTCCTTCCATATAGGCACAGCGAGTTATGCTCCAACACCTGGGCTGCCGGACGACAAAATCAGGGACATAGGGAGATGGAGATCCAGTGTTTTCCAATTGTATATCCTAGCTCAATAATGGCCCACCTGTATTAACCAAAATTTGTTTTGCTAACAGGACCAGACCCCAGAGGCCAACGCAAGTTGATATGGATAGCTGGCCACAGCATTGTCTATTGGGCAGGCAAGGCAGCCAGCTGCTCTCACTGGCTCACAGCTGGGCCTCGGCAATAAAGCCAAAGTTGTCTGGAGGGCCAGAAGCGGCATGAGATGGGAGCAGCTGATGCCGCTGATCCACGGGACCTCCAAGGGACAGCACCCCAATATCTTGATAGTACATCTAGGTGAGAACAACCTGCCCAAATCGACCGGGCTTGAGTTAGTGGTAAGGATAAGAAGGGACTGGATAGAGGCCCGTAGGTTACTACTACCTCTCCTCCTACCTCTCTGACCGCTCCTTTAATGTGTCTCTCTCCAACTCCGCCTCCTCCTCCTTCCCCCTCTCAGTTGGTGTTCCTCAAGGCTCTGTTCTTGGCCCTCTCCTCTTCTCGATCTATACCTCATCCTTAGGCAAACTCATTGCCTCCCATGGCTTCCAATACCACCTCTATGCTGATGACACTCAACTCTATCTCTCTACTCCCTCTCTCTCTCCCTCTGTTCAAGCTCGTCTCATCAACTGTCTCTCTGACATCTCTACCTGGATGTCTCAACGTCAACTCAAACTCAACATGGCTAAAACTGAACTCCTTATCTTCCCCCCTCATCCTTCCTCTCCTTCCTCACTGTCAATAACTATTGATGGAGTCACCATCCTGCCTGTCCCCCAAGCCCGTAGCCTAGGCTTCATCTTTGACTCAGCCCTTTCTTTTAAACCCTACATTGACTCTGTTGCTAAATCCTGTCGCTTCTCCCTCCATAACATTGCTAAGATTCGCCCTTTTCTCTCTGTCTCGTCTGCCAAAACTCTTGTTCATGCTCTGGTCATCTCTCGCCTCGATTACTGTAACCTCCTTCTCACTGGCCTTCCCCGGTCTCACCTTTCTCCCCTCATCTCTGTCCAAAACTCTGCTGCCAGGGTCATCTACCTCGCCAGTCGCTTCGACCATGTGCAGCCCCTCCTCTCTTCGCTTCACTGGCTTCCCCTTCCTGAACGAATCCTGCACAAGCTCCTAGTCTTCACCTATAAAGCTCTTCACAACCTTGCTCCCCCCTACCTCTCTGCACTTATCGCCCTCCATACTCCAGCCCGTGCACTTCGCTCCTCCTCTGTCCCTTCTCTCACCCTTCCACGCCTTCCCTGCTCCCCTAAGCGCCTTCGTCCCTTCTCACTTGCTGCCCCCCATGCCTGGAACTCCCTCCCTGTCCACATCCGCCTTGCCCCCTCCCTTCATACCTTCAAATCTCTCCTTAAAACTCACCTCTTTCGCTCTGCTCTGTCTGACTCTTTATCCTGCTGAGCCACTATTCCTATACCTACGATCGGTTTACCCTTATCCTTGCAACATGGACCTGCCTGCTGTCATTCTCATCGTAACCAAGCCAAGTACGTGCACTTGAGACCTCGCATCTTCATGAATGTTAGACCCCTTGTCTCTCCCTCTGTTCCCCTTCCTAAGTCTCTCCCCCAGCTCCTGTCTCTCAGATTGTAAGCCCTAGGGGCAGGGACCGTGTCTATTTTATTACTTTATAAAGTGCCAGGTACACTGCTGGTGCTATATAAATGTTTGTTAATAATAATAATAATACTACCTACCACCAAGTTGGTATGGTCACACATGATCGAGAGGATCAGGTGGACCAATGCAATTCACCTGGGTAGAGCAGATAGGGCATGTAGAAAAATCGACAAGGAAGTGGAGAAGATGGTCCTTGCCCACAGTGGGGACATTATCGTCCATGGTGGAATTTGCTTCTTGTGACCCGAACTGTACAGGGAAGATGGAGCGCATCTCTTGGGGAAGGGCATCCGGATGTACCTGACAGCAATAAAGTAAAAGCTAGTGCAGTTAATCTGAGGTCCGGGGTGGGGGTCTCAAAGCTAGCCAAGCATTCGCTGACAGTTTTGTTGTGGCAGGGGTCCAGGGTATTAATTAACAGGTTCGGTAGAGTTAGCTGTTTGTTAAGCTATGGGTGAAGCTAGAACAGGGGCGGCCAGCTTCCAACCCAAGCCCAGGGGGGTGAGCCAAACACTGGAGGGCAGGGGCGGTCCCTGTGCCGGCCGCTGCCTCACTCCTTCTTCGTTCACGAGAGGTCCAGTACCTCCCCGGCCAGCTGGACTGAGAGTGACCTAGCATCTATTAGACGTTAGGACCCCTTTGCTATAGCCACTGCTTTTTTCAGATACCATTTATTAGGGCCTCACAACCCACTTGTGTTTGGAAGCCAGTGCCACTCTATGCTACAGCATTGCTCTATGAGCTGTTGCTCATTTGTGTGCCTGCTATGACTCCATTCATTAGGACATGATAATAATCACTTACTCTAGCTCAGGAGAAGGAGCTTGAGGCAAAGTGGCACTGAGAGAAAACAAACCGGAAAGAGAGGTAAACTCTAGGAAGGGGAGGACTAATGGAAAATGCTTGCCTTTGAATTGTCCCTCAGTCGCATGCCGCCGACACCTTAGTTACTTTCCCCTGTAACTAAGGTGTCGGCGGCATGCGACTGAGGGACCGAGCAGCGCGAGCTGAGCTTGCTGGAAGAATGACAGCACAGCTTCTAGTTGCTGAGTTACAGGAGGGAACGGCAGTAAGCGGTGGAACTGAGGGCGACCGGAAGCGGCTTTAGTGCCAGTGAAGCTGGTGATAGTATCGGTGGTGACAACCCAGCCCCTCAGGTTTATCTTGGAGTACAGGTCCTGTGCGTAATTTGTTCCTTCTCTGGTGCTGCTTACTCTAACCTGGGTCCCTCTTGTATATGCCTTCTGAGCGAGAGCGTGGAGGCTACTTGTGGCGAACAGGATCGACATACACTCTTCATTTCCTGCTATTACCCAAACAAGACTGGTTCCTCTGAGAGGTGGAGCAAAGGACTAAAGCAGTTGGTAATAAGCTACTTGGGTCATGAAGACTTTAATTAATTAATTAATTAATTAATTGTTTTGTGAGAGAGGATTTTTGAAGGTGGAGTGTGGCTGCTGACATGTTGTGCTAGGAATGCTGGCTCTTTGCGGGAATTGTTGTCTTGTTTCTTTCCACTTGGCCTTTAGTGGATGGGTTACTGCTTAATACCGCCAGGTTGCTCTACCTGTGCCTGCTTTGGGGCTCTTCTCGGGTTTTGAGCCATATAGAAGTTTTGGAACTTTGCTCGGTGGCAGAAGCCTGCACTAGTAGCCATTGGAACTCGTGGGACTTTTTGATTCAAGATTGGGAAGTTACTGGTTGTCAACTTGCAGTATTTTGTCAAATAGAAACTTTTGGAAAGATTTGGGGTTATAAGGGGCAGATGGCCAAAATGACCCGCAAAAGGAGAAGACCGGGTCAGGCTTTACAGGGGGATTTGTCTCAATCTTATCAATTAAAATTAGACCCCTATATGATTGCGCTGGTCAATGAGGGGAAGGAGGGGAGCAAGAGTGACCAGATTAATCCTCCTCCATCCCCAGGTGATACTGGGAAGCTGGAGGGTAAAAGAGTTAATAAGACCCCATCCGAGTCCCCAACTTCTTGTGGTGAGGAGGGGTCATTTAATGAAACTGTATTAGTATTGGATAAATCAGAGATAGACTTGTATGATCTTTTGGGCAACCAATGCTTTTTAATTGGAGATCTATTAAAAAAGTTAATTAAACAATTAGCTGGAGTTTGGGGCTTACTGGAAGCTCAAAAATCTCAATTTCATACTCTAACTGATTTCGTTGCAGTTATCAGAGAGGGTAAGTTGGGTTATATTTCCACAACCAATACAGGACAAGATGCTATAAACTCGGATCCAATATTACAACCAATTAATCAAACTGTAAGACAAACTCCATCTGAACATACCCCAAATATAGATCTAGACAGAAGATAGGGTAGCGTGGGGATTTCTGATAATCTTTGCCCTAAAAATATAAATCTGGTTATAAATCCCAGGGCCATTTTATTTCGGATTTTCCCTCTTCCCAACGGTAATTTCGCGGCCTGGAATACCAAATTTGATATACAACATCTTCAAGATATTCTCAGAATTCATATTCCCTTCTGGCAGATAGTATACTTTCAAAACTTATCAGCTTCCTATGATTTACAGCGTTTGGGGATACATTTTTCTAATCCTAAACTGGCAACTAATATTCTTAATCAGTTTGATTTATTTCAGTCATGGGGAGTGATAGTAGGAGAAGTGTTTACTGATACTTTTAAAGACCCATTAATCTCATCTAACCTTGATGTTAGATCAAATGATATAGCCCCAGCTTTTGGACCATCTGCTAGTCGGGTTAAAAATAACCATTCCAAAGTACCTAAGCAGGGGAAGGTAAGAACCCATTAAACATCATAGAACCATCAGGGTATCAAGAGTTCTTTGAAACCAATTAATACTCGTTTACTGGATATTGCCATGTCACAGGATTTGTCTATGGAGATCCAGGATTCTGCTTCTATTTTACCAGTAATTTCTGAGGTAGTTCCAGTTAAGGAATTAACCCATATACTAATTCCTGAACTAAATGTTTTGGACACTGAGGTGTCACCCCAGGCTGATTCAGTTCTTCCTCCTATAAATTGTATAGGCGCTGTTTCCCATTTCCAAGAGCCACAAGAAGCCAGAAAGTCTCAGGAAAGACAGAATACAAGAAAGTCAAGGTTAGACCAAAACGATGGTTTAGGGGAGAAAGATCAATTGTTGCCTACAAAGGAAACATCTGAAGATTTGAATGCATTTGTAGTTGACTGAGGCGACAGGTACCATGATCCAGTTGTAATATCACATTGCTCATGGAATATTACGGGATGGAAATCACATAATGGAGATGACTTATTTATTGATTATCTTAATAAATTTAGTATAGCTCTGATGCAAGAAATGTGGGCCAAAACCCCTGTGGAAATAGGAGGTTTTCGATCTTATTCTTTACTGGCAATATCATATAAGAGTAAAGGCCGCCCTAGTGGGGGAATTACATGCTTGGTAACTAATGCCTTGGAAAGTTCAGTTTTGATGGAAATAAGACTAGCCTCAATCGTCCAGGGTCTGGTAATGAAAACTGAATCATGCATTTTGATAATTCTTTCAGTATATATACCCCCTTCCAATGCTACCACATTTGATAAAGGGGTTTGGGATAAATTTGAATTCTATATTGAAGATCTACAGGTTAGATTTCCTGATGGAATTATCTTAATAGCAAGAGACCTAAATGTGAGACTTGGCCACAATGATGAGACACTGGCTAATTACCGTCTCCCTAATATATCTTCTGGAACTCCTATTCCATCTGGTTTAAATTTAAAGGCTAGACAATCAAAGGACTTAGGTATAAATGCTTCAGGAATTAAATTAAAGGAACTAGTGTCCTCGCTGAATTTAATTATATTGAATGATACATGGCCCAGGGATAGCCCAGGAGAATTTATGTTTCTTGGATTACATGGATCCAGTGCGGTAGACTATGGTATAATAAATAATGAAGCTCTTCCATATCTTACTGATTTTTATGTGGGGAGATATCATCTAGGTAATCATCTACCTTTAATAATATATTTAAAAGCTGATAGGCCTTTGGCTTCCCCGCCTCCAAATAACCTGAGTGAAAACTTGAATTATCTAGATAGATACCTACCAAAAAGATGGGATCAAGGGCTAGAGCACCATTTGAAAACAGCATTAAATTTAGAACCATTTACTACAATTAGATCTACAGCATTATTCTTAGGACCTGAGACGTTAATTATAGAAGAATTTGGGAAAGTAGTTAAACTTCTGCAACCACATCTAGCAGAAGAGATCGGCATTATTAAAAGTCGTAGATTTGAGAATCAGAAATGTTTCGATGCCGAATGTAAGCAGACTAAATTATCTTTGATCTCCATTTATAATTTTTATCGTAAAGGAAAGGCAAACAAATTACCAGACCAATATTTTGATTTAAAAAAACAATATCAACATTTAATAAAGACAAAAAAGAAGGAGTCTGCTGAAAGAACATGGAAGGCTTTGCTCGAAGCTGGGAAAGATAAAAATACCAGGAAGTTTTGGTCCATAGTGAATGGAACAATAAATTTAGAGAGGAAATCATGGGGCTTTCCACTTGGCCATAAGTCTTGGGAAGACCATTTTAGATCTCTTTTTCAAGAAAATCTGGAACCAAGTGGCCCTGGTACAGATTCAGAGGAAAGGCCCTCTCTTTGGCCTCCAGTTTCTGAACTGGAGGTCATGGAGATAATAGAATCTTTCAGAAATAACAAAGCCCCTGGTCCCGATCTTATAAGAATTGAATTTGTTAAAGCAACTAGAGACTGGTGGGTCCCATATTTGGCTGCTTTGTTCACAGCTATTAATAATACGGGTATTATCCCGGAAAATTGGGGGGAGGCGGTTGTGATACCAATCAATAAAAAGGGTCCCAGAACAGAACCAACTAACTACCAGCCAATTAGTTTATTGAGGGTGATTAGTAAATTGTACTCGAAAACTCTCTTGATAAGACTTACAACATGACTCTTCCGGTTCTCCCGAGAACCGATATTGCCAGTATTTGGGTGTACCAGCTTAATCCAATAAATCTGATATTTACCTGTACCGGCATACCGGATTTTTTACATTGTGGCCATTGAAGTCAATAGCTGCAATGTAAAAAATCTGGTAACGCAGCTAATGTTAAAAATCCGGTATGCCTGGGGTCCAAAAAACGAAATCCACTTTAGACCAATGTCTGATTCTCCATCATTTAGCTTCAGAATATACTAAAGTAAATAAAAGATTCTTTGTGGCTTTCTTAGATTTATGACCGGCATTTGATCTAGTCAACAGGGAAATTCTCTGGGACAAATTAAGAGCTTTATCAGTAGACCCTCATCTGCTCCTTTTGATACAAAATATGCATAAGCAGGCTAGTATTACCATCAAATTGGATAGTAAGGGCCATTTATCTAACAAAATAAGTATAAGAAGAGGAGTGAGACAGGGCTGTCTTTTGGCCCCTGCCCTGTTTAATATATATATTATCAACGATGTGATTCCATTGCTGACAGTAAATTTCATCCTCCGAAAATATCAGCAAGATCGATAGAATGTCTTTTATATGCCGATGATTTGGTATTATTATCACAGACTAGGCTGGGTCTCCAAAGGCAGCTAATGGCATTTGACCAATACTGCCATACAAACTTATTGCAAATCAATTATGGAAAGTCCAAGGTATTGGTCTTTATGAAAGAAAGAAGGGTATATTCCTGAGCTATAGATGGACACCAGATTCAACAGGTGAAAATGTTTAAATGCCTGGGAATTACCTTTCAACAAAATGGCAAATGGACGTCCCATTACCAGTTGGTAAAATCAGCCATAGGCGGGTCGCCATTAGCCATAGTAAAATGTTTTGGTTGTTCTGGGAGATCTGAGTCAGAGTGGGCCATGCGAGTGTATAATGCAAAAGTGAGGGGTAAATTTTTGTACGGGGAAGTTATGGGCAATTCCCCCTCCTAGGGATACTAATAAGCCGTAAAATAATTTCCTTCAACTAATACTGAGAGCTCCACGGGGAATCCCAATGGAAGCTATTAGGCTAGAGACGGGCCAGGTTAGCTGGGAAATGGTGGTCAGAAGGATTGCCTTTCTTTTCTGGTTAGAAGTGATATATTCATCTAACCCCTTATTAATAGCTGTTAAGGAAGATTCTTTCAAAAATTTATGGTTGAAAGAGATGGAAATTTACCTTGCTCGGATGAGATTTTTAAAGGATTATTTGGTAACTAAGGAATTGATCCAAATTAGATCTGAATTAATCCAAATATATAATGATATAAACAGGCAGCAGGCTATTGCAAAAATAAGGGATACTTCCTTTCTGAGAGAGTACCTATATTAGATCCCAGATCAGGGATGTATGACCTCTTATCTAGTCCAAGAAATGTCATTTAGATCTAAACATTTATTTCTGAGTGCTCGGCTACTAGAATATTGGAGGGTCGTATACTCAAAATTGATTATGCTCTGCGTTTATGCCCATGTTGATGGAATAGCAGCTGAAACGGTTTACCATATTCTCTTTGAATGTCATCTATATGATAAGTTAAGATTTCAATATTTAGCTCCTTATTTAGGCAAATATTTAGGGAAAACTGGCCCCATTGTAATGAGAATCATGTTGAAAGATGCTGATCCACGATTAACACGAACAGTGGCGAGGTTTTTGAGGGAAGCCTTCATTATCAGAAATAAATGTTTGAATTTTGAATATATGGAAGTGGATTAAGGATCATGGTACCAATCCTTATAGACTAATAAACCATAAATTAACAGAGCTGTCGGATAGTCACAGTTTATTGACTATTGATGTTTCATTGTTTGATGTTGTTTTATATTTATATATTTTAAAATATTTTGGACTAATCTATGTGTTTTTGGATTGGTCCAAGAACCTTTGAAATTTTATATTATAACATATTTTAACTATCTTAAATATTTTTGGCGTTTCTGTAATTATTCAGAAGAATTTATGCTGATATTTTGTTTGTTATATTTGCAGTATGGATCCCTGCACTGCTTATCAGAATTTTGTATTTGCGATAACCTATGGTCAGGCTATTAATAAATATTGATTGATTGATTGATTGATTAGAAGTTACTTGCTACTGAGCCACATCAGGCCCCCAAGTTAGATGTTACAGTTATTTCTTACATAGTGTTTAAAAGTATAGTTTAAGCTGGACCCAGGAGGGAGGATTCCCCCTCCCCAACTTTAATGATGGTCAATAAAGAGTGCGGCCTTTCAATCCCAACACGTGTCCTTGACTTCTTCCAGGGGGTGCTAGGGCAAAGTAACATGTGGCTAATGTGTCTGTAACAAGGTGGAGTCCCTGTGGGCTACTGGCCCTTTAAGAGTGAGCTTCTGCCAGCCAGGGGGACTGGGCTACATGGCTGCAGGTAAAGAGGGAAGCAGAGGACAGCTCCTAAAGAGAGGCAGCTGTGATGGGCGTGGCTAAGTCAGCTCAGAGAGACTGAAAAGCCAGAGAGAGCACCATGTTGGGAGGCTGTGAAGGAACCAAAGAGCTGAGCGGGAACTCTGCCTCTGGGACAGAAGCTCAGAGAGTGTTGCCTGAGCTATACCTGGCTGTCAGAGGGGTTTGCTTGGCCCAGAGAACTGTGCGTAGAATCCAGGGGGTCATGCTTTGCTGTACCGACTGTGGGAATTGTGGAGGAGCCCGAGGGTTGTGTGCCTGGCTGCCTGGAAAGGACTGTAAGCAGATTCCCTAAAGCGAGTGGTGGTTTGGGGTCCTGATGCTGCAAAGACTCGCGTCCAGTAAACCACAGCGTTTCTTTTAGAAGGGCATCTGGCCTTGACTGCAAGGCTGCAAATGATGCAGAGTCCACTCATCCCTCGCCAGCATGTTCTGTACTCTCACTAGTGTTGTTCATCATTTAAAATTAATTATTATTATTACTATTATTATTTATTATTTAAATAGCGCCAGTGTCTCTGTTCCACCAGGCTTTTGGTGAGGGAGATGGGTACCGGGGTGGGGGTGGGGTTAGGGTAGGGGGTGGGTTCTGCTTTTTGTTCTACTTCCCCCATAGGGACTGTTTTATATTTTATTGACTTCTTTATTTTATTGTTGTATTTTATATTTATAACGTTATTTTGTGATTGCTAGCCGCCCTGAGCTGCTTCAGTGGGAGGGGCAGGATATACGTTTTAAAATAAATAAATGTTCCCAGTGCTGAGCTTAGGTACGAGAGGAGGGGGTTCCTGGAGGATCAGACAGTAGACGGAGAAGCGTGAAAGAGCAATTGATGGTCACTGAGGCGCTAGGGAAACCCTGAGGGAAGAGGCAGGATTTGAGGTGGGATTTGAAGGCTGGGAGTAAAGGGTACTTGCTGGGGGTGGGTGGGTGGGGGATATGTGTTACCCTAAAGGGTTAATTTGTGGGGGAAACGGAGACAGAGGACACACCGTATTCCAATGGCTCTAGAACCATGTCACTTCTAACCCCCTTGAATTAGTCCCACTCTAAGGCCACTTTCAGACCTTCCTCTCACACATATTTTGGCTACGGGAGGGAATGCGCAGGATATGTGCGGGGTTCGGCCAGTATGAAAGCCCCCTGAGCGACTTTGCCGGCGCAAACACGCAGAGATACAGAGCAGGAAATCCTGCGTGTGCTTGCTGGAAAAGCCGTGCGGGGCAGCTTTCAGACCGGCTGAACTCTGCAAGTATTCTGGCTTGCGCGTTCCCTCCCGCAGCCAAAATATACGCGAGAGGAAGGTCTGAAAGTGGCCTTAGTCTCGCCCATGATCGGAGCAACAAGCAGCAGAAGTCCTGGTCAGATGGTCAGTCTGGTCTGTCCAGGTGCATCTGGGGTAAAAGGGTCTTTCAGGCAGTTTATCTGGCACCGATATATTGGGTCCTCCATTTCCTGTGCTTCCCTCCCCCCCTTCTTTTAGTTTTATCTCTTTGCCTTTTTTCCGGGGGGCTTAGTTCCATGCCCAGAATCTTTCCATCATGCAGCTGACTCAGTCCCTTGGTTTCCCTGCCCTTGCATCTGACTCGTGACGTTTGCTTCTCATGGTACTTGCAAGGCATAAGCAATTCTTCATTTTACCTACAAGATTCCTGTAATTAACGGTTACCGGTGTACATGACCCGCTTGCTTTACTGAAATGGTGGCCTCTTAGCCATTTGACTCATGCTAACTTTGGGCAGAAGGCTATTGGTCCATTGTATGTGCTCAAGCAGTGGTGCCAGATGTTTAACCTGAATTTTTCCAGCCGTAACATCTGGTCGTTGATTTTACTTCTGTCTCTCTCTTTGCTTGTCGAAGAAGTCATTGGTACCCAGCAGGGGCATAGCTACCATTGGCCCGTACTGGCTTGGGGCCCAATATCCAAGGTAGCTAAGCCATTCTTTCCCCCTAAAAGCCACCTGAGCTGGCTGGGGGCCCTTCTGGCTGCTGCGTGGGCCCCTTCCCCCTCCCTGCCCGCGGTTGCAACATTGTGTCTGACACAATGTCGCAACCGCGGGCAGGGAGGGGCCCCATGTAGCAGTCTGCATCAGGCCAAGCCTCACTCACAAGCCTTGCGGCTCGGCTCGCCCCCCTGGTGCCGCGTTGTGGAGGAGGAGTCCTCCACACTGGTACAGACCCGGTCTGGGCAGGGCTGGCTCGAGGGAGGCCCAGCGCGAGCGGGAAGGTGCCCGGTGGCAGCTCCACTGAGTGGAACCACCACCAGGCACCTTCCCGCTCCGGCAATCCCTGCATCGAGCACGACCCAGCCTGCCCCGACCCGCCTGCCCAGCCCCCGGCCTCCAGGGCTGGTCGGGTGGGCAGGGGCAGCAATGGCACTGCTGCTGGCCACACTCGGCTCCAGTGTGTGGGCAGCAAGTCACAAGGGACAGCTCACCGCCGGCCCAGAAGACAGATGGGCCCAGCAGCAGGCCGCAGACTCTGCAGAGAGGAAGTACGTCCCGAGCCCCAGCAGCCCAGCGCCCCTAGGCCAGCCGGCAGCTTCACCACCGGCAGGAAAAAAGAGAGGGTGAAGGGGATGGGCATTTCTTGTCCCTGGGCCCATCCCAAGTTAGCTACACCCCGGGTACCCAGTGCCCAATCCCCGAGAAGATGCTTATGCGCTGTAATCAAGCCACATCTTTACCTTTTTAAACAAACTAAACAGACCAAACTCCCCTTCTATCTTTCACCATCCACGATGCTCTTTTTTCCATCGAACAAATGCTCTCTTGGCAGTGGCATTGGAGGGGACACACAGCAGCACCTTAAAGCAGCGTTAAAGATGTTTAAATGCAGGGTCGCTGATAGATTAACAACAAGCAGTTGCAGCTAACTCGTAAAGGAACCCGCTGGCCCTGTCATGGCACTGAATCCATGGACCCGCTCGGAGACCTGATTACAGCTGGAAGGACATTTCCCTTGCCAGAAGCCGCAAGGGGGCTTCCTTTCCTGCTGAAGCCCTGACGAGGAGGAGGCGTTCCTATCTGACCAACCAGACATCCACAACCCACAAATAATGCAGCAGGAGCCATCGCTCCGTTGTAAAAGACTGCAATGAACTTTTTATGGTAAGCCTGTGTTTGTTCCAAGTCCGCAAAGAAAGGAGTGTTGTCTTTGTTCTTGCTGCCAAAGTGCTAAAGACGTCCTGGTTGCAACCACAGATCTCCTCTAGGAAATATTCATCCTGCAGTGCTTTGGAGTTCGGCTCTCCCTTCCACCGGTGATGTAAGGCTGTGGAGAGCCTGGACTCGTGTCCCAACAAGGTCTGCAGGGTTGAAGGTGGAGGCAAACTGCCAGAAAGGAAGTTTTCAGACTGTGCAAGGGCAGTCCACACCCCACCCCTGCTCACTCTGTAAACTTCCTTATTGGCAGGGCCCTTCGCAAGAGACCTTAGTGGCGCTAGGAACCATTCAGACTCGGCAGGGGCAGAGCTCAGACTGCTTGCAGAGTCCCTTCCCCCAGATTCTGGGCTCAACTGAGCTCCCTCACTCCATAGTAGCTATGCCCAGGGTTTAATTGGTAGGGGCGGGGGCTCTCTGGTTGGGTATAGTCAGGGCCAGACTTAGGGGCAGGAAAACAGGCATTTGCCTAGGGTGGCAGATTTTTTGGGGGGATTGGGGGCTTCCATTCTCTGCCCCCACATGCCTGGTCATGACACCCCTGCCACTGCACTGCCTGGAGGTGGAGCAGCCCCACCTAGAGAAGCCACATTCTGCCCCCACCCCCCAATTTCTCACAAATGTGCTCTGCGGTGGTGCCAAGTGTGGAGGAAGAGACTCTGCTTCTATGCTGGGCACCGCCATCGTCTCCCTCCCTGCCTCAGGCGGCAGCCCCCACCCCGTGTGCACCAGAGTTTCAGGGGGTGGGGGAATAGCAGTCTGAGTTGTCTAGGGGCACTTTTAGACGAGATGGAAATGGCGCCTGAGCCCTTTATCAGCTACCATTGTTGCCGCTCGTCTAAATCCCCGGCGCGCTCTAACACCGGATCTCCACCGCGTGAAGCCGGCCCAGCGACCCTGCCCCCTTCAAGGCGGATCACCGCTGTGTCGACTTCATGCTGCACTTCCGGGTTCCTTCCCAGAGTGTGCATGCGCAGAAGGACGTGCATGCGCACAGACACTCTACGCCGTGTCTGCTGCTTTTCTGAACATCAGACATGGCGTAGAGAGGAAGGCGGATGCCCGATGCCGGTATTGAACAATCCCGCTTGTGAGCAGGATCGTTTAAAAGCGCCCTACGGGTGCTAAAATCCTACATCTGGCCTTGGGCACAGTCCCTCCTCTGGCCATAGATTAAGCTCTCGAAGTCTCCCAGCAATCACAGCTACACACAAGCTTTGCAGGCCAGGCATCAATCCCTCCAGGTTGCACGCCACCTTCCAAGCAGGACTGATGCGCTCCTTTGGCTTTGGCTGAGCAGAGCTCAGAAGAGATGACACAGGGCAGGGTGAGAACCCTCTGTACAGCTGTAAAACAGATACCCAGCCACACTGCTAATGCTGCTACAGTCTAGCAACCAGATGATTAACTAATTGGCCCGTCACAAAGTCCTTCTCTAGTGGCTGAACTGAAATGTGAAACTAACAGTTGCTTCAGTCTGTAGCTTCAGAGGTGGCACTTTGCAAAGGAAATCTGATGGTCAGGGTGTCAAGTCTGGCTCAGGTGAGGGGATGCAGAAAACAACAAACAAAAGTAACCAAAAGCAACAAGAGACCGGCAATAATGCAATATATGTATTTATAATAGACAAAAAACAGGATCTTTGATATACAATAGTAGATAATGTAGAACGAAGCAAAAACTAATCACAAAGCTGGGTCTAGACCATAGTAGAGGCAATCCGCTTAGGAGACAACAAAGATGAACAGTCCAAGAGCAGTAGAGGCAATGAACAGTCCTCTCTTCAATCCTTCTCCTCAACGTTTCGTGGATGCTTCTTCAGAAAGCGAAGGATGAGAGGGAAATATATCCCACTGCACAAAAAATAACTCCGTGAAAAAACTGTAAACAACAACATAATATTTTTATAACATACCAAAAAGTCAAAATTACTGAAATTAACAAATGAATGTCAAAGTCTGAACCAAAAAAAATGCATTGTTACAACCCAATTGAGAGCAACCAAATCCTAATCCCAATTTATAAAAATTCTATAGACGACAAACCCCTCCTTATACAACCCCAAACCTTAAAAGGTTTACTGAACAGCTCCCCAAACACAAATGGATAAACGTACCCTGCTGATATACAGAAACTCTCTCCCTTCTTGGCAGTCTTAACAGTCTCCTTTAGGAATGGAGGTCACCTATTATAGTATAACCATGACATACTTAGAAGGAAGGAAAGATAATACTGAAAGTCAACCCACCCATAAGGTTGACCCCTATGTACAAACAATAAACAAAATACTCACTGCATGTGACCTTCCCTACAAAACTTTTTCTTTCTTAATTTGACCCGTTAGTTCTGTCTTACTTTGGCTGGAGGCTCCAACATTTCTGCAGACCCACAGTGTTTCAAATAGCAAATGAAGTATCCTTCCTGCTAATGGCTAATGCTTAAATACTCACAGAATAGTTCATTACCAGCCCCAATTACTTCCACATGTAACTAAAGTAACCATGCACTTAAACAATACTAGCAATAAGAACAATGCAAACCCCTAGACTAAATAAGTTGAATAAAACCCCTAACGCAACAGAGGGTGACAAAAACAACAACCCATAACTAAGTAATACTATCAATAAGGTCATTCAAACCCCTGGGTTGAATAGTGTCCAAAATGGTAATCCAAAAACTCTCCCTTCTTGCTAGCAATTTAGGGTCTGAGGAAGGAGATATCTTTTCTATTCCCCAGAAAGAGAAGGTTACGGAAGAGTTGGGATACTGACAGAAGAGGTCTACCAAAGGGGCATTTGGAGTTTTATTTTTTAATTTACTCCTGTGCTCTCTAATTCTAACCTTGAGGCTCCTTGTTGTTTTACCTATGTAGAGTTTTGGACAAGGGCACTGTACGGCATAAATCACCCAAGGAGTGCTACAATTTATAAAGTCTCTTATAAAGTAGATTTTGCCTTTGCTGTCCTTAAATTCCTTTGTTTTAAGACAGAAGGAACAATTAACACACTGGCCACACTGGAAATTGCCACACAAGGGTTGCATTCCCAACGTGACCTGTTTAGGGGCAGATGAAAACATTCTTGCTCTAACCAAAAAGTCTCCCAAATTTCTTGGCGTTTTGTATGAAAAAAGTGGAAATGTCTCACACCCATCTATATGGTTTACAATATTCCAATATTTCTTAACTATGTTTCTAATCCTATAACTATAGTTACTAAAAGTAGCCACAAAAGTCAATCTATCCAATGCAGCTTGCTGGACCTTATCCTGCAAAATACTCTCCCTTGGTAAAGACCTGATCTCTTTCAAATTCTTCTCTAATATCTCATTTGGATAATTCCTAACTTCAAACTTTCTCTTAAGTTCCAAAGCTTTCTGCAAAAATCCTGATTGGGTAGTATTGTTCCTTTTCAACAGTGGCGGCTCCCCCTGCAGGGCGTTATGGGCGGTGCCCCCCAAAGCCCTGCGGAGGCCACCGCCGCGGCTTTAACAGTTTAAAAAAAAACACAAAAAACGCGCCGCCACTGATGACAGCTACAGCAGCCTCTGAGCTGCTGCAGAGGCTGCTGTAGCTGTCACTGAACTCATTCTCCCTTCGGGGACCCACCCACTCCGCTGGGAGAGGGAGTGGGTCCCCAAAGGGACAGCTGCTCAGCCGCCCAAAGCGTTTTCCTATGGAAAACATGATTTGGGCGGCTGAACTCCTCCGTCCACAGCACGCATGGGACGTGCTGTGGAGGGGCTACAGCCTTCCATTGCACTCAATGGGCGCAATGGAAGATCTCGCCAGGGCGGTCGCGCTGACAGCCCTGGCGAGATAGCTTGGCTCAGGGGACTGAGGAAGGGGGAGCAGCGCGCATGCATGCTTCCTCACTGACTCAGTCCCCCGAGAGAGAGTCACGCCGCACGCAAGTTCCCGGCGCTGCTGCTCCCGCTGCCATATGCCGCTCGGCTCCCCCTCCATGATCCACCGCCAGGTAAGCTGACTGAGCCTTCCCTCCCCCACCCTGTACCCAACCTCCCCACCCCTGGGGGGGGATGGGTGTGGAGGGGGGCCTCCCTCCTCCACCCATCCCCCCCACCCTGCCTGCATCCTCCCCCACCCTACATCCC